>CM035311.1:2877140-3398110 GCA_002900995.3 Ganoderma boninense
AAAGATGTGCTGTGTGAGGTGGACTTGGTGGCGGAGAGACTCGGAGGACGGGATGTAGTGCGGCATGCGTCCGTTTGTCCCGTTGCCGTCGCGCGCAGGGGCGGGGCCGTGGCCAACGTCGGAGTCATGGTCGTGGTCCACGGTGCCGTCCCAGGACGGGCGGGGGTGGAAGCCGTCTTCGCTCATCGCGCGCTCGTGCTGTGGCTATCAGTGTGCGTACGTTCGGAGTGCGTTCTGTTCTGGAACAGCTGGAACGGCTGTCACTGAATGCGGATGTGTGCCTTGGGAGACGTGGGGGGATGTCTTCTTCACTCCGGCGGACGTTGGACGGGTTGCTGCGCTGCGTCTACCGAGGGGCTTCTCAGGGTGTGCGGTGGTCGTAAGCGTAAGAGGGGTGGGTGGGAGTAGTCTTTGTCGGGCTAGCCGCGGTGCGGTCCGGCGTACAGTGGCGTAGAGATGGGGCCCTCGAGGTGCAGGGCGATGCAGAGAGCCGTCGTCGAGAGCGGCGAGGCGGGGGAGGGCCAGGAACGAGAGGGACGAGGAGGAAGACGAGGCGGAGGCAGTCGGCGTCGTTGGCTGAGATCGCCAGGCAGATCTGATTAGGTAAGCCGCTCAGCACACTATTTACGGACATGCGTGGTTACCGCCCCTCCCAGTAAGTATTCCTGTTTCGTCGAATCCAAACATATGTTAGTACTCCCACATGGCATAACTCGACGACCAGCAAACATCCGACGATCTCGCCCATGCCTCTACCAGTGTTGGCTGTATGACGGCGGCGTATATTCGCAGAACATTCAAGTGACCGTCAATCAGTCAACTGCAGGCGCGGGAACAAACATAGTTGCTCGCATCTACATATTTTTGATCACATCATCAGTAACTCGTACATGCCCTTCGACGACTTCACACTACGTACACGGCTCATGGTGCTAAGTTAGTAGTAGTGCAGGTAGATATACGGTACGAGTGCAAGTGCAATGGCGAATAATGATAGCGATGTGTGGGAGCAAGAACGAAAAGTACGTGGGGTGTGGCGCGAAGCACAAACGTTTGTGAGAAAGCGTACGTGACCACGGGGAAAAGCAAATTGAAATCGAAATCGATGGACCGAGCCCTTCGACTTCGACATCATGATCGTCGTCGAGGCGGAGCGCGCTCCGAAAGCCTGGAGCCTGGAGCGCAGAGCTCAAGCCCAGCGGCCGAGCAGTGCCATGATCCCGGCGCCGAAGACCATGCAGCAAAGCGCGTACGCCAACTTCCTGTTCGAGGCTTGCAGCATGTCCGTGTTGAACAGGAACTCGTGCGCCATGAGCTGCGTACAGCAACCTCTCGTCAGACAAGGCGAGGGGAGATCCCGAGCTCGATGCATCACGCACCTCGACAAGACCAGTGTACAACAGGATTCCGGAACTGAACGAGTCGAGGACACCGCTCACGATGTTGGCCGTGGGACTGTTCGCGTTGTACGTAGTCCGAACACCGAGACCAGCCGCGATACCGATCGGAGTAGTGAGGCCGTACATGACGGCTCCGAGCACCGCAACATAGTTGTACTTTGGCGGGAGACGGAGGAAGGCGAGCCGCGAGCCGACACCGAGGCCCTCGAACGTTTCTACATCGGAACACCGTCAAACACAAGCGTGGCAAAATAATGGACGCAAAACGACGCACGGTGGAAAATGATCACGACAAACAAAATGGTGAACTGCTGGTCAACGGCGAGCGTCAGGCCAATGAGCACACTGTGCAGCAGCACGCCGAACTCCAGGATTGCGACGCCAATGATCTGCGCCGCCGCCGAGTCCCCGAGCGCGCCGGGTGGGTGATGCGCGTCACGTCCACGTTCGACGTCTTTTTCGGAGTGCGCGTGCGGGAACGTCTGCCTAACGTGAGCGTGACCATGCTCATGATCGTGGTCGTGGTCGCTGTCGGCGTCCACAGTGGCCTTCTCGTCGCCGCAGCGTGCAAGCGTGGCGGTCCTCTGTTGCTCGCGGTCGGTCTCCGGGCCGTGAGCCGCGTGAGAGGCCAGCCCATGGCCGTGTGCGTCGTGCACGATCCCGAGGCGTGCCAGCCGGGCGGTGCCCCAGCGGAATG
Organism: Ganoderma boninense; assembly: GCA_002900995.3. Classification (NCBI taxonomy): domain Eukaryota; kingdom Fungi; phylum Basidiomycota; class Agaricomycetes; order Polyporales; family Polyporaceae; genus Ganoderma; species Ganoderma boninense. The sequence goes on from CM035311.1 coordinate 2,879,238, forward strand.
CAACGAGCTCGACGATGAAGATGAGGAAGATGCTGACCAGGCAGATGCCGAGCGGGTATGGCTGGAGAAACAAATCAGTACCGTCACGAGGATGGGCTGAAGCACGATCATAGACAAGGAGCAAGGTGGCAGAGAGGGTGAGATTAGCCGTCACTCTACGTGACTCAACTCATCGCGCCATGGGCCAACGTGTCCACATGTGTGCCGTGGGACAAAACGGTTCAGACGATGGGACGTTTTCCACCTGCGCAGATACCACATATTTCAGGGATATACTTCAAGTTTTGAAACCACAGCGATTTGGCTCCTCCTCGCCAGCCTAGGCACTACGGTGACAGTACTTATCCAAGAGATCACACTTGCCAGTCCAATTGTTAAGGTTGTTGGCCAATTTGACGAGTCCAAATGGCCAGACCAGTTTGACCAGGGACCAGCGATGACAGCACAGAGTGACGAGGAGGGTGGGAACTTCGCGACCACTCGGAGGCATGTCCAAGGAGAATGGCGACAGCAGGTCGCGAAATCCGTGCATAGATTGCCGTTGATCGGCGGCAGTCTCGGGGAACCGGACGACAGCCGCCGACCCCCGGCACAAAATATGCACACGGCCCAACGAGGTGAAAGACACCGGAGACGTTCGATGGAAGCGACGATGGAGGACGCGAGCACGTACATAAACTTGCCACGCAGGGTCCAGACACGGTGAACCGAGCTCCTCGATGGCAGGGCCGAGCAGGTGTATTAGAGCGGTGGCGATCTGCGGGTGGGCGGCGTGTCAGCGCAGGCATGGGGGCGTCGACAGATGTGATCGATACGCACGATGACGCCGCTGCCAAAGTACTTGGCCGTGTCGAAGACGGGCTGGGGGATGCGTGCGCTGAGCCAGCGATTCCTGCGGGCGAGGACGGGGAAGGCGGCGCCGCACATGGAGGTGGCCATGATGATGAAGACCGATGCGATGCGGAGGCCCGTCTTGTCATTGGAGTTGCCGGTGAAGGTGCACTCGCCGTCGGACATGGCTGGGTTGCGGAGTGCGGGGAGGGGTTAAGTCGGTGTAGGAGGCCTGCGGGGGGTGTCGCACTGAAAACCGGGGCTGTTCGCGGTCGCTGGGCGGGGAGACTTTATACAAGGGGTTTAAGTGGGAGAAGCGAACAGTGGCCGGCAGGAAGAAGGCAGGACGGGGACTGGGAGAGTGGGCGGAGGCAGGGTTGCGTGCAGGATGCCTGCTGTTGACGCCCCGACTGAGAGGGTACTCAGGTGTAAGGGCACCCCTCTCATTGGCTAAGCACATTCCCTCACCAGCCATGAGTACCCTCTGGGTCGGCGCCTATCTCCCAATCGCACCGATTGCGTCAACCGTAAGCGTGCAAGATCTGCGTTTGCCCACCATCCTTCATCCTGATCTCGTTTCTAACCACTGCGCCTCCCCAGTCTCTCTGCATCAGAGTCCCCGTGCCCGTTGTTCACACTAATCGCAACCTTGGGCACGTTGACCTGTTTCAGCCACCATGAAGCTGCAAAGCCGTTCGGCTTGCGGCTCGATAAGCCTGGAGCCGGTCACTCGGTGAGAATTGCACAGAATGCCGGCAGATTCTGACTGCCAGAGGTCGGTTAAGTGTATGTTTTCAGAGCTTACAACGTGCCATCCCAGAAAAGTACGTTCTCTGCGCCGATAACATGACATGGCCCGTATGGAGGTCCTTATCGCGCGTAGCTCGCCGGACCGCCGGCCGCAGCGCCTTATAAGGAATATGCCGAGGAGCGAAGATAGCACGTCCGGGGTCGAGAGATAGGGGACCTGGGGCACCAGAGATAGGGGATCCCATTTTTTCCTCGTCCATCTCCCATCGCAATGGCGGATACCGTCCAGTTCATCAACAACTTGTCCGGCGCGGGAGAGACGGGGCTCGCGCACACCCATTCGCACGAAGGGCACACCCACTCGCATGGCCCGAACGAGCACGGACATACGCACGAGATTCTCGACCACCCGGGTGAGCATCATTTCCGTGGCCCCGATGGTGGATTTTTTTTATTCATGCCGTCCAATCTCGCCGCTTCCAGGAAGGTTCGCCGAACGCGATATGCCTGACTACGCAGGCCGTAACTTTGAGGAGCGTGGTTTTACCATCGGCATCGGCGGGTACGCGACATCTCTATTCCCCCGCACGCCTCTAGATCACATTCATAAGAGTACCTCACCGAACACTGACTATATGCGTATGCACCGCTTCCGCCAGGCCGGTGGGCTCCGGCAAGACCGCGCTGACGCTCGCGCTCTGCCAGAAGCTCCGCGCGGCGTACAACATCGGTGCGGTACTCACTCCCCTCCGCGCTGTTGGTGCTCCGACGCTGATGGATGCTGATCGTGCCTCGGGCTGGCAGCCACTGTCACGAACGACATATTCACGAAGGAGGACCAGGAGTTTCTAATTAAAAACAAGGCACTCCCTGCATCGCGCATCCTCGCGATCGAGACGGGCGGGTGCCCACACGCCGCCATCCGCGAGGACATCAGCGCGAACATGGGTGCGCTCGAGACGCTCCAGGCGAAGTACGAGTGCCAGATGCTCTTCGTCGAGAGCGGCGGCGACAACCTCGCCGCCAACTACTCGCGCGAGCTCGCGGATTATATCATCTATGTCATCGACGTCTCGGTATGTACAGGCGCATATAGCCAGACAGAACTCAACGCGACGCCCGTGGCACTCGGCACTGATGGAATGCAATGCGTTTGTAGGGCGGCGACAAGATCCCTCGCAAGGGTGGCCCTGGGATCTCCCAGTCGGACTTGCTTGTTATTAACAAGGTATGGAAGGTGCTTTCTTAAGCCTGCACTGAGAAATGGCTAACCTCAGTCGGGATGCTGTGACGCAGATCGACCTGGCACCTTACGTGGGCGCATCGCTCGCAGTCATGGACAGAGACGCAAAGCTCATGCGTGGGGATGGGCCCACTGTCTTCACGTCCGTCAGGGAGGGGAAGGGTGTTGACGATGTGGTTGACTTGATTCTTGCGGCGTGGAGGACGGCTGGGAGCCCGGGTAAGGCTGGTCCGGTAGGGGACGTTGAGCACTGAAATACCAATGCCTGTGTGGTCAACGAAACATAGAGGATTTTCCTCCCCATATTTTATATGCTGCAATTTTTGAGCTGTTCATGGAGAGCGGCAGTGCGAGTGTGGCTGATGGACGAAGTTATGGATAGATAGACGCTCGAGGCGTTTAGTATAGATTCAATCTCGCCCAAGTCCGAACCGCGGGTCTTCTCCTTGGCCTGCGCCCCCCAAGTTATTCGCACTTCCTCCCCTCTCTTGTACATTCCTTTCCCCCTCTCTATGCTGCTCTGAACGAGTTGTATTAACTACTGGTAGAAGGATCTCAGAAGGCCTCGTCTGGGTGGTCCTCTCGTCTATGTCACTACAAGTCATCCGGGAAACCATAACGCCATGACCGTTTTCAAAATTCGTCCGCAACACTCGCCTTGTCCCCCAACAACCTGCGGCATCGCACCACCACAACGCACAAGGATATCTTGTAAGAGTACACTCGGGATCACAGAAGAGAAGCACTATGATTGCGATTAAGGGCGCGAGTTCGTCAGCACGGTATGTTCCTCACCTCGTTCAGCTGCTCCCGTATCCCTCCAAAGCTCCGCCCTCAGGGATAGTCCCCCATTGAGTGTCTATGTCCTCGAGGACGCTCTCCGCATCCCACCGATCCGACGCCATCTTGACTTGCTTCGGGGTCACTATCGAGGTCGGTCGTGGCCGTGCTAGAGCACCGCTCCTCCTGTATACATCCAGAGGGATCGCCAGCGCGTCGCCGTAGACACGCTGCACATCTCGGATGGCGATTTTGGCTTTCCCGTTAGGGTGTACGCTGGCAGCACGGCCGCTAGAGTGCCGCGCGGGACCGGGGCGTGGTCAGCAGTGCCATGTGCCACCGTTTAACAAGTCATCGTGACGGACTTCGCTTGTGCCATTATGACTCGATGGACTCGCTAAAGGGAGGGAGGTAGGATTTGGGTGTGTTGGCGGGTCTTTCTGGGCAGGGATGGGTGGTGGGCGAGCGTGAGATGCTGTGGGCACCGCCCTGCTATCGATGGAGCGTGCGAGGTGTGTGGTTCTGAGAAGCAGGCCCTATCATCCGGTGCCAGACTCTGACGCCGTACACTTCCAAAGGCAAGGTCTTGTAACGGGTTGCGGTAAAGGAGGACAACTGTGCTTTCTCGTATGAACCAAGTGCACTCCGATGTACCAGTCGAGCTTGCTCTTTATGGCTTTATGAGTGGTCGTTTATGGTGCGATTTAGTGGCGTTCAGTAGACGGTTAGAGCTCTCCTTCCTGTTTGGGGCCGTTGCCACGCCTTGCCATACTCACGCCGCCGGGTCGCTGATCCGACTGTTCAGCGCATCAAACGCTTACATTACGTTCTCCTTGTCGGCGATTCCGCTGGCCACGTTGCTTCTATGGGGCAACCCACCAGGCTCAAAATGGCCTGGCCACCTCCCCCTTTGAAGCGTACACAGAGGCTGTCGCAGAGATCCGACACGCTGACTGTTCCGACCGGAGGTGTTCGAGTACGTTTGACTCACGACACGCCCTGAAAATTGAAATGCTCATTTTATTGTGCAGGAAGGCCTCGAACGAGTATCGACCTGTGTCGGGATTCCACAATTGAACGTTGAACGTTCAGCCGCGGAACACGCGAGAAGTCAAATCTCCGCCATGGCAGGTGCGTGTTGATGTTTCGGCCACCTGCCTCATGGAGTCTGAATATGTCTTTCTATCGATGGGTCTGATAAAGGCACATACCGTTTCGGCGAGCGCAGTCTATGCTGCGTGGCGGCTGTGCCGTTCGCGGAGGGGGCTCCTTCCTCGTATGTCCTTTCTTTGGTGCTGCCTTCGGGGTCCTGCCCAAGGATACCTGCCTTTTCTGGCTCCCATTGTCCGTAGAAGCACAGGGCCGCGCGGGCACGCCCGAGCCGCGTGATAGTTGGTTTCTCTCGCTTGGGGAGGCGAGTGGCAGGGCCCCCACCGCTTTGGCCTCGCGGTTCCCGTCTTGGCAACTGACGCGGCTCCTTTGAGCTGTAATTGGAAGGAGGCGTAGGAACTGTGTCGCCCAAAGTCTGTTGGGCGGTGATATCGACAATCGTGGTGCCGCGAGGCCTCGCGAGGCTCTGTTGAAAGACCACAATGGGGCAGCACACGTACAGTCGCGGCCCACCTTCCTATAAAGCCCCTATGTGGTTGGACGAGTATCCCGCCGAGGTGCACATTCCTTCTCTCTCACCTGCGTCCCCCTTTCACACCCCGCCCCCCCACCTCAAGGTGAATAGCGCACAGAATGCCGAAGGACACGAGGAGAAAGAAGGCAAATGGCGGGAAAGGGAACTCTCAATGGAGGGGTCTCCCAGTGAAGCTGAGGGGTATACCGGGCAGCGAACAGGTGCGTCGCCTCATAACGTTTGCCCCCAAGCTACACTCACAGAATGTCTATGCCAGCTTTTCTCAATGTGGGGAAACGACTCATTCCGTCAACCACCCCCCATTGTGCCAGCACACGCGTTAGTATGGGACGTCCACGACCCCTCTCGCACGCTGCCTTATTCAATCAAGACCACCGCGCCGATTGCGCCACCTGGAGTCGCCTTTGTCACCGAGACTGGCGCCGCTCGCTCCAAACAGACTTTGCGGCGACTTCTCCCCACAGTTCGCCCTTCCGATTCGCATTTGCATTCGAACCACCTCGCTTCCTCTTCCTCTATCGCGCCCGAAATGCCCCAGAAATCGTACCTGTACACGTACCAGGCCGATTTACCATCTGGTACATCTCCAGGTCCCGTGTTGTCTTGGCCGCCGCCGCCTCCCCCTCCCGGATACGTGAAGGACGAACCCATGGGCGACGAGCTTCCTTCTGAGAGCTACTACACCTCTGGCTCTGAACAAGATGCCTCTTCTCCAGAACGGTCGAGTTATTCTGTCTTCAAGGTGGAGTCCCCAACTCCGTATCTCCCCATTCCCGCCCTCCCGTGCTCCCCGCCACTCAGCCCTTGGTCTTCCCCTGGCCGAACCTGTCTATCACCCTTGCTGCCTGGAGAAGGGCTCCCTGCAAGGGTGCAGAGCCCTCCTGCGGTCGCGAGAGCTCAATCTGAGCCGCTCCCCCGCGGCGACGAGGCGCTGAGTGTCTACGAGGCGTGCCGCCAACGCAGGCTGCCTCCGATGGTCTTCAAGAAGAATCGGCTGGCACCGTTACCAGAGCTGGCAATAGATCTCGTGCTTCCGGCCCTTCGCGTCCCCTCCTCTGCTCCAGATCAGCAAGACTCTGCAGATGAAGGGCGAGACTTCGACGCGTCCTGTCAGCAGGCGCGCAGAGCCCGCTATTCGCCCTACAGCACCACGACCACTGGCAACGCATCTGGGGGAGCACACACGGAGAGCGAGGGGGATCTCCCGCCTCTCCGGCTGCTGCTCGCCGAGCTCGAGATCGACGAGCACCGGCGCGCGCAGTCCGAGGCGCGATATGGACCCTCTTTCGACCAGGCTCTGCGCGCAGACAACAACCTTCTCAGCACTCTGGCCCCTGCTACTAAGAAGCGGAGATCGCCCACTTCCTCGCGCCGTCATCGCGGCGCGACGACGGCGGAGGTCGCCGCCCCGGTTCCGACTCCCAGCTCGTCGGCGGCGGCGGCGGCGCGGCTGGCTCTTCGCCATCCTGGACAGGTTAAGCTGGGAGCTGTCGCTCGATCTGGTGTCACGACCCCCTGCAACTCTGGCGGCCGTGCTTCCCCCGCCGTCCATCCCCAGCGCGGTGGACTGCACGCTCTCTGAATCTGACCTGAGACAGGCAGTGGCTCGCAGTCGTCCGTCGCCCGTCACCGGTTCACCTGTCGCCCCTTGTTTTGAAGTTCATCCCGCTCATTGTAATCGCTGATTATGCTGTCTTCGTTCGCCATGCTTTCTTCTGTCATTGTTGTGTTCGTTGTCAATGTCGCCGGACTGTGTCTCAACGCTGTAGCCTGTTTGTATCGGTACCGCTATGTTGCAGATGTTCCGAGTCGCCTCATGCCTACATGTATCATTCCCGACCTTCTGTATGCGTATGAATCTAGATGAGCTGCCTCTGTGATATACAGAGGGAGATCAAACACTCTAGGACTCCTTTGAGGGCGTGAAGAGACTCGGTTTGATGCGCAGGGGGTACTCTAAGTACTCGATACGATGCGTAAGTAATCCTCTATAAACCCGTTACTTATGTCAACGACTCTTATAATGATATAAGCGCCGGAGCTGTAGTTCCGGCACGTGATGTTTCTTGCATCGGAAAATTCGTCGGGGTGAAGCAGAGTGCCTCCTTCGCCTTGTCCACCTCCACTACTTCTCCCTGGGCAGTATCATCATTTCTGACATCCATGATCGCTCTTTAGGCTCTGTCAACAAAATTGTATAACTTTACTTGCTCCCACTTAACATGCCTGACGCACGCCTCGTCGACTCCAAGGCAACCTTTGCCTCCTTCAGCCATCTCCTAGATGCGCGCATACTACGAGCACTCGCCGACATGGGATTTGCACGTCCGACACTTGTCCAGTCAAAGGCGATACCACTTGCACTGGAGAACCGTGATATCCTCGCACGCGCAAGGACAGGGAGCGGGAAGACCGCTGCATACTGTATACCCGTGGTCCAAAAAATCCTGAACGCGAAAATGGTGAGTCCTCCCGGCCGAACACGACACCTCTCCCTCTCCCTCTGCGGTGGCCGTTCGCTCAGCCCGTTCCTCATGCATGAGTTGCAGAGCATCGCGGAAGACGACGCGAAGCGCCAGGCTACCCGCGTCTTGATTCTGGTCCCTACGCGCGAGCTGGCGGAACAGGTGTCGGCGCATCTGCGGAGTCTGCTTGTGTACTGCGGAGAAGAGGTCATTATTGCGAACGTCACAAGCGGGACGACTGCGCACCTCCAGAAGTGAGTAAGTCGTTCGACTGTCCTTATATCGCTGGGTGGCATTGATCAGGGTCTCGGTAGAACCGCGCTCTCAGACAACCCAGACATCGTCATCGCGACGCCTTCTCGGGCCCTCGGTCTGCTTCAGTCCAAGGTATGTTGGGTGCTTGTTCGCATGCGAGGACGAGAGTTTGACTCGCTTTCACAGCACTTGACTCTGGCCTTGCTAGAATCTCTCGTAATAGACGAGGCGGATCTCATCCTCTCATATGGGCATGACGAAGACATCAGGCAGATCTTCAGCGGCGGCTACCTACCAAAGATGTTCCAGTCCTTCCTTATGAGTGCGACAATGACGGAAGATGTCGAGATACTGAAGGGCCTCGCGCTGAGAAGTCCGGTGAGTGCCACAAGCAACTGTGTCGACCGCGTCCTAAATCGAGGATATTAGGCTATCCTCAAACTTGAGGAGGATGAGGATGAGGCCGCCAACCTCACGCAGTACTCGGTTCGGTGAGCAACTCCGCAGTGGGATGGGACTGTAAATTGATCTGTTTGTTTTCTTCCAGTTGTTCTGAGGTCGACAAGTTCCTCTTGACGTATGTCATCCTCAAACTCAGGCTCATCAAGGGCAAGTGCATCCTGTTCGTCAACGACGTCGACCGGTGTTACCGCCTCAAGTTGTTCCTCGAGCAATTCTCGATCAAGAGTTGCGTCCTCAACTCGGAGCTGCCCTTGAATTCAAGATATCACGTCGTCCAAGAGTTCAACAAGGGCGTGTATGACTATATCATCGCGTCCGACGAGAGCTCCGGAAAAGCCGAGCAAGACTCCGACGATGAACAGGAGGCCGCGGAAGCCGATGACGACGACTGTAAGTCTATCGCACAATATCTTCATCGGCCTCAATCGACCGGAACGACAGTCATGTCTACTCAGCGCGAGGAACCGGAAGCAGGCGGCTCTCAACTCGAGAACGACACCGAGCATACACAAGCCAAAAGCCACAAGAAGCGGAAAGCACGCGCGAGTTCGCCAGCTCCTGAATCCTCTTCAAAATCCAAGTCCAGCAAGCGCAAACGGCGTAAGGGCGCCCCAGACGCCGAGTACGGCGTCTCGCGCGGCGTGGACTTCGTCGACGTCTCGTGCGTGATCAACTTCGATCTTCCCTCCTCCTCCCGCGCATACACGCATCGCGTCGGGCGTACCGCGCGAGCCGGGCGCACGGGCATGGCGCTCTCGTTCTTCGTGCCCGCAGAGCTGTGGGGCAAGAACAAGGTCGTCGGGTGCCTGGAGAGCGCGCGGCAGGACGAGGAGGTGTTCGCGCGGATCGAGCGGGAGCAGGGCGCGCGCGGGAGCGCGATCAAGGAGTACCAGTTCGACATGAAGCAGGTCGAGGCGTTCCGGTACCGCATGGAGGACGCGCTGCGCGCGGTGACGAGGAGCGCGATCAAGGAGGCGCGGGTCAAGGAGCTCAAGATGGAGATCCTGAACTCAGACAAGTTGAAGGTGCGTCGCGCTGTCGTCTTGTCGGCGGGCGAGGCAGGAGCTGACGACGATGAATCGTTGGGTGCGTGTAGGCGCACTTCGAGGACAACCCGCTCGACTTGGAGTATTTGCGGCATGACAAGCCGCTGCATCCGACAAGGGTGCAGTCGCATATGAAGCACGTTCCGAAGTATCTCTTACCACGGATCGCACCTGTACCGGGGGCGGATACTGGCGTCGAGGGGGACGGGAATCCTGCACCGGGGCCGGCGGAAGTTGGTTTCGTTCCATTCAGCAAAAACGCGCGGGGGCGCGGTCGTGGTCGTGGTCGGGGTAGGGGTGGTAGAGGAGGCGGCGGACCTGGTCGCGGGGGCAAGAAGCGGTCGGATCCGTTGAAAAAGTTCAAGTGATTTGTCTTCCTGAGGACAGCTTACAAGTTCGATCGCCAGGCCTCAGTGCGTGCGTTGTGTTGTACTCCATCCTATAACCCCTTTGCGATCACTGCGTGCCATGTGCGCTGGCTGGCACCGTAAACTTCCCCGCCGGAGGCTGATGGTCCGGTAGCAAATTTTCGATCCTGAATTCCTTCTGCCGTTCTCTTAGGTCTTCTGCGAGCGTGACCCCGCGAAATGGACTCGCTTTTTCGGGTGCTTATATTATCCCTAGTTCTCCTTTCCTCGACCACGAGGCGACGTAACTCACAAAACTAAAGCCACAATGTTCATCATCCGAAACCATGTCCATCATCTCAAACCATGTCCATCATCCCAAGCCAAAAAAAAATACAGCGGGCCCGCGGTCTTGATATACTTAGTAACCCAAACAGCGGTCATATCACATATGGGATCAACGCGTAGGGCACGTCCGCCTTGTACCTCATCCACGCCAGCCCGAACTGCGCCTTCAGCTTCCCGTCCTCGACGCCACACCGGCGGTACAACGACACGAAGCTGAACAGAGAAGAGATGCGCCACAGCCACCCAAGGATCGCCAGCGCGGGGATCCCCTCGACGCCGCACGCGGAGACGTAGCCCCCGGCACCGAAGTGCATGAGGTACGCCCCGGTGGTGAGGCAGAGGATGCCGGTGTAGGCCGGGTGGCGGACGTACGCGTATGGGCCGCCGGTGATGAGCTTGTGGTCGTCCTTGATGACGACCTCGAAGGTGAAGAGGCTCCCGAGGACGTGGTAGGACCAGAGGCGGACGGAGGCTCCGAAAAGGAGGAGGACGAGGCCGGCGATGAAGGAGGGGGTGAGCGCGGCGAGCTGGGCGGTGGAGAGGCCGGCGGGGCAGATGAGCGGGGTAAACTGGAGGGAGTGGACACCTGGGTAGGCGAGAAGAAACGAGTGGAGGAAGGTCGGGAACATGATCGTGGCCTACGATCGGAGCGACGATGGTCAGTATCGAAACGCGAAACGGTGGAAGTGTTATGATATGCTTACCCCCGCGGTGTAGGAAATATAGCGGACGATGTACTCCCACGACTGGCCTTTGTACACTGCATCGCTGATGACGCGTGGTTGAGGCGGAGTGATCGCGACCGTGTAAAACGCAGCGGATGCGATGAGGGAGAAGACTTTGATGTAAGACATCGGGAGATGTGGTGCGTCGAGAGGGGAGGTGGTGACCGCCTCGACATTGGATGAGCCTGCTATATACGCGAACGGCGGCTTGTTGAACGAAATAACCTTCTTGGTGGTGAAGTGGAATGGTCAATGGTCTGTTCCACCTCGCTCCCAGACTCGAGCGAGGCTGAGATACCACATGTGGCCTCCGGCCGTGATGCACCGGTAGTACATCCAATCCACCACAAGGATGATTGGCATGCTGTGTTCTATACTGTAATGACACTTGTAGACCTTGTGCTGTCTTTATGCCGAAGTGTTCTAGAAGCGATATGTCACGGTTGTCGATGTGGGGTTCGACCATACGGTAATGCACTGGCAACAGATCGTCTCCCGACGGATGTGGCGGGTCCGGCGTAGAGAAATCCGAGAGGCCCGGACTGACAAACGGAAGAATCAGAGAGCTATGATGGAATCGAAGGTTGAGTGTGCACCTACTAGATCACCTTCGATAAACGTCATGTTCAACGGCGGCACTGCCAGCGACGTCGACTCGAAGTTGGAGTGCGGTGACTCGGACTAATGGGCCCGTCAGACGTCCCACTTTGGCAGGGCTCCCATGTATTTTAGCATCAGATGGAAAGCCAGGAATGATTGACGACAGGGATGCGGGTACCGGTCGCCACATTCTCAGGTGGGCCTTCGAGCCGTGGAACTGTAACAAGTGCTGGCAGTAAGAAACGCCGAAAACCTAAGCGCCGGGTCTGTCGCCGAAACGAGCAAGGGAGACGCCCAGGCGAGTCGCGGTCACGAAAGTCGGTCGAGTTTTGCGATGAGATTACGCCCAGACTACTATGGCACAACTACTGTTAGCTTCTACAGACTCATTGCTCTCTCTGTCTCTCATTATTTCCATCCTGGTGCTTGCGAGTCTATGCTCTGTTGGGATTTGTCGAGGAGTTCAGCCCGCATCAAGCACTCCTTTCCTAACGACCTCACGGACACGGACATCCCCAGTCACCATTGGAATGGTTTGCTATGGGTAATGTATCTCACCATGGTGAAATATTTTGCCCATAGCTGCCCTTTCAAGCATGTCATCTTTCCGTACCTCAACCATTTTTATCGGATTCGCAACCACAACAACTTGGTAGCCTCGCATTCGAAGAAAGTAGGAGACTTGGAGTAGAAAGGAACAAAGTGAGTACATAAACACATCTCTTACTAGTGCAGAGAAGTTTCAGCTTCTTAGCCAGGCCTAAGGCCTATCATTCACTTGATCCTTGCGTGGATGCTGGGATGAGGTCGGAGATTGGGCCTGCAGGGGTGTGCGGCTATGGGTAGTGTATCTCATCATACGTGTCCTGCCACGTAAGAGCGGTCAAGACCTGCTAGGGATGCTCGCTTTGGGAGACGGCCCACGATTCTACGAGGTGCGTCTCCTCGAGGCCTGGTCCAGTTGCGAAGTTCGTGCCAAGGGGAGGCGCCATGATACTGGGCCAGAATGGCTCGCGCTCCTCGAAGCATCCTTCAAGCGTGCGGCTCATGCAGTCACCGTGAATGGCATACGCGCGAGAGGTGCCTCGCACAAACGCCGCGTCGATGTCTGATCCTATCGTGGGGTCTGTGACCATCGGCTGGGACGCGATGAGGAGATCGCGAGGCGAGTGCGTATGCCAGGCGCAGACCACAGGCGCACTCATTGTCGAATCTACAATCTCCCCACTTCCAACTTGGACAGCGTACGGATGCGCATGGTCGATCCCCTCGCCAACGCCGGATTGCTCGACGAGCAGAGCTATGGAGTCGTCAATGAGGGCGTGCGCGAGCTCACTGTACGGGCCCATGGATGTGCGCGTATGCTGCCAGTGGCCGCGTTGTGGGTTCATCGTGATAGGCGTGCCGAACCGATTGTGGTTGCCTGAGCTGATGGACGATACGGGGGCCGTGGGCTGGGGTGAAATGGCGAGGCTAGTGTGGACGGAGGGTGTATGCAACCGCAAGGCTCTCGTCGAGAGGTGGTGTGGGTTGTCGTGCGGAGCAAGGGTCCCCATGGTGTGTCTGTCATGCTGCCGGAGTTGGGCTTCATGCGGCACGGCAGCAGCGATGGGCAGTGTGGTCCAATGACCAACGACCTCTCTGCAGCCCCTAGAGCGTGGTTTAGATGGGAGTGCCCCGTGGCAAATCGATCGGCATGGTTGGGATACGGGGGTGTGGCGCGGCGGTCCAAGGTTGCATGTTCAGGACGACGCTCTCCAGAAGCATCGGTTGCGCACGATGCACTCCTACTTGCAGGCGTGCGCCACCGATGAACCCTCAGTGCTCCAGGAGAAGCAATGGTCAGTACATTTCGATGCCCAAAGTCCTGTCCCGGGTGCGTAGAAGTCCAGACGGCGGTTTCTATCGTTGTCGGACCGCGTGTACAGATGTCGAGAGGATCTGTCAATGCAAACCGAGATGGTGGAAGGGAAAGGTACTCAGGATCTTGTTCCACCAGATTGCAGGACAGAGGAGCAGCCTCGAGGATGGCGGACAGGGCGTGCGCATATTCCTGCTTGCACGCGGACGGTATACGACTCCTCGACGAAGCAGGAATGAAAGAACTCTCGCAAACAGTGTTAGTAGGTCACCGCTGTGCGCACTTTCATCTTCTGTGAACATTTTACCGTCGAGTCCCACCGCTGTATAGGAGGAAGGTGGCGCTGTGGACTGTGTTGTGCCCTCAGTGCGCAAGGTCCTCAGATCGTACAGTGGCGATTGAGCTGTGGAGGGCCCGGGAGTCCTACTGTCTGATCCTAGTGACGGCGTGTTAGGCTGTCCCCACCCACCATACTGACGTCGAGGGGGCGAGAGTGTCACGGTGTCCGGGACGGGAGGGAGGGATAAGCGTTGGTCACTAGATGCCGCGCTCCGTGTGGCTGGGAGCTGCTAAAGTGGTGGCAGGTGGGCTGTACGGAAGACGAAGGGGAGTGGAGATGAGTGCTCTAGGGGTGGTGTTGTGTGTTCGACTGGTGGGGGATATCGCGTCGCTCAGATTTGTGCATGTGATGACAGGACTGACAATAATGAAATGTACCTTCGTCCTCCTGACTGGCTTCCTCCTCTGGTGCTCCTTCGCAGTCGTAACCTTCAGGAACTGCTTACGCTTGCTTCCCTAACTCGTACTGGGACGTGTCTGAGACATTGTAGATTGAACTTGATAGCTGTTTTTCCTTGTTTCCCTCTCCTAGCTTGCATTCTCATACTCGGGCTCGTTAGAAATCCCAATCTCGATTTTAACTGATACTACTTAGTCGACATAAAGTCGTTCATTTGAAGTCCAGCCATGAGGCACTGGCAATTCTTGCAATCAGCTCTCCCTCTCTGCGCAGTTGAGAGGATCTAAGACCCACTACAGCCTCCCCCTCCCCGAGGGAACCCCCAGTCGAGAATTTTGCACTTCAAACTTTCAACCCCTGGCAGGCGGAGAGGACCGGTACTGATGAGGCCCGGGGCGCTGGAGTTAATCAAAACAAGTAATCGAGACGCCCAGTGACCCAATGAAGGACATGAAAATCGATTAAGGTTCGGCTATCACTCTGGCCATCTCTGCTTATCGATGGTTCCCGTCTTGTCGCTGGCTTCAACATGCTCACTCAGACTGACTCGCATCTTGGAATTTTCTTGCCACTTTGTGCTTGCCTGAACTTCATCCATCAAGCCGTTGTTTCCTGGCAACCTCGTGGACACGCGGACGACTCGGCCACATTTGGAATGTTTTGTTATGGGTAGCATGATTCAGAATCCTGAATCGTATTGCTCATAGCAATTCATCCAGGCGTGGTACCTCCCTTCTAGCTCAAACAGATTCATTGCATCAGGAACAGACAGCGTCGTATTAGCAGACAAAAGCAGGAAACACAGGCAGAGTAAAGTGGAAGGTGAGTATTTTGAGTCTCTCCACCGGGCCCAAGGTCCCCTATTGACTCAATCCATGCATAGACAAAGTGAGCCGGAGTTTGGCCTTGGAGGCGGTGTGATATGGGTAGCATGATGAAGAAGGTTCCTACCACATCGAGGTGGTCAGGAATTGCTGGCGGAGGTCGCCATGGGAGCCTGCGGACGATGGTGCGAGGTACGTCTCGTCGGAGTCCTGTCCATTTGCGAAGTCCGTGCAAAGAAGAGGCGCCACGATGTTGGGCCAGGATAGCTCGCGCTCCTCCAACCGTCCATTGACGATGCGGGTTATGCCGTCGTCGTCAGTTGCATGTGCGCGAGGGGTGCTCAGAGTATTCAAGACGTCGATACCTGATCCTATTGAAGGGTGGTCGAGGACCGACTGGGGTGCGATGGAGAGACCGACCTGCCAGTGTGCGAGGGATCCAGGTGCGCTCGTCGCTGATCCTGCAATCCCGTCACTTCCGAGTTGGGGGATGTATAAAGAGGCGTAGTCGATCCCCTCACCAACGCCGCCTTGCCCCACCAGCGGAACTATGGAGTGGGGATCGACGAGGGCGTCCGCGAGATCACTGTATGTGCTCTGAAATGCACGTGTTGGCTGCGAGCGTTGCGTGCTCATCATGGCCGGCGCGCTGAACTGATGTTGGTTGAGCGGAACGGAGTTGGGTTGCCCCCAGTGTCCATGCGACGAGTCGGAAGACGAGATCCTGGTGGATCCGTCATGTTGCAAGGCTTGAGCTTGATGCGCCACGGCGCCGCAGAAGGGCAGTATGGTCCCATAACCCGCGGATCGGGCGATCGCAGAGCTCTCTGCAGTTGCTAGAGAGCGGTTGGGTTGGACGTGAACCGCGGCGACCTGATCGGAGTAGCTGGGTGAAGGGCGTGGAGCGTGCTGGCGGTCGAAGACTGCACGTTCATAACGATGCACCCCAGGCTGAGTACCGGTTGCGCGCACGGCGCCCTTCCCTGCAGGCCCGCGGTGCTGGTGACTACTTAACACTCCGGACGTGGTGGTGGCCGGTACATCTAGATATTGCGACAAGGAGTGGTGGCCCTGGTGTGTCGAGCTCCGGACGGCGGTCGCCGTGGGCCAAGATTCGGGCACGCGGAAGTCGGGAGGGCTTATGGTCGTTGCCAGTGGCTGCGATGGGAAGGAATAGAAGGTGCGAGTCTCGGGGACGATGGACAGTGATTGGGTGCCACTGTGTCTGTGTTCGACTGTCAGGGTGGGGGATGGATGACTCCATGACGAACGAGGGTTGAAATAACTCTGATACACAGCGTTGAAGATGTCTTCACTGTCTGTATCTTCCTTCGTTGCTGACGGCCTGCGATCGTGCTCTTCCGGCAAGGAAGGGGACTGTGGCGAAGGTGTCGGGCCATCTGCCCATGTACCCAAGGATGATGGCGATGGCGGCGACTCAACTGTTGAGCGAGTTCCACCGTCCGACTGCAGTGATGGCGTGCCGATCGGCAACGGGCCATGTCCCAGTGCGCTGAGGTCGGAGGAGTGTCCGGATGGGAATCTGGCGTAAAACTCGAGGTATGTGGACTTGAAGACGCCATTCGCAGTCTGTGGCGGTTGGCAGTCCAGCTCGGGAGCTGTGGAGGCCGAACCCGCAGAATGGCATGAGCGTAGTGTCACTGGCGGCATCGGGTGTGAGGATTTATACCCCCGGCCAGGAGGAATTGGTGAGGGCACAGTCAAAGCGTCGATCGGTGTCCCGTTCTCCGAGGTTGCCAGCTGCGGTGCTGGTGGTAGAGGCACGGATCGGAAGGTGATCAGTACCGGAGGTGGTTGTTCAGGCCTGTCAGGGGGCGGCGTCGTGTTTTGCACCGGCGAGAGCTATCATGATGTTCAGATTTGCAGATGGAATACCAAGACCGACAAGAGTGAAACTTACCTTCCTCTTCTTCACCGTCTTTCTCCGGCCTTCCACCTGATGTTTCCTTGACTGAATGGCTCCTGCTTTGACTGCTTTGGTTCTCGCCTTCTGCTGCTCGTACCGCCTTTTCCGTTGAAGGGGGAGAGGGTCAGCTCGGTCTCCTAGCCTATCCAGATGCAGCCCTGACGAAGGGCACATCTCCATGCACTGGGAGGTGGATCCTTTGAGGTTGAGAGCGAGAGCCACTGAATGCATGCGTGCTCACCATTCTGTCATTGCCCATCGCTCTCTGAAGTTTAACCGGGGGCTGGTGTATTTGTCGATAGTTCTTTATCTGCGCCCCCTTCTCGCCATACTTTGGTCCCAAAGGATTTGAGATAGCCATGTAGAGTGGATCGTGGGCGAGATGTGGCGCGGGATGAGGTCTGCGTATGTAGGGGAGGAATGAGGACTGATATCACGGTCGGGTACGACTTAAACTTGTCGGAGCGACATCCTGTGTACGACCAAAAGCGGTGTATGTGGATCGAGAGGAAGAAGCGGCCCCTTGGTTCGCTTGTTGACAGAACGGCGCGTAAATCACGCGGTCTCAGCGGAGCTTGGCTTCTGGCGGCACCTTGGCAGATGAACCAATGTGCGGTGTTACGGCCCCTTCGAGGATATAAATTCCGCAGATGATGGGCACCTCAGCCTGAGCCATACCTGAGATATCTGATCCTCGTACGTGTTGAAAGGGAATCCTTCTCAACCTTAAGTATCACGCACTCGGAAATCCTTCATCAAGGAGTCTGCATTCGTAAGTCGCTGACTCAGTAAGCCCACAAAAAGGTACAGCATATCTCCTTCATTCCCTGATAACTCAAGGAGGGCAGGCTTCGTCTCCGCCGAGTGGCACAGCGCAGCCGTTTCCACGAAAGAACACGCGTCCATTCTGGATCTCTCGGGAATGGCTTAGGCATGGGAATCTGTCGGTAACCTCGTTTAGGTATGCCTTGTTTTCTCGCCTAATTCCGCAGTTCGCAAGAAGTCGAGTCAGTCTACGCCACAGTCGTGACCGTGCGTCGTGCTGCACTGTGGCGTGCACCACGCACAGACTGCACGGATCAATCATGTAGTAGGCTCATGGAGCCTCTGGAAGGGCGTGAACGGTTTATGACTCGTTGGCTGGATGAAGGAGTAGCGAGCCCAGCGGGGTCAAGTTTGAGGCACTCAGGGAAACGATAGTGCCAGCAGCGAGTTTCCCGAATGACGCCATGGGTACCGGTGGGCGCAAACAGAGGTTGAAGTGGTGGACGGTTGTGGCGTGATAAGTGTGGCTCAAGTGACGTGGATGGAGGCATGTACGGAGCTCCGAGGACTGACACTGTCCATGGGGGCTGGGGGAGGAAATAGTGCTCGCAGTCACCTCTGACCGCTTGATCATGGAGCGCCGCTGCCGCCCGCGTCCCAATCAGGCTCTCGAGGCTGCTATAACGGGTAATAGAGACGCCCACAGTCAAGCCGGGTCACCAGTTTCGGAGTCCGCTGTGAGATCGATATCTCCCTCGTCGCTCTCATTGCTGTCACCGTCATCGGTTCTCACTGGTGTCTCCTGCGCTTCAGTCTCTTCCGTTCACGGTTCATCACCCTTCTGCCCATCCTGGATGGCCTGATGTAGGTAATACAGGCACATGAAGAACCCAAGACCGTACGCCGACTCGGACCGCTTGGTAACTCAAATGTCCCCCCAGGCAGCCCGACATGCTCGCCTAATTGAGTGGCCTGCTATGAGTAGGAAAGATTGAGTTTGTCAACCTTCCTTACTCATAGCAGTTTGCTTGTATGCGAGCCCTCCTTGTCGCATCAAAAGCGGAATCGAAGCTATTATCCCTGCGGAGGACACGCGGAGGGAGAAGGCGAGGCTCGTGTATTGCCGTACGCAAATTTAGGACAAGGGAACAAAGGTGCGTACATGGAAATAATTGTCTAGAGGATACATGGAATGGAGCCTGTATTGCCCAGGAGAACATCCATACGGCTCGAGTAGGACTATAGATTAAAAGAGGTGCGATTCAAGGCCTGCAGACTCCACCATAATCTCCTCTAGCAGCCTTCGAGCTCGTCGCAGCGTTTACCGCACTTTTCACTCTTCACCTTACATCGCCAGCTATGTCTTGCATCCTTGAGTTCACCATGCCCACTTCCTGCTCCTCTGAGCCCTTCGGTACGTTAGCTCTACTGACGCCTTGGCGAATCTCTACCGATGAATGGCCGCCCTTCCTTCTGTAGGAACATGCCCCACGATGATCAGTATGTCTCTTCCTTTTGGTTCCTCCAGACATGGCGCTAATTCCACGGAATACAGACGTTCGCGAGTGGCTCACGATCCACCACACGCAACAGCGACTGCGGCACGCACAAGTACCACGTCTTCGCCATCGCCGAGTACCTGATCTTGATCTTCGGCAGCAAGAGCGACTACATTAACACCAACATCGGCATCCCCTCGGCTCCCTCGCCATCGAGGTACGCTCGGCCTCATTGTCCCTAGAAATCCTCCCCTGAGCGTCTGCTTGCAGCTCTCCGGCCAGATCGACATCTGCCAGTGTGCGTCGCGCCTCTCCGAGTCCCAGTTCACGATGAACGTCAAGTACCCGCTCCTCGCCTCCGTCAAAGCCGGCACATACAAGGGCGACCTGCACTGCGGGCGTGGCATTGACTTCGCCATTGGCGTGCCCGAGATCTATGGCACGCTCCGGTTCTGGGTGCACGGCGGCACCTGACCGCCTGGCCGTGGGTCAAGTTCTACCTGCACGTCTTCGATGTCGAGTACAAGTGCAAGTTCGCTGTGCTCACCATCTCGTGAGCCCTTTGCTTGCCCTTGTTCTTCCCATAGCTGCAGGATGCTGACGCGTTGACTGCGCAGCCGGTGGTTCCCGTCGCCCGACAAGCTGATCGAGGCTGCGAGCAGCCCCAAGGCCGTCGTCGCGGTCGCGTCGCGGTCGATCAGCGTCCATAAGGAGACTAACAACATTACCAACAATGAACATCATCGCGCCAATTGTCGCTGTCGCCGCCGCGGCCTCCGAGTAGATAGGCTAGTAGGTGGTGTTCGCCTTCGCACTAGCAAGGCCTCTTCTATAGCCTCCGTGAAGTGATTGTTTTATGATCATCCGTTCGTACTACTCCGATAAGCTTCAGAATCTGTAGAAAGCCATATGTCGAACTCAATGGCTGGCGCTATTAATCTGTCTTGTTCCTCTCTACTCGCTCGTGTGCTCGTGCTAATTGAAAAACTTAATCTCGATGTGCGATAGCAGTCGTTGCCAACGAAATTATCACGCTACGCGAGCCCACTGGGTACCGGACGAGGCACAGCTGCTGCTCGAGTCGACGGAGTCCGAAAGGAGCAAGTGAGACGCCCAGAATATGGGCCACGAAAATCGATCGCACTGCAGCGCATCGATGTCAACTCACTGTTGCCGCATTCTACCTGTTAACATGGAGCTTGGACTCTCTCATTCACTATGTGCTTATGCTTGCGACTGTATGCTCTGCTAGGACTTGCAGACGAGTTCAGCGGCCAGCCATAATCCAGCCCTTCTTTCTTCCTGACGACCTCCCACGGCACCCATGCACCTCAATACACATTTCGTATGGTTCGCTATGGGTGGGATAATTCCGAATGTTGAATTGTGCCGCCCATAGCCATCCATACATGCGTGGTATCTCATCGTAGCTCAAGCACTGGCGTTGGGTCCGTAGTGGCGGGCAGCTGTACATTCAACAGGAGACTTGGAGAAAAATAGAACAAAGTGAGTACATCGCGAACATATTCCTTGCTTCATAGAAAAGCGTTTAGTCTCTATGCCTGGCTCAAGGTCCATCATTCGCTCGACTCCTGCATGGGTGCCGAGGGGAAGCCTGAAACTTGGGCCTGTTGAGGGTGGATATGGGTGGGATATTGCCGATGAGTTTCTTGCCCCGGCGAAGTGGCCAGAAACCGGTGATGGTGGTGGCTTTGGGAGCCCGTGAACGATGTTCCGAGGTACGTCTCGTCATAGCCTTGTCCGAGGAGAGGCAGCATGGTATTGGTGCAGAACGGCTCGCACTCCTCGAAGCCACCTTCGAAGGTGCGAGCTATGCCGATGTTGTTGGGCGCATGCGCGCGAGATGTGCCTGGCACAACCACGGCGTCGATCCCTGGCTCCATCAAGGGGTTTGTGAGGATCGTCGTGGACGCGACGGGGAGATCGTTGTGCCAGTGCGCGAGGAGCTCAGGTGCAGTCGCCGCCGGGCTTGCAATGTCGAAACCTGCGATATGCGGGGCGTATAGAGGCGCATCGAGGGTTGCGGCGCCAACGCCGGCTTGCTCAACGAGCGGAACATCGGCGAGGGCGTCCGCGAGATCACTGTATGCGCTCCGAGATGCCCATGTTGGCTGTGAGCATTGCGCACTCATCGTGGCCGGCGCGCTGAACTGATGCTGGTTGACCGAGTTGACGAGGTGCGCAGGAATCGTGCACGCGAGCGGAACGGAGTTGGGGTGCCCCGAGTGCCCATGCGACGAGTCGGAGGACGAGATGCTGGTGGATCCGTCATGCCGCCAGACTTGAGCTCGATGCGCGCTGATGGGCAGTATGGTCCCATAGCCTGCGGATCGGGCGATCGCAGAGCGTTCTGCAGTTGTTGGAGAGCGGTTGCCATGGGCATGACCCACCGCGACCCGATCGGAGTGACTGGGATAAGGGCATGAAGCGTGCTGGTGGTGGAAGGTCGCACGTTCAGGACGATGCACCCCAGGCTGAGTACCGGTTGCGCGTGCAACGCCCTTCCATACAGGCCCGCGGTGCTGGTGACCACTGACCACTCCGGACGTAGTGGTGGCCGTCACATACGGATGCTGCGACAGGGAGCGGTGGTCCTGATGTGTCGAGCTCCGGACGGCGGTCGCCGTGGGCCAAGATTCGGGCACGCGGAGGTCGGGAGGGCTCACGGTCGCTAGCTGTGGGGAGGAAGGATAGTAGGAGCAATCAGGTATGTACTGCACAGAATTTTGGGAGGCAAGGCACTGATGAGTTTCAGGGACGATGGATAATTGTGTGTCACTGTGTCCCTTATCGACCGCCAGAGTGGGGGATGGACGACTCCATGATGAACGAGGGATGAAATAACTCTGGTAAACGGCATTGAAGATGCCTTCGCTGTCTCGATCTTCCTCCGCCGCTGACCGTATGCGATTGTGCTGTTCCGGCAAGGAAGGGGACTGTGGCGCAGGTGTCGGGCCATCTGCCCATGTACCCAAGGATCGTGGCGATCGTGGCGACTCAACTGTTGAGGTCGGAGTTCCACCGTCCGACTGCAGTGATGGCGTGCTGATCGGTGACAGGCCATGTCCCAGTGCGAGATCGGAGGAGTGTCCGGATGGGCATCTGGCGTAAACCTGGAGGTATGTGGCGTTGAAGACGCCATTCGCAGTATGTGGCGGTTGGTAGACCAGCTCTGGAGCTGTGGAGGACGCACCCGCAGAATGGCATGAGCGCAGTGTCACCGGCGACATCGAGTATGAGGACGTATATCGCCGGCCAGGAGGAATTGGCGAGCGCACAGTCAAAGCGTCGATCGGTGTCCCGCTCTCCGAGGTTGCCAGCTGCGGTGCCGGTGGTAGAGGAGTTGATCGGAAGATGGTCGATACCGGAGGTGGTTGTGCAGGGGGCGGCGTCGTGTTTTGAACCAGCGAGAGCTATCATGATGTTCAGATTTGTGGATGGAATTCCAGGACCGACGAAAGTGACACTTACCTGCCTCTTCCTCACCGTCTTCCTCCGGCCTTCCACCTGACGTTTTCTAGATTGAATGGCCCCTGCTTTGACTGCTTTGGTTCTCGCCTTCTGCTGCTCGTACCGCCTCTTCCGTTTAGGCGGGAGAGGGTCAGCTCGTTCTCCTAGCCTATCCAGATGCAGCCCTGACGAAGGGCACATCTCCATGCACTGGGGGGTGGATCCGTTGATGTGGAGAGCGAGAGCCACTGAATGTATTCGTGCTCACCATTCTGTCGTTGCCTATCGCTCTCTGAAGTTTAACAGGGGGTTGGTGTATTTGTCGATAGTTCTTTATCTGCGCCCCCTTCTCGCCATACTTCGGTCCCAGAGAATTTGCGCTAGACATGTAGAGTTTGCTTGTGGATGAGATATGGCGCGGGATGAGGTCTGTGTATGGAGGGGAGGAATGAGGACTGATATCGTGGTGGGATGTGTCCTTAACTTGTCAGAGCGAAATCCTGTGTACAGCCAAAAGTGGTGTATGTGGATCGAAGGGAAGAAGCGGCCCCTTGGTTCGCTTGTTGACAGAACGGCGCGTGGATCACGCAGCCTCGGCGGAGCCTGGCTTCTGGCGGCACCTGAACAGATGAAGCAATGGGCGGTGTTACGGCCCCTTCGAGGGTACAAACTCCGCAGACGTTGGGCACCTAAGCCTGAGCTGTACCTGAGATATAAATCGGGTGCTTAAGGACGCCCTGATTGATTGTCGTGTTGAAAGGTATCCTTTTCTATATATTCGTAAGTATCTCATGTTCCGAAACCTTCGTCAAGTATTCAGAAGTTGCTGACTATTACTTAGGTTAATAACGCCGTCCTCATTACATTTGCACCATATACGCAACGGTGGAGCGACCACTCATTAAGCTCACAATAAAGCGAAGCAAATGCACAGGCCCTTCGTTCCCTGATAACTGGCACAAAAACGTGCGGAGCGCAGGCTTCGTCTCCGCCAACTGGCACAGCCCGGCCGTTTCCACGAAAGAACACTCGTTCGTTCTCTTGTGAATGACTTCTTCATGGGAATGTCTCAGGAACCTCCTTTAGGTAGGCCATGTTTTCTCGCTAAATTGCGAGAAGTGGAGTCAGTCTTCGCGAATTGCCACCGTGCGTCGTAGACTCGTAGTGCACATCAACTACGCACGGATCGCATGAATCCATCATATAGCAGAACGTCGGAGCATCTGGTAGGAATGAGCTATCTATGACTCACAGGTGAGATAAAGGAAGAACGAGGCCCCGCCGTGGAGTTGCTACCACATCATGTAACTCCGGTTCAACTTGCTGGCAAACGGGTCCCAATCAGGCTCTCGAGGCTACTATAATTGGTAATGGAGACGCCCACGGTAAAACGTGGCCACCAGTTTCGAGATCCGCTGGGAGCGCTCCCTCGTCGCTCACACTTCCAATCGGTTCTCGCTCATGTCTCTTGCGCTGCAGCCTCACCATATCCATCACCCCTGTGAATATCTGAGGTCTCAAAATCTAGGACTCCACGAAACATTCCGACGGCGGTTGTGAAGCACTGTTCGCCGCCCTTCCGTTCACGGTCCTTCACGATCTTGCCCATCCCGGAATGCTGAGCTTAGGTTTTCGTGTATATGCCTTGTCAAAAATGTTCTTTCTCTCTACAAGTCTCTCCGATCTGCACTACGGCACGGATTCACGGCAGCCGAAGTCGCCCGAGATGGTTTGCTATGGGTAATACTGTTTGAAGTGGCAGACAGTGCTACCTATAGTAGCTCATTCACACACGGTACAGATGGGGTTAGAAGGCAACTAATAGGACCATACTGATGGGCCATTGGGCACAGAATCAAGACCTTTACATTGGCGAGAAGAAGCTGACGACGAATGTGAGTGTATATCGATGACATTTCTGTATTTGATACGAGACATGGGATGGAATGAGTTGCGGGTGATATGGTTCGAGGCGGATCTCCAGCTTGGCCTGCATAGCTGCAGTCGGCTGGGGGTGTGGCCCGTGTTGGAGACTCGGAATTGATATGGGTAATACTGAAGGAAGTGAGCTCGCTACCACGTGGAACTGGCAGGGAGCTGCTGGCTTGCGTTTTAATTCAGCGTCCATCTTGTCACAGTGCTCGCGGTCAGGATGGGAAGCAATGAATCATTGCGGTCTGCGGCGGAGACGATGACATTGCCAAGTATGCATGCTTGATGGCGGGGAGATGCGCACGGAGAGGTGGGGAGGTAGTCCAAGCGGTATGAGCTCTGAGCACGAGCTCTGCACTCGTCACCTGTGGGTCGCACTATATCCTACCAGGGTATGATTTCATGTAGATTGAGCCTTGGCTCACAAAAATGCTCTATCCCTCGGCAGGATGTGCACGACTCCGTGCCCCCGAAAGGATGGCGAACGCGAGTTTTCATAATATTCCAAGGCTGTTTCGCTTTCTTGTATAGGTGAGTTTGCTTCTCACATCGCCGCTTATCTCACATCTTGGTTGCCGTTGCAGGCACCAGGTTGCACAACTCCTCGACTCATCACGATGTCAGTGTCATCCGCGCCCTAAATAGGAATTCCAAACCGTGCGCACCGAACGTCCGCCAATGATCGCAGCAGTGCTAGGGATGCACACCCTCGCCGTTTTGGAGGTTGTTTGAATGACCGTGTCCGGCTCCGAACTGTCGCGGAGACCCTTCGACGACTCATTTGCGGGAAATTCTCCTCGCGAAGATCTCGTGTCCGCGCGGCATGCCTTCCGCGGGACATCCAAGAGCGCGATCTCAACCTCGCCAACTGTGTGCAAGGACATTTAAGGCATGCCATCTTCCGGTCATCAGAGGCCCGTACGCCGCCGCCGTATACCCGTCCCCTTCATAGACGCAGAACCATGGCGCGACTCCAGCATGTGCCCACCGCCTCGCTGCTCTGGTGCGCCCACTCTGGTGCATCTTTTCCCTGACGCTGATCACGTTGGACTCTAATATTCCATCACAGGGCGTTGGACTATGTTCCGGTTCCGTAACTCGCAATTTTCTGGACGCTTGGAGGGCTTCTGCACCGTGTCACCTTACCATAAGTGCTCGGTTCGCCGCATGGGCTTTACCCTTCTCCGGAAGATGGGCGAAACGAGTTTCTGGGCCTACATCGCCTCGTGTGCTCTGCATGGCTTATCTTGTACGAACATCCCTTATACCCGCTCGGTGCAGTTCGAAGTGGTCCAGCTTCACCTGCCTCTCACCTGCTCTCCTTTCCCCCTCCCCCCTCCCCCCCACTCCTACACCGAGCACCCATTTCGAAATCAGACCTAGCGGCTATAATTCTGATCCCTGGTTGACTGTAAGTGGCAGTTTCATCATCCATTTTTGAAGCTGAATTAGAAACAATTAGGTATCTTCGGCAATGCGGTTGATCAACACAGAAACCGGGGAGTTCGAGGAATTCGTAGACCTGGCAAAGGTTCCCCCATATGCCATCCTATCACATACTTGGAATCCGACCGGGGAGCAAACGTACCAGGAGGTCGTAAAGATACAGGAGAAATATAGGCCTCAGGGTGTACGTTGTAGCATTCCCACACGACAGTGTTACGTCCCACCCCTTCTGCGCTTACTGATCCTCATCCTCCTTCCAGCTTTTTTGGCAAGGATATGCTCTCTCGAACTCGCGGCCAGACTTTCCTGGAACTGTCCCAGAAGCTCTTAT
This sequence comes from Ganoderma boninense, assembly GCA_002900995.3. NCBI lineage: Eukaryota > Fungi > Basidiomycota > Agaricomycetes > Polyporales > Polyporaceae > Ganoderma > Ganoderma boninense. The sequence goes on from CM035311.1 coordinate 2,905,530, forward strand.
CCCACCTGAAGCGCACACAATGTCGTCCCGCTCTCCCCTACTCTTGTCACGGGAAGATCCTCGTTCGTGTTCTGTGTGGAAGCATATATGTACGCAAGTAGCCCGCCTTTCGTGGATCGTTCGAACTTGGCTCTGCCGTACGACTGGTACCACAGCCCCTTCTATGCTGAAATCCCTTCCCGTCCCCTCAGCTCCATCAAACCGGGAGCTCCCGACTACTTCATTACCTCCTTCCACTGTCAGTTCCATATGGGATTGCGACTCTGGGTTATCGGAGAAGGTACGCAAGGCGTGCCAGCTTGCGCGCCGCGACGGCTACCGCTACATGTGGATCGACTCCTGCTGCATCAACAAGGACAGCAGCGGCTCCGAGCTGTCTGAGGCGATCAACTCCATGTTCACCTGGTACCGCGGATCGTAGATCTGCTACGCCTTCCTCCCGGACGTACCGTCGGATGAGGACGTGAGGGTAGAACGCTCCAAGTTCCGGAAGAGCCGGTGGTTCACCCGAGGGTGGACGCTCCAGGAGCTCATCGCTCCCCTCGTGGTCGTTTTCCTTTCGCAAGCCTGGGAGGGCCTCGGCACGAAGGACATACTGGCGGATGTCATCCAGGAGATCACCTCCATCGATCGCGGGATCTTGAGGCACGAGAAGCCATTGAGCGACGAGCGCGTCGCAGACCGCATGCGGTGGGCGGCCAACCGCGAGACGACCCGAGTGGAGGACGAGGCGTACTCGCTGCTGGGTATCTTCGGTATCACGATGCCTACACTCTACGGGGAAGGCCGGTATGCCTTCCGGCGGCTGCAAGAGGAGATCTTGCAGCGGATTCCCGACCAGAGCCTCTTTGCTTGGGGATCCGAGTGCATGCCCTTTCCCCTGACAGGCTCTTGGGAGATTTCGGTCGGTTCCGTGAACTACTCCCAGACACCCTTTGCGCCGTCTCCCCATTCTTTCGCCTCCTCTCGCGAGAGCATCATCCCGGCGACAGGGTACTCTGTCGAATCCCTTGGACTTCCGGTCGAGGAGGACACCCGCACTCTCTACGGTATCCGCACCCAGCTCTGCCTGCTGCCCTTGAAAGCCCTGAACCCGGACCTTAAAATGAGCGGGTTCGGGAGCGCCACTGTGTCATGGTACCTCGTCATCCTGCGCTCTCAGCACGCCACTGTGATACACGGCGGCTTCTCAGTCGACTGTGTTTCCTCCCGGACGACTACCGTTCTGCAGTCGCATTCTTGCATGTCCCAGACTGGGTTGTTCCGCCAGCGCCTCCGGACGACAGGAGGAATCTCGCCCGTTGCAACGTCCTCATGTTCACTCTCTCGTTGGACGACCTCGAGCGCGTGAGGGAGACGCAACTACAGACCAAGACCGTCTACCTCCCCCATCCTAAACCATCCATGGCTATGCGGCAAGTTGATGGGAGGAACGGTCCGGTATTACATATGACACTCCCTGAGTGGAATCGAGCTGCTCTCCGGATGAGCGGATACAGTGTCTCAGACGTCCGGTGCTATGCAGCCGACAACCACTTCCATTCCGCTTCCCTCACGCTCTCTCGTCCTTCCCTCCATATCCACATCGAGTACCGACAGATGTTTATCCGTTGCAACTGGTTCGGTGATCGTGCCGCCGTCGTCATCCAGGCCCGTATCTGGCTTTTATTCCCCGGCTCAGGCATGCTCTCTGAGAGCTCTGCTGACGCTGTCCGCCTCGGGCCGCCCTATACCTCCGCCACCTGGGCTGACGATGAACCGTGGGCCATGACTCTTCCGGCAAGGAGCGTGAACCTCCTCACGGACTCGGGAGACGGAGTGGGCTTGCGACTGGGGCTGGATCTTACGATGCCGTCTCGGTACAATATTCGCATCGAGGTCGCGCCGACTGGCCCTGCAACCATTGCGGCCTCGCCTCGTCCTGACCTCGAAGACCTCCCGAAAGTCCTGGATGCTCCCCATGAGACTTTCCGGCTGGTTATGCCCGGATTGGTCAGAAGAGCGTTGGAGATGAAAGGGTACTCCGCACACCTCGAGCTCGGCCCAAGCCTGGGTGGTTTCCCCTCCCATAACCTGATCCTTTCCGGCGGCGCCGATTCACGCTTCGTCATTGTCGTAAAGTTCTTCCACACGCTCGCGCGTGAGCGCCTCCTACGAGATTCACAGGCACTCGTGGTCGTAGCGCGTGTCACCTTGGAGTCAGACTCTGCCTCCCATGAGGGCTCCGAGGGGTACCAGGATGGCCCGTATGTTGCGATCTGGAGTGATATGACACACGCTTGGAGGTGGAGCTGGGAGGCGAAACAGCTCATCCTGACCACTCCGACTGAGGAGTCCCTGACCCTTCACCTCGGCTTCGACTTTGCATGGCAATCCGAATACTATTTGCATGTCGACGTCGAGCCCGGGACCGCCCACTTCCGGCCTTCAGAGCTGTGGGATCGCCGCCACAACGAGTACCCATACTCCCTGGATGGGATCCACGGAAGCGTTACTATGACGCTACCCGGACACGTCAAGCATGCTTTACAGAGGAAGGGTTACCAAGTCCGTTTGGATGTGTTAGGTGCCGCTGATGACCTTGAAGAGGAAGGGGGCCCCCGGACCCGCTATCGCCTCACCCTTTCTAAGATCGATGCTGGCTTTGTGGTCGTCGTAGACTACTCCTACAAGCTCATCACGGCGTACTGGGGCGAACCGGAGCGCGTCACAGTCCCATCCGTGACCTCTGAACCAGACTTCGGCCTGCCCGCAGACTCCGAGTCGGACGGCGATCCACCTCTCAACCAACAGACGAGTCGGCAGCCGAGGCAGGAGCTCACTTTCCAAGCCTGTGTCAAGGCGTTGCCCTCTCATGGCCTCCAGGGCGGCATAGCAGTAGGAGCCCAAGGCGAAAGTGCGACTGTGGATTGGAACGCGAGGCACCCGAGGCTTGGAGGCTGGCGCCGGCACCTGCCCAGGCAGGACATCTCACTCGTTCTGCCGACCATACACACGCTGACCCTACGTCTCGGATTCTACCTCGTGTGGTACTCCGAGTACTGTCTCATGGTGGATGTCAACCCACATACGCCCCTGTCGCGCACGACGTCTCGCCCCCATCCCCCGCGCCTCAGTCCAAGTTATGACTCCGACTCGAGCTCGTCCACATTCGAGGTCACTGACAGGGGATCACGAAGGCCGGCGGAGTTCTTTGTGCTGGATACCGACACGATCACAGCAACCGAGACGGGGCTTGCCTACAGGGCGGAGCATGCAGAAACGCAGGGAGCAGGTGATTCAGAGAATGGGGACCCTGCGATGCCGCTCGAGGCGGAAGCATAGACTAGGATTCTCAAGGAGCGAGGGCGCAGGAGCTGAGGGAGGCCTTCGCCTTCGGAGGTCGAAGAAGCCCGTGCCGTCGGGGAGCGGAGCATAAGTGATTTTTCGGGACTACGGTCACATTCTCGCGGGTTTCTCGCGTTCTGTGTTCCGGACGAACCTTCCTAGAAACGGTGCTCAACTGTTTATTGTGTGAAAGATCTAGCCATACGCTTCGTATTTGTGCATGTCGTGCTGGACGTTAGTCGATTATTTGCCATGTTTTGGAGATCGCAATCAACATTCACGTCGTGAGCACTATGGTCGTTACCCAGCCCCGTATGACACGAATGGCGCAGAGCAATCAGCCCCAACAGATGAAGTTCGTTCCACGTACTCCGAGTTCACATGCAGCACCCCAACACCTAGGTTGAAGCAAGAACAACAAATTTGACAGCAGAGATCACAAGCGAAAACAGTCTCAACGTACGTGATTGCGCTGACGGAGAAAATCAGGTTAATCTCTCCACGACTTCGCCTCCTACTCTTCACCAAACACATCGATAACCTCCTGGCGAATGGCGTTCGCCGTCTCTGCCGATTTCCCATTGAGGCCGAAAGTAGCATCGTCGACCTCGCCGTCCGCGTCCGCATCTGCGTCCGCCCGTGCGAGCGGGAAGAGCGGGTCGTTGACTTCCGCAAGCGCCTCCTCACGCTCCTGCTCTTCCTCCTTGCTCATCGGCGTGTGCGTCAGCTTCACGACGTCCCACTTGTCGCCGTACGACTCGTACGTCTACGTCCATTGCAGTCAGCACAATCGCGTCTACCCAAGGCAAGAAAGCAACGTACGTTGACACGCTTCTTCTTGAGCAGCATCTTGCGCTCGATGTTCTTGTAGTACGCGCCCTTGGGCCGCGGCGCGCCGCCACGCACGTCTGTCTCGAACTCGTCCGTACCCTCGTCGAGCACGAGCAGGAACTCGTTCGGCACCTCCTGCTCCACCTTCACCGTCTCGTAGTCCCGCACGAAGTGGAAGTACGTCGGCTCGACCCCGTCCGGCGCGTCTCCCGGATCACGCGCCGCACGGCTCTGCTTGAACTCCAGCGCGGCTTCGTCCTCCTTCGTGAGGTAGTACGCAAGGAAGTGGTCGCCGTCGGCCTCCATCGGTCGGAGGATGGCACAGTCCAAGCGTGGGTCGTCCATCTGAGCGCGGACCGGGAATTAGTGAGCATGTATGCGTTTGGAATGTATGAAACCTACGTCTGGTGGCCTGTCGCCAGGTCGCTCCGAGAACCTGAACAGGTCGTACGCGTTCGCCCAGATGTCTGCATCCGGGAAGATCTCGAACGCCTCTACCGCTGTGAGTTCGGGCCGCGTCGGATGGCGCAAGGCCGAGAGCTCTGAGCTCTCAATCGCGGTGAACGACGCGTCGATGTTGCGCAGCTGGGCGTCGCGGGAGACATCGATGGCCACGTCGTTGGTTTGCTTTCTGCGCAGCGCGCAGAAACGACGTGTAAGGAAGGCGATTGGGACGCGAAGACACGCAAGAGCTTACATTTCTTGCGACACGCTAGGCCGCATGCTGCCATCTCGGCTCAGGTACTCCGTCTTCCTGAGCCACGGTACGTGTGGGACAGCCGACATCGGTGTCGACGTTCCGGACGAGGGACCGGCTCCCAGAATGGGGCCCGCAGACGAAGGATCCCCAAGCAGAAACTGGTCTTTTGGATCGAGTTTGGGGAGGTTGTTAGGGTCTGGGTTGAGTTCTTCATCGGTAGGGTCCCGGCAAGTTGTCCTGCAACGTTAGCCTTCGAAGCTCGAAGCGTACGAAATCCGAACTACGCACCAGAATCATTGCCATTCTCCTCCCACAGACAGTCCCACCGCGACAAGTCCAATGGCATTCCCAGTTCCCCATCTACGACCATCGGTAGCGGCGTCGACGATGCGATGTCGTCCAGGAACTCGGGTCGCGCATAGCGCATGGGGTCGGTGGGTATGTCGAGGAGCTTCGGGGGACATGGTGGTGCAGGTAGCGGATTTGAGTACCGCACGCGGATTAGGAGCTCCAATTTACTGTTCCACGGTATCAGTGGACATGTTTTTATACGGAACGCGCGCATACAGCTTACCTCTTTTTGAAGCTCATCGTGGTTGGTCGTTCTCAAGGTCGCCGCCGAGGACGACAATAGCCACCACAGACGCCGGACGATGACAATGTCATGTTGCGCAACTGGCATTAGGGTTAGGGGTAATCCCCTTCGTCCCACTTACCACCGGAGGAGCCTGCTTGCCTCGCTTTCTCGCTGATTTTCTTCCGCGCGTTATCTGGAGCTTTCTCGCGACTTACAGAGAACTGTCTTGCGAACATGGTGGAGGAGCGGGTTGAAGAAGCCATCATTGTGTCGAGCTCGCGGGAGACGGAGTCGGTATCGACAACACCCTGCGCGATGTGAGTACGTTCTCCTTGCGACGCCCCCTGCGCCCTCCTGAGCTGCTCACAGTTGTCGACGACAGTTTGCGCGGTATACATGCCCGCGATGCAACATACCGTATTGCTCGCTCGTCTGCTTCCGCTCCGAGGTGAGTCGTGTTTCGTTGTACTCTGTGCGTCCAGGACTGAGACGATGTTTTGCAGAAACACGGCGATTGTTCAGAGTCGTTCTACCGGAAGGAGGTCGAGCTAGACGTCAAAACCGCACCGTCTGCTAGTACCGAGGAGAAACGCAGGATGATGGAGCTCCTGAAGCGGTTCGAGGAGGACTCGCTAGATGATAGCCCACTCCTGGATGATTCCGACAACGAAGATGAGGATGGCATTGGTGGATTACAACGGAGGATGCAGGAAATCGACCTCGGTGCGTCCGCTTGTCCCATACTTGGCCCGTTCCGACACTTAACGGAGCTCTCGCACGTAGACAATGCGTCTTCCGACGAGCTGTGGGCCGCGCTCACCCCCGCGGAACGGGAGAAATTTATGCGTGCGGTCAATGACCCCCATAGCGAGCTTGCGCAGCAGCTCCTTGCAAGCGAGGAGCTGGAGAAGGCTGAGGTCGAGCCATGGTGGGAGCCGGAATCGCCTTCCCTAGCGGACGAACGACCCGACCCTTCCTGCGTACCTGCCCCTTCAACATCAACAAAAAGCTCGAAACCGTCCATCATGTCGATCCCCGAGCCATTAACAAAGCAGGCAGCAACCAGCGCTGTCAGCGGTCCCCTGCTCTTGTACAACATCGGTGCGGTGTGGTGAGTGCGAAATGTACGCGACCTGCGAGCGGCGCTGAGCCTCTGCGCATATAGTATGGCATATGCGTATACAGTCCGCCACTTTGCCGTGTCGCCCCTGTCCAGCCTATCGTCTTCAAGTGCAGATCGTGCCGCTGTTCGCCAGTCCATAGCCCGACTTGTGCCCTTCCTCGTGGACCGACGATCGACGATGGTCCACATGTCCCTATCTGCAGTACTGACAGATCTATGGTCGCGGTTCCCTTCAGTGCGTAGCTGTGTTGTTCGCGCTGCATCCTTCTCTCACATTTCACGTCTCCCCACGCAGAACCATGTAAATTCTCAATTATTCTCGCTGTTGTTGAAGGACAGCGCTGCGCTCCTGCAGCCGGCGACCGTCACAGTAGTTGCCTCCCGAGATAACGCGGGGCGAGATCTTGAAGCGCATCCGAGCGCGAATGCGCTGCGTGTCCTCTCTGACTTGATGGCCTTGTTTACGGAGGACAGCAGTGGGGACCTCCAGACGTCAGGAGTCACTCGGAAGACAAAGCCAAATCACGTCGTACATAAGCTCACGTTCTACGCAGCGCATGTCCTTGGCATCCCAGGACCGATGCTTCGTGTGTTGGCAGACGAAGCAACCATACGCGCAAAAACACTTGGGAACGAGGCCGAGCAGGTCGCGCGCGATACCACCCATGGAGATGTCAGGAGGATTGCTGGGGGAAAGACGAGTGCGCCGAAGATAGAGGAGCTGTGAAGGAACTAGATCGAGGTCGGCGACTGGCGACGGTCACTCGCAGGTACATCAATATGTCTTTGCCATTGTAAGTTGAGAGGGGGATTATATTGAGCAGTGGGTAGTCGCGTATTAGACTCGTGAGATGCCTCTCGAAATCCGGTATAAATCCTCTAAGATCTGACTACAATGTCAACAAACGCCGCACCCCGTGCGTTTAAGCCGATGTACTCACATTAAAGTATGTCTATGCAGAGCGGGATGTGTTGCAGAATGCACCGAAGAAGAGCGATACCACCTTCACCGATACGGTCTTGTACAACGGCACATCAATTCATCAGAGTAACGGCTCACCTTGCGTGCTCCCCTCCTCCTCCTCAGCCCCGTCCTCATTTGAACGCAAACCCCAATCTCCCCTGCCCACCCACTCAATCACAACTTCCGTCGCTCGGCCCATCCTTCCACCGCTCGTCCAGCTTCTCGACCGTGCACTCGAACCTGTCCTTCCCCAGCCTCTCGTTCACCTCGTTGTGCTGCTCGCACAACCACCGGCTGAGCCCCGCGCGCCCGCTCACGTCCGGCGGGCGCGTCTTCATGTTCTCGCCGAGGTGCTGCGCGCACGACGAGCACGGGTAGAGCACCGGCAGCGCGCGGAGGAGCGAGAGCATGTTCACGCGCTGATTCTGCGTCGGCTTCTCGGGGAAGTACGCCGCGGTCGTGTGCAGGAACGTCCACGTCGCGCGCCCGAGCTCCTCGACGTCTGGGGGGCAGTTCGCCGGGCGGACGGGCTCGTCGGGTTCTTGCGGCTGGGATATGGACGGTGATTGGGATTGGGAGAAACCGGTCCCCGACGCGAAGGCGGCCATCATGGCGGCGGTCTTTTGCTGAGGCGGCGACGCAGCGGTGGAGTTGGGGGAGGTAGCTTGCTTTGGGGGCTTCCAGTGTCGGAACGCCGTGCAGATCTTGCATGGCTTCCCATCTGGCCCGAGGACCATTCCGGGAGGAAGTGGAGCCTTCGTCGAGCCCGAGCTGCTTGTGCCCGTCGACATCTAGCTTGTGTAATGAGCGGAAGAGAAAGAAGGACGGGAAGAGTGCGGGTGAGCAGCTTGCGACATCTCCGAGGTCGGGATCAGGTTCAGCGTGGTGCTCAGTCAGTGAGCGCCTTCGAAGACATAGCCGCCAGCCGGCCGGTTCGGTTCGTGGACGAGGAAATGAACCGGCGCAATTGCTTTCGCTGCGCATTCCGCAGAACTTGGAACTTGAAGGGCGTTCCAAAATCCTTCCTGCACTTTGACACGTTCTTTGCTCTTCTCCATCATGTCCATGTATGAAATCCCTGGACTATAACAAGAAGCTGAGTCGCCCCATAATCTAAGTGGGTATATGCGCAATTAATTCAACTACCAGTACGTAGCTCACTGGCTTGGCACTTGGGGAACCCGTAGATTCCCCGCCCACCTGGGTACGGCTACGACCATGGCCATAGCCAGGCATGATGGTCGATCAGACCAGCTTAGACCCCGCTGGAAGTCCGCTAAGGCGTCAGAATTGAGAAAACGGCGAAACGCCTTCAGCTGTCCTTGGAACATCGCCACGGACTCGTGCGGCAGGGAGCGCAAAGTCAGTCCCTCCTGCTCTAGTTCTCCTAAAACTCCCGGGAAAGTTTCTAATATTGTAAGTGTTTCGTAGACTCATGGCTGAATCCCAGAAAGCAGGGGAAATGGGCAGAAATTCGCTGCTCAGGATAGTGGGGAGTCCATGGCGCCGAGCGGGACGAAGGCGCCGCTCTCGGTTGCCGAAACGTGATTCTCGGGGAAATATGGCGATAATCCCCTTTCGTAACCATAGCCATGCCCACAGCCAGTCAGGCGGGGAAGGCGATATTCTGCGTTGGACAAGGCTACCCCTAGTGACCCTGGAGGCTCGCACTGAGGTAGGCGGATAGCCCACTTGGTGGAGTGTGGAGATCTTGGATCTTTCTGGCGGTTAAGGCACATCCTTGGCGGTGGCTGTTCCCTTTGATCTCTTGGCGTGCGGCCGTTTCTGACCACCATGGCCGGACCCCGGATAATAATGGATTGGTGTGGATCCTCACACTTCACACACTTCCTCGTCGCCATCGACATCTGGACGTCGACCCGCACTCTTTACACTCGCTCGTGCCCTTCTCATCCACCACCAATATTCGCAGCAACCACTTCTATTGCTTCATGACTAGGACTTGAAGCTCCTCAAATCTGGATCACTCCGCCTTCCCTCGTAACCTCCATTCGCAAATCGTTGGTCCAAACACCTTCGTTTTCCAACTGCATCGCCAAAGGACTTGCAAACACGGGATATAATTATATGGACCTCATTCGGACAAGGCGCGTGTACCGCCTCCTCCCTGTCGCCGTCTTCGCAACATGCCTTCTCTGGGCCTTCATGCACTTCGCCGTCCCCGACCATAATTTGTACCCTTTTGGCTCAGATTCCGAGTTCCCATTCCTCAACGGGCGGCCGCATTACCCACACCCCTACAACGAACATCCGCTCCCTCCTCCTTTCCGTCCACCTCCGCCTCCAGGTCCTCGTCCGAAGACGAAGTGGTCAGTGCGCGCCCAGGCAGTGAAAGCAGCGTTTCAGCATGCATACAGTGGATATTTGGAGTTTGCGGGGTCGGGCGACGAGCTGAAGCCGGTGAGCAACGAGTCTGTGAACAAGTGAGCTGTCCACGCGTTTCGCAAGTGCGGCGAGACTGACTTGGAACACGACCAGCTTCAATGGATGGCGTCTGACGATGGTCGATAGTCTGGACACGATGCTCGTCATGGGCCTTCATGATGAGTTCGATCGTTCCATTCCAGTTCTCGCCAACATGACATTCGCATTGAACGAGGTGAGGCGCATCCAGTCCATGGTCCGTGCGTGGATTTATCCATCAACGCGCATCGACAGGGCGAGTACGCACCCTTCTTTGAGACAGTCATTCGTTACCTCGGCGGTCTTCTGTCGGCGTATGCTCTGTCCGGAGAGCCGATCTTGTTGGCGCGAGCCGACGACCTTGGCACCATGCTGCTGCCAGCATTCAACACAACACACGGGTTGCCGATGTACGCTGTGAACACCGTGACGTGCGTGATATCACCTTCACTTCTAACTTTTACTCATTAATCATCATTGCAGTGGCGAGACACGGACCGGGTGGACAGGATCTGAAATCCTGTGGGCGGAGGCTCTCAGCTGTCAAGTCGAGTACAAGTACCTGGCACATCTGACTGGGCGAAAGGAGTACTTCGATGTGGTTGGTGTTATCCCCAACAGTGCAGGATTTACGACGCTCATCCCTTTTCGTCCAGGTGGAGCGCGTCATGAAGCTGATGTATGACGCAGAGCTCAAGGACGACATGTTCCCAACCAAGTGGTCTGTAACGACGGGCAGGCCTACGAATGGCGAGTTTCATCGCCCACCACTGTAGAAGGTGGCTAACCACCGTTCTTTCAGACCAATTCTCAGTCGGCGCATTTGCCGACAGCGCACACGAGTACCTGCTCAAGCAGTACCTTCTCACCAGCCAGTCTGAGTCCAAAGTCCTTGACCTCTGTACGTCTTCCGCACATGAGGCGTAGTCCTATCCCCGTTGGGGCCTCCGCTCACATCGCCTCTCGACAGACACGCGCGATGTCGCCTCCATCCTCCGCAACCTCCTCTATGTAACGCCCAACCGCAGCCTGCTCTACGTGACAGACGCCTCGCGCGGTTCCCCATCGCACAGGTTCGAGCACCTCTCGTGCTTCCTGGCAGGGATGTTCGCGCTCGGCGCGCACACGCTCCCGCTCGCGCCCCGCGACCGCGAGTTGCAGCAATGGGCGGCGCATGGGCTCGCGTACACCTGCTGGATAACGTACGCGGACAGCGAGGCCGGCCTTGGGCCAGATGAGATGGAGATGACGACGCCGCGAGAGGGAAAGGCCACTAAGTGGCTGGATGCGGTGACGGAGTGGGAGCAGGAGGGCCGCCCGGGGGGCACGCCGCCGGGCATGCGGAACGTGCCGGTCGCACGAGGCCCGGATGCGGAGAGGGACTATCGCGCGACGAAGACGGGGTATTTTCTGCGGCCCGAGGTGCGTATGGCGTGAGTTCGACGCGTGGATAGGGTTGCTGATGGTGCGTGGCAGACGGTGGAAAGCTTCTACTACATGTGGCGGACGACCGGGGACGAGACATGGCGGGAGCGCGGGTGGGCGGTGTTCCTGGCGATCGAGAAGGAGGCGAAGACGAGCAGCGGGTACGCGAGCGTGTGGTCCGTGCTGGAGTCGCCCGCGCGGCACAAGGACGAGATGCCGAGGTGAGTGCGATGTCTCCTCTTCCGTGTGCTGCTCGCGCTGACGCTGGCCTGCTTCAGCTTCTTCACCGCTGAAACGTAACGGGAATTTCTCACTTTGGTGCTGATGCCTATGCTGACGTGTCGTGTTCTACAGACTCAAATATTTGTACCTCCTCTTCGCGGACGAGGACCTGGTTCCGTTGAGCCACTGGGTCTTCAACACCGAAGCGCATCCGCTCCCAATTTTCCGTTGGGCAGACTGGGAGGTCGAGCGCTACAACATCACCACCCGCGATCACCACGCGAAATCCACAGAGCCACATTGATCTACCTGTACTACGTCGTGGAAATCCCAACTACTGTATGGGGCCTCCCAACGTTTCTCGAAGGGGGAACCATCTTTGTCACAGAGCCCCATGAGACCCTGACTCTGGGAAAGCTCAGCGGGATGACCGGCCCACCTCTCTAACCGGGCCACTGACGACGACTGGAGGAAGGTAGGTATACCGTATGGACGAAGTTGCGAAGTCGCGAAGCAGGATCATGCTATCTATCTTATCGCCTCCGTTGCTCCTCCGCGCCGCACTACTGTGTACACGAGCGAATGGAGCTGTCGATATATACCGAAGTGCTGTGCGGGTCGTCTCTTAATGGTACCACATAGCTCTCCCTGATGGCACTGGTGAAACACCGTTTCGTCTTGCTGGCTTGGCACTCGGTTCTCGCTCTAGGGCGATCCTTGCTCGCAAAGCCACCGAGCATGCGTTTTCAGGAGCATCTGTCACCCGTCCGGCGGGGCGAAACCGCCACAAATGAAGCGTTGTTCTTCGATGTAAGTCCGTTCCACGTACTCACAAGCGGCCACGGTGCTCAATGAGATGCGGGAAGATGCCCTTGGATCATTTTGCAGACACACGGGGCACATTCAAGAACCGGTACTGGGTGAACGACACCTACTATAAATTAGGAGGGCCCGTTTTTCGTATGCTTCGTCCCCTGGGCATTCATTGACGCGTTTTATCGTTTACTAAATGGTGATGTAGTATTTGACTCGGGAGAGCAGGATGCAGAGCCTCTCCTTCCGTACTACTTGCAGGTATGGCGACTCGATATTTTTATCTGTGACTTTAACATACCCAGGCGCGTTGTAGGAGTACCATGGCTTGTCTGCGACGATGCAGCTTGCGAAGAGATACAACGGAGTGGCAATCCTCTGGGAGCATAGGTATTACGGAGCTTCGCTTCCGTTTCCCATCAATGTATGTCCCAGTAACTGTTTATACTCTCCGGGTGAACGGTACCTCTGATTTCGACGGCGAGCAGGAAAATACGACAGCGGAGCAGTGGCAGTTCTTGACCACAGACCAAGCCCTAGAGGACGTCGTCTACTTCGCCGACAGGTTCAACCTGCCCTCGGTCCGCTTCGACTCGGCGAACAGGTCGAGTTCTCTAGATGCGACTATGGAAAATCCTCTCCACCCGTCGAACACACCCTGGGTTTGGCTGGGGGGCTCGTACCCAGGCGTGCGCGGAGCTTTGCTTCGCGTTCGGAACCCTGAAACGATATTCGCGGTCTGGGCATCCTCAGCCCCCGTGCACGCGCAAGTCGACATGGCGGCGTACTACAAGGCCGCTGAGCGCAGCCTCACAAGGAACTGCTCGGCGGACTGGGTTGCAGTCACGCGCTACGTGGACGATACCCTTGCGAACGGGACGGCTGCCGAGGCGGCGGATCTGAAGTTCAGGCTCCTGAGTGCGAGAGATGACGGCATCACGAAGGAACAGGCTGCGAATGCAAGCAATGTGGCCGCGGCAGAGGTCCTCATGGACCCGCTCAACTTCTATCAGGTGCGCATATATCGGAGTTTAGACCGTGGACACTTACCAGCGCCCGTATTCGCAGTACTATGGGTTCGAAGCTTCTGTTCTTCCATTCTGCAACGTCGTCGAGACTCAAAACTTCACGGAGACGCCATTCGAGACGGGGTTATCTGCCTCCCAGGGCATTGACGTCGCTCTTGACGCGTTCTTGACGGGGATCAAGCAAGTAAACTACGCCGCGATCCCCGGAAACGCCGACGACCCCATCGCAGACCACTCATGGATGTGGCAGTACTGCTCAGAGTACGGTACGCATCATCTACCTTGCCTGGCGACCCTCACTCATCGATCCATGTGGCCGTCGCACGCAGGTTTCTACCAACGTGGCGACCCTAACAACGCACTGTCCATTGAAACCTCCTTTCTCTCGCTTGACCTGTTTCAAGAGGAGTGCAACAGGGCGTTTCCGCAGGACCTCCCACCCGCACCCGCCATCGGGAAAATTAACAAGTACGGCGGATGGAACATGACACCTTCGAATGTTCTGTTCACCAACGGCGAATGTGGGTGGCGGGAGGTATTTCTCCCAGTTTCATACCGATTGGCTGACCGTTTGTCTAGTCGACCCCTGGCGCACCATGGGACTTGCTTCCATCGAATCAAATTCACCCCAGCGAACGCCGAGCGTTGCAGTGCCTGCGTACGTGGTATGTATTGATTTTCGTGCTTCGGTGCTGATAGCACATCCAGTTGTAACATCGAGCCTGCATTTCCGTCATTCTTCGGGCTGACGCATGCGAACATGGTGCACGTCTCAGACCTTCGGGTACTGTTGACCCCCGACGCCAACCACACGGACTTCAAGACTGTTGGGTTCTATAGCCCAGTGTCCCAGGAACCCTTCTATTCCGGACTGGGCCTGTTCGGATTGGCTCTGGACGAGTGGTTGCCCTGCTTTGGCAGTGTACGACACAATTGAGAGCCCTGTTTGTAGGATGGAGCCGTCTCGACGGTTGACGGGATAAACAGGAGCTCGGTACGTTATGTGTCTGACCCTCAAGGGCTTGCGGGCGGTTTGATCATTGTAACTTCGATCGATTCTGTATCGTTACCACCACCGTTAGGAAGCAACTCAGCCTCATACATCGATGCTTGCTGCAGATTATACTGTTATCCGTCTACACCGTGACTGGCTGCGGCCTTCACGACGTCGGGGGTAGTGGTCACTGACTTCCTCTGCCAGATTCGGGTAGACCAGGCATCACCGCACGAAAGAAGCTCAAAACGTCCCCCATGACTGTCGTATCGTCAGCTCGCTGTGCCGAAATGGAACTTGTACTGAAGTCAACATACGGGCGGGGTGAAGGGGCGCGGTTGTCACGACTGAGACGCGCACGATGCCCTTGGCATACAGCTTCGGTAGGTGCTTCTGGAGGTCGTGGACGATGGGGATGCAGGAAAACGTCGGCGGGGCGACCATCCCGATCTCGAACGTGTCCTGGATCGCGAAATGCACGACTTCCAGGTGGCGGAAATTGGGGTGCGCGAGGACGGGGTCGAGGAGCGCAAGGCCCTCGAGGTTGATTGATGGCGATGGGAGCTCTTCTCGATCTGCACTTGCGTCGATCTCGGAGTTCCACCGATGGATTGTGAAACACAGACGACGAATGGGCGAGCAGGCTTGCCGCAGAATGCGGCAGACGACGTCCCAGCCGATAGGTTGCAGGAGGGAGCGGTTGAACCGAGTTATTTCGAGGTCTTCCAGGGATGCGAGGTGCCCTAATGGTGTGGCAGCGCCTGTGTGAGACGAGACCGAATCGGAGGTCATTAATGGGCAACACGGAAATTCTGGAGAAACACCGCACCCTCGTGCTCGAAGGCGCACACCCTGAGCTCAGACACGGACGGAACGGACTGCAAGACGTTCACATACGAAGCCCAAAGCGGCGAATTGCTCGGGCAATCCACCGCAAACAGCTTCAATGTACGAAGTGACAGCCGCGAACGAGTGCCGAGAAGCCATTCGACGAGGGTCTCGGCGATACTTGCACCGTGATTTGCAACTGAGAGATCGAGAGTCTTAAGGGCGGGGCCATTGTGACAATCACCGAGCGCGGCTAGTTGGGCGGAGGTGGGTCCGGCATCCCATGTCGGGCAGACCATGATGAGGTGCTCGAGGGACGTCAGCGCGGCGAGTATCCGCCGAACGGTGTGGAATGAGGGGAAGGCGCAGTTCTTGAGCTCTAGGACTCGAACGGCGGATAATATGGAGAGCGTCATGTGTATGCGGGGGTGCACGGAGAGCCTGAAGTCGCAGGCGACGAAGGAGAGCACGCGCAGGTTGGGTAGTTGACCGAAGAGCGTGTGTAAGGAGCCGCCTCCGAACGTCCTCTCCACAGAGAAGCCAGACTCGGACCGGGGGGTGAAGCGGACCCCAACAAGGATGAGTTCATGTACTTGAACGAGGTAGGGCTGGATAGTGGACGAAGATCTGAGGATGATCTGGTCCATGAGAGCGTCACAGCGTTTGAAATCCAATGTGATGGAGGAGAAGAGATGGTGTCTGCTCGCATTGACCCAATCGCGACAGACTGAGGAGCATGCACAGAGAGCCTCTGCATCTGGCCATACGAAGCCTATGATGGCATCGGTGAGTTCTGCAGGAAGACGGGGGGATGCGGAGTTCTTCTAGAGATACGAAATGAGACAACGGACCAGTATGACCAGTATGTGAGAAACATTGTGCTTACTTGTGGAAGGTGCGCAGGAGGGCAGTATGCCGACAGGACGATAGCAGCACTAATTGAGGCCTGAGGGGTCAAGGCCGTCGAATGTAAGGAGCCGTTGGCCCGACTGGAAAGAAGCCTAGTATATGTGCAGAATACCGGCAAGGCTGTGTCAACTTGTATGCATAGCTATAGTAGAGGTGTTTCGTTGACGTACCCTCACCAGAATCAGTGTAAATAGTAAAGATGGCCCCGGAATTTGACAGGAAAATGCAAAGAGAGATGGACTAGGATGTGGGCGCCGTTATGAGCTCGAATGGTGCACAGGATAGCGCAGCAGCAGAGATACCGTTGCATACATAGCCACAAGCAACAACGCAAATTCCACGTGGACGTTGCAAGGATGGCATCTAAAGTTGTTGATCATTTTTCACCCACGCATTTCCGAACACGACGTCTGACACAAGGCCTTCAAGCCGAAGGAGATATTTCTCCCCGATGGCAACCTGAGCCACCCGATGAAGCTCCAGACGCAACTCCTTCAATAGAGCACCCCGATCTGCGCGGTAGAGGAGGGAGCGAACGAGAGGATCGAATACGAGGTCCACCAGGTCCCCCTCCAAGCGACCCCACTCGTCATTGAGGGTGATACGCTCCAGCCCTTGGCAGACAACTGGGCCATCCGTGGGACTCGCGAGCGAAGCCTCCAGGAAGCCGGCGGGGAACGCCTCGTCGGCATCGACCTCGAGTGAAACAAGACAGGGGAAGGCACGGAGGAGGCTGGCCCAACCGCCCTTGCCGGAGTCGGTGGATATGCAATACCCCACCGTCTCCAGATGCGTCAACGGCGCGGAGCCGAAGAGCGCGAGGAAGTCAGCCATACAGAAACATAGGAGATCCTCCCATTGTCGACCCATTACCGAGGCAAGGCTGAGCTTCATGAGGGACGTCTCGCCTGGCTCTGGTATCTTTGAGTGGCATTCGATTGTGTACTCCTCATGTGTGGCCGACAATCTGCCCCACGTGACACTCGTCAGTTGCGGTAGCGAGGTCCGAAGGTTCATGGGCAACACGACGCAGAGGGTGTCGTCCTGCTCGTATTCTGGGTCATCTATATTCGCTGCTATTGAAAGCGAGGTCATCGGGATGGCAATTCGGGAAAGGAACTGCGTCGTTAGCGTCGGAAGGTGGTTGTAGAGGCCCAAGGAGCGGAGGCATGGGAGAGATCGCGGTGGTCCGATGTTTTCATTCTCGGATAGATGTTGGAGGAAATCGTCGAGTTCGAGATGTCTGAGACCAGTGTTTTCTGACAAGAACCGTGTGAATTCTTCAAGGGACCAGTTGAAAATGCACCCCTTCAGCGACAGCCTACGAATGTGACTGTAGAACGATGGGTCCCCACTGGGAAGGGAGGCGTGAACAACTTGCAAGTCGCGGAGGTTAGGAAATCGTTGCTGGGTGATCCCCAGATCCAGCATCCCGCTGTCAGAAGGCAGATCGTGACGGGCGTCGATGATCTCCAAGGATTCTAGGATGGGCAAGTTTGCGCGGATAACTTGAAGCGCGGCTGACGACCAGTATTGCAGGCGGAAGGAGCGGAGGCGATGATAGTGGGGTTCCAGAAGGGTCACATGTTCTTCAATTAAATCGTCGGAAAATGAGACGTCTATGATGGCACCGTTGGAACGCGTGAGCGAGAGCTCCAGCCAGGCTATCTCCTCCCCGACGTCAATGGTGCGCCAAAGTATCGGGGTTGCACGTATCACGTCACACCAACGACGGCAGACGAGCATGAGCCTTGGCCATTGACCTTTTTCTGGAGCGGCTTTGAAGTAGTCATTATGATCGATATCGTCCTTGTTGTTCGATGGAAGCCGCCGGCTGGAGTAGACGAAGATCAGAACGAGTATCTCAACCGGCAGCTGCGTGACCATCAGAGAACGGTTCCAGCGGGACTTCAGCTCCAGCCGTTCAAGGAAAATTTCGCGGTCTTTGATATCCAGCTCGTCCAGACGTTCCTTGAGTCCTTGACGGACCTCATTGAGCGGCGGCGGGGCAGGCACATGGGGACGAGTGTCGAGTTTGTTAGGGGCGACGATGACCTCCTCCTATATGTACGACAACGATGGGTTTGATTAGAATGCAAAATGCTGGGCGAGAAGACGAGCTGTACCAACAAAGCTCAGCAAAGATGATTTCGCACTCATCGAGACGTATACACGGTGAGCATGAGGGCGCTCCGACCTAGAAAAGTGCAGGGGTTGGACCAGGACAGAGCTATGCGCATGATGCCCAGCTCCGCGAAAGTCCGGCTAGTGCCAAGGGTCCTTTCGATGATGTAACCAGGCCCAGACCTACTTATTAGTAACTACTAAGACTTATGGCAATAAGTATTTGGTTACTTATTTAAATCAAGCTGATCTGTTATTTGGCGCCGCGCGGCCTAGCGGCTCGAAACTCGACTTCAACCACCACTCAACCCACTGTGAGCCTCTCTTTTCCTGCGGCACTACGTTTTCAAAATATATTGGTACGTGCGCGAGTTTCCCGTGGCGTGGAGGATATAGAAAGCTTACCTGAGTGGCAGCACAGTAGGGAAGGGCGCGGGCGGCAACAGCTGCTCCAATGGACTCAAGGACGTTTGCCACGGGCGAACTTTTTGGACCATTTGAACTCTCCACTACATGGTAAATGATATTTCTAGGATTGCCTGAAGGATAATTTTGTGGAAGTTTGATGCTCTGACGCCTCTGAACGGTGTCCGACGGGGTCTATCTACATAGTGCAAACACCTGAACTGTCAGCCTCCTGCCCACCGCGTCTTCTATGCTGCGCTCATTGATTCCATACAACCGTACGCGTATAATCTCCACGAGTCCGCCTTCAGCCACCCCCATCGCGTCTCCTACTCGGGGCAAGTTCATGTGGCGCCTCAAGCATGGCGCTCCGGGCTTTCTCGACCATCGAGGAGAACCTTCGTAGACAGGGCACAGTCGGTGGGTCTGACTGCCGGTTCGTGCTGCGCTGCCTGACGCTAATCCACCTTCCAGCGCCCACGCAGCAAAACAAGACGCGCGCACCAAGTATCGGATCACTTGTTAAACGCAAGTCAAAGAGATGGGAGGTGGGTGGGTATTCGGTTCTGTCTGCGAGAGACTTTCCATTGCACCCCCGTCATTGACCTTGGTCTGCCTGGTCCACACTGAAGGGATACTACCCTCTCTCCGAGTCGCTAGTGTATCCCCCACCTAAGTGCTTTACCAGCACTCGACATGCTAGCGGCGGTTGCATTGCTCCTTGTTGCTACACCGGCGTTGGGTCGCAACGTTCGACGATCCAGGCTCGTGCCTCGCAGTCAACTCGCCTCGATTCCTTCAGGCTTCTCGATCAGCACAAGGACACCGGTACTCGACGAGTACATACTGCACTTAACCATCGGGTTGCCGTCTAACGACACAGAAACTCTCCACGCCACATTGCTAGACGTCAGCGACCCCTCGAGTCCGAAATATGGGCAACATCTCTCCAAAGCTGAGGTGCGTTGCGTCGGCCTCTGGCTTCTCAACGATCAACTCGACAGCCCGGCATTAGGTGGCCCAACTGGCTTCCCCGAAGACTGACAGCGTCAAGGCTGTCACCGACTGGCTCAGAGACCATGGCCTCTCGGTGGAGTCGCGCTCGTACTCGGGCGAAACACTGACCGTCCACGTATCCGCAGCGCATGCGAACCCCATCCTCGCCGCCAACTTCACGGCGTACACGCACGATGCCACAAGCACAACCATGGTCCGCACACTATCGTACTCCTTACCCGCGCATTTGCATGAACACGTTGCTTTTGTTTACCCTACAACCCAGTAAGGTTTCCTACGTACGCGTCTATGGTCATCGTGCTCAACATGTGTAGATTCGACGCTCCGGTGCGCCTCGGGGCAGCAGTCGAGGTCTCATTACCGCAGTTACCACCTCGGAGCGCCGAGAGTGCGTCAGCGGTGCCCGCCTCATGCGCAACCAGTATCGACCCCCGCTGTTTACAGGCACTCTACGGCATCCCCACAACGCCGGCCACCTCTTCAAGCAACAGCCTGTATGTGAGTGGCCTTGGGGGGACGAGCGCCAGCCGAAATGATCTGCAGGTCGGTCGGCATCGTAGTCGCTCAGGCCCAGCTGCTATCTTTACTAGGCTAACAGACCTGGCGCTGCAGGCGTTTCTTGCAGAGTTCAGGCCCGACATCAAGAATGGGACGTATGCCTCTCTATCCGTTGCCGGAAGTTCAGACACGGGAGAACCGAGCGACGAAGGGGTAACCAGTTATTTGCTGTACGAAATTTAAGGCTTGTTCATCATCTCAATTCGCAGAATTGCGATACCCAATACACCGTGGGTCTGGCCACCAACGTGTCTGTGACATACACCATCGCTGGAAGCAATTCAAGCGGCGTCACGTTCGGCGATCTACTGAACACCGCAGCGTACCTGTTAGAGCTGGACAACGCGCCTCTGGTCGTCACCACGAGCTACGTCTTTGACGAGCCAGGCGACTCTGAGTCGATCCAGGTGTCGCAGTATGTTCTCCCTTCCGTTTTTCTATTTGTGGAAGATGACGAACCTCCGTCCAGGACATTGTGCAACTACTATGCCCAGCTCGGTCTCCTCGGAACATCGGTCATATTTGCCTCAGGGGACAATGGAGCTGGTGGCGGCAGTTCGGGTGGGAACAGCAGCTGCCAGAGTCTGGCACCGTTTGTGCCATCGTTCCCATCCACCTGCCCGTTGTAGGTGTCTTCTAGGCGGTGCCTCCCTCGCACAGACGTATCTCATATCGAGTTCATCCTCCCTAGTGTTACATCTGTCGGTTCAACCCAAGGCATCAAGCCCGAAGTTGCTGCGGGTTTCTCGTCTGGTGGTTTCTCAAACATCTTCTCCCGGCCATCGTACCAGGAGAATGCAGTCAGCGCTTTCCTGCAAAGACAAGGGAGCGCAAGTGCCGGGCAATTCAATGCCAGCGGGCGCGCCTACCCTGATGTAGCCACTCAAGGCGTGAACTTCGACGTCCGTTTTGGCGGGAAGGCGTACAGCTTCAGCGGAACGAGCGCGTCAAGCCCGACGTTCGCGAGCATCATCGCGCTGGTCAACGACCGGCTGCTCGCTGCCGGAAAGAGCCCGCTCGGGTTTTTGAACCCCCTCTTGTACTCGAATGCCACTGTCGCGTTCAACGACATCACCGCCGGAGATAACCGTGACTCTGTGTGTGGCGCAGGGTTCAATGCAGAGGTTGGGTGGGACGCGGTGCGTACTTGTACTTCTTACTATGCGGTGACGTGCGTACTGATATCCGCGGATTAACCTACAGGTCACTGGGCTGGGGACACTAGATTTCAATAAACTACTCAATGTCGTGGCAGGTCCTGTGGTGAGAGGAAACCTTCAGAGTAGTGCGACACCGAGGCTATGGGTTCCTGGCAGACTCATGCACATTTTTATCTGGACATTTGCGGGAGGAGTCTTACGTAGCAGTCTCGTGTAAGTAGTAATATGGCTTCGTCGCTCTGTACTGACAGGGTTTGGAGCCGCAACCTTCTCAATGTGTTTCGTTCTAATCAGTATGTATCCCGGTGACAACACACTGTCAGGAGACGTCCTGCCTACAACATGCTCGAACTTGATCCCAACAAATGCCTTATTCTCAAAACCAGGAACAATGCCTCCCACCTGTCGTCAGCGGTGGACTCGGATTTCGTACTCGTATGTCGGGGAGCAAGCTTCGAGGGTTGGCAGGAGCAAAAAGGGTAGCTCTCTGTCGGGGAGTCGAACCCCGCTTTCGCGCGGCCAGGATTAATGACAGGCGCGTGTACTAACCGATATACTAACAGAGATATAGTTTACATCGCTCGCGACGTCTATGACGTCGTTGTATCGGTGCCAAAATCTTCGGTGCAATTCACCCCGTTTTGCCGAGTTGGCTCGAGCCTCTTGGCTCAGGCTACTATCTCATGCTATAATGTCGTCGTTCCCGTGCCAGCATCTAGTCTTTGGCTCCGACAAAGCTCTCGTCGTCTCTGGTCACCACTTCTCTATCTCGAATCTTCAGTGCGGCCACTTTTTCCTAGCCGTCTCACGTTGCGAACTGAGGTCATCCGAGCCAGGGACGACGAGCTCGCTCAATCTACAACACAACTAGAAGTTGACCTACAAACATCTCTCTTCAAGGCCGGACCCATCCGGTGTATTGCCGCTGATACCGCCTTCACGCACGTCGCAACCACAGGAGACGACAAAAGGCTCAAGGTCTGGAAGGTGACCGAGGGCCTCGAGCTGCTGAGCGAGAGGTACGTCCGCACATCGCGGTTTCGTTCATGCCGACGTTCATTCTTGTTCGTTCGACAGGGAGCTCCCCAAAAAACCTACAGAGATCGCGTTCACTCGCGATGGGCTGACGATAGTCATCAGCGACAAGTTTGGCGACGTCTTCAGGTCAGTCGCAGCACCTCACCCCATCCCTCTTCCTGTCCATCCAACGCCACCACAGCTACCCCCTCCACCCCGAACCCATCCCTGAATCGTCGGACACTACCCCCGGCGCGTCAAAACGCGGCTCTCTCACCGCACACGAGAACCCCTCGAACGGCACACTGGTCCTGGGGCACGCGTCCCTCCTGACGACCTTCCTCCTGACCCCGGACGAGCAGTATATCATCACGGCCGACCGCGACGAGCACATCCGCGTGAGCTGGTTCCCCCAGGGATATAACATTGAGCGTTACTGCCTCGGACACGAAAAGTGCGTTCGTTTCTCCTTCATCCTCCCATCCCATCACGCCTAGACATCGAACTCCTCGGGCAGATTCGTATCCGCGCTCCACATTCCCTCGTTCCAACATTCAACTCTCATATCGGGAGGCGGCGACCCAGTCCTCAAGGTCTGGGAC
The DNA here is from genome assembly GCA_002900995.3 of Ganoderma boninense. NCBI lineage: Eukaryota > Fungi > Basidiomycota > Agaricomycetes > Polyporales > Polyporaceae > Ganoderma > Ganoderma boninense. The sequence goes on from CM035311.1 coordinate 2,928,578, forward strand.
TGGATGTCGGGCAGGCTGATCGCCGACATCCCAGTCCTCGATGCCGTAGCACCGTCCATCAAAGTCAAGGCCCCCAAACGGAAGCGCGGGTGGAGCGACGAGGATGGGGAGGCGGACGATGGCGATGGAGGTGAAGTGCAGAAGGGAGCGGAAAAGGGAAAGGGACTCGGTCGGAGAGCTCGCCGAAAGGCCAAGCGGAGAGCGCAAGCTGAGAAGAGCAAGGACCAGGATGGCTCTGGTCCTGCTGAGGTGGAAGAGGAGCAGGGCGACCAGCCCACGGGCGAAGCGGATGTAGGAGCGTTGGCAGAAGAGACGGGCCAGGACGCTGCGCCCGCCTTAGAGGACGCGGTGCTCGTCTTCGTCGTACACAAGATTCGATCGGTCGATCGCGGCGCGCACGGGCGGTTCATCGTCTTCACCGTCGTTGGGTACGTTCCTTCTCGTGTTGTGCATTTTACCAGTTTGTTCATGCGTACTAGGGCCTCCGCACTGTTCTACACCCCCTTCCCTGAGGGAGGCCCGTCGCCCTCATCTGCCGTGCTCTCAGTCGAGTTCCCTGTCCCCGTAATCGACTTCACCGTAGGGCCGGATGGCGACGTGTGGACATTGCTCGATGCCGAATGGGCGGGTGCGCAATCATCTTCGTCCTCTGACCGCCCACGATTCGCTCGCCTGCTCTCATGGGAGGGAGGCACCGTACGTCGCCCCCTCGCTCTCCGTTCCTCGTACCGCTAACTAACTCTCCCGCTAAGCTCTCGGAGACCTCAGCCGACTCCGCCCTGCTCGCTGCGCTCAACGCAAAATGCCCTGTGCAAGCGACGGCTGCAGAGCTCAAGACGCTCGACCTCTACTCAGCTCTCTCCTCGATGCCGAAGCACGTCGACCCCGAGCACGACGCGCTCATCCGCGACACGCTCTCCGAGGCCGCCGCGTTCGACCCCGCGACGGACGGCAAGGAGCTCACGCAGCGCGAGCTTGGGCGTATTAGGAAGAAGAAGGCGCTGCTCGCGAAGATCCAGGAGCGCGAGGGCCTCGCGAAGCAGGGGAGCCGCGAGGGCTCGGAGGCGGCGGCGGAGGTGGAGGGAGGACGGGAGATCAAGCGCTCGCGGTCGGAGGGCGCGGACATGGCAGAAGGGGATGAAGCAAAGGAGGATGTACAGGATGTCGCAATGGACATGTCGTGAGTGAGTGCGTCTCTCGCAATTTGGTGCGTGTCCTGTTCGTCGCGAGATCGCGCGCTCGTGGTATTGCGACGTAGACACTGTGGTGTGGCAAGTAATAAGGCGGTCTGAGGTATGTCTCTCCCCCTCGTTCATGCGAGAGAGGACACTAACGACAGAATCTCAGATGCTTTTGGCTAGCATTTCGATCCGGCGACTTGTGAAGCCGAAACGCGCCGTCCTCCTGTCTTGCAACACTGTCTGGTAATTGCTATGGTCAATACGAGTATGTCTCAAGGCTACCGGAAAGGCACCGCAATAGCGCGATGCACCAGGATCATTTGTCGGCAATACCGTTCGCAGCGAATGGGTAGTCCGTGTAGCCCCGCGCCTCTTCAGGCGTGTAGTAATCAGCTGGGTCCCACTTCGCCAGCGGGACGTCTTTGAGAAGCCGCGACGGAAGATCGGGCTGCAAACGGACAGAGTCAACCAACGGCAACGAGAGCTTCGAGATGATGTCCGGACATTACTGATCCAGGGCCTTCCGAAGGCGATGAGCAGCCCCGTCTCTGCATCCCGCAATGCTGTCTCCCGGGTGTAGCCACCCGCGGTGATGAGCGGTCTTGGGTCCCAGATGTTCCGAATGAAATCGTTTGACTGGGGACGACGATGTAAATCCAGTGGATCGCACGCATCGCAAGTTGAACAGACGAACCTCTCCAGGTACCACCCCATTGTCCACATCTCCAGAGAACCCGGCATTCACGACGTGCAGGTAGGCCAGATTCGGGTAGTCCTCCGCCAGGCGAGAGACGAGGTAGCTGAAAGTCGGTACAGGATCTGTCATACGCATCCCTGCAACGCAGAAGAATCCATTCAGTCAAGGGCTATTCGTCATCGCTCCGACTGGTCAACCTTCCTACCTTGAAAGCGACTCCACGGACTGAGGCGGAGCCCCGTCTTCGATTCTCCGATCGCCTCGCACACTGCACTGACCACCTCCAGCGCGAACCGGCAGCGGTTCTCGATCGAACCGCCGTACTCGTCCGTGCGTGTATTCGAGGTGTCCTGCGTGAACTGGTCGATCAAGTAGCCGTTGGCCCCGTGGATCTCGACGCCGTCGAATCCCGCTCCGACCACAGCGTTCCGCGCGGCCTGTGCCCATGCCGCGACGTATGCCTTGATTTCTGAAGAAGCGATGCTATCAGTCAGCCGTCCGGCGGTGATACATCCTACTTACCCTCGACTGTTAGAGGCCTTGGAACGTCGGGCCTGCCAGCGAGCGGAACGTCCGACGGGGCGACGTAAGCGTAGTCCGGATCCTGCTCGCGGAGGTATCCGACCCTTGCTGCACGACCGAGGCCCCACAGCTGCATGAATATGTGCGAGCCCTTCGCATGCACAGCGTCCGCAACCTGTGTCACGCGCGTCGTCAGCCACAAGCACGACTAGTGATAGAACAAATTCCAGTTCCCGATGTACGGACTCACGCGTTTCCACCCAGCGATTTGCTCATCGTTCCAGACACCCGGGACGTTCGGACCCCTTCCTTCTGCTTCGTGCGAGACGTATGTCGCCTCGGAGATGAGGAGCGAGCCGGGGACAGATGCGCGCTGGACGTAGTACTCGGCGGCGAGGTCGCCGTGGACGCCGTGCTTGTTGGCTCGGCAGCGCGTGAGCGGCGCGAACAAGACGCGATGCGCGAGGGTGACGTCCCCGACCTTAATGGGCTGGAACAGCTTGCTGGTCTCGAGCTCGGCGACCGTGAATGAGCCCGAAGCGTCACCCATGGTGTCCTAGAATGGCAGAGTAGGAAAGCGGGGAAAGATTGGCATGGTGAGATAAATGTGTCGGAATTTATATCATATGTGGGGTGTGATGGGCTCTTGGGAAAGTCGGAGTAAGAGAATCGGCTGAGACAGGCTGAGCCGTCTAGAAACTGATGAGTCTCGATAGCGATGGGATAATCGCAATCGCAGGAGGGCTTACTCAACATTTTCAGCTTACTCAGCTTCATCCATGTAGCCGACCGAGGGTACATCATGGTCGTGGTGCTGCAAAGTAACGTAAGACATTGCTCGGAAACAAAAAAAGGAGGCCCACCTTGGGAAGACACAGACAAGGTGGACTCTCCAGCTGCAACCAATCGCAGCTGAGACAGCGCTCTCCCGGTTTTACAGCCGGAGCGAGGTTCAAACGTGGGGAAGCTCCGGGCACTGTCTGCGAGCGGCAAGCCAATCACTTCGTAGACACAAAACTATTTGTCCTCCTCTTTGGCCCGGAAGGACGCAGTCCCGGAGTCGATGGTACAATCATGTACATCTAGAGGCTGGACCTCAGACAAGTACGATGAATATCATCCACTCAAAGCAGGAAACACGTACCGTTGTGACGCTCATGCGGGATGTGAGATCTTCGGTAGCATGCGTGCGGTCTGGTAGGAAAGCAGGCCGCCGGACATAGGGTCTGCGCAAGATCTCTCAGCATGATAGCGGGAGATGTGGGACCGTGGTACAGAGGTACTGTGAATGGGTGATGGCGAGCGTACCCGAGGCGGGTCGGACTGCAGGCACAGGCAATTCGGGAAGCAGGAGCCCATTGTCTCCATTGGTGGGTTTAGGAACATGGAGATGTGCCGCAAGTCGTCGTCGCTGTCGAGATCTGGTAGAAGGCACTGGCAAATGGGGAGGCCTATGTGGAGATGACGAAGGGGACAGAAACCTCGAACTGATGTCGTGAGCCTGTCTTGAGCTGACTGAATTCCTCCACTAGTAGGAGCATGGCACTGGCTCGTCATGGACACGTTTAAGAGGCAGGGAGCCGGTACTCACAGAGTGCATTTCTCCTGTATCCCTTGCCACATGTCCTGACACGGGCTGTCCTGCGACGTTCCTTGTCCTTTCATGCAAAAAGCCCTCCACCGCAGCGGCAACTTTCCAGGAAAATGAGACGGGTTGCAGACATCATATCTGGCTTGTTGTTGTCGTAGATGCTGGAGGATATGATGGGCAGAGGAGTGGCCATGGATGTTACGGCCACAGGCAGCAGATACACAGAGCCCGAGGTGACGAGCGAGAGCGATCGACGAACCAGACTTTGCCACCCAGGACAGAAGCGGATGGAGCTCGCATTGCTCGAGCAGACAGAGCCAGGTTGCGAAGACAAGCGAGGTGCAATTCAGAGGACCAATATGACAAGATTGAAGTCAATGCTTGGTCGAGTCTGCGGCAGGAGAGGAGTCGGAGCGGGTGCGTTCAGCGGCGTGAGAAACGCGAGCTGGTCACTCGAGTTGCCCTTGTCCAGCTCAGGCTTTTCGTTCAGTACAGCCTTGCCTCTATCCAGCACCATTGTCATGCCTATACCAACGCGCTATCTTTGGTTCCATCAAATGTCCTTGGTCTACTCGAGCTCCACCTTGAATTTTCAGCGCAACCTGCTTCTTCTCGGCAGACATCTCCTGCTGTGACTCACGGCCATTCTCGAAGCCAAGGAACGCTAACTTACTCAACCATCCACGATATGTACAGCTGGATGCTAGCACCCCAAAGACATCAGTCCCTACTTTTGGTTCATGCAGGTCGCATTCCGAAGAGACGATACAAATCTCAAGGTCTGGAAGACGGCCTCCTAATCGGTAGATGGTGCGCACCGTGATTTTATGGATACTGACCCTCCCGTTCTACAATATAACCCCGTACATATTTATAACAGTCGGTGTAGCCCGCGGAGAGCAGACGACCTAGGATGTTTAACAGGGCAACGGCTTCAGGTCACCGGTCGGTCGCGGCCCCTCACACTGTAACTGCCCCTATTATCAACTGTTTCCTGACGGCTGTCTTCCTCAATGGTCACCTCCAACGAGGGATCCATTGTCGCACAGAACAGAGATGAGTATGTCCATGCTAGCCGCATCCTTGGAGCCTGTCACTCATCTGGAACGTCGACTCCGTTGTCCTCGGTTTCACTGGCACACGCAACATGGCTGGAGGGTTTGAGCCGAGATGGCAGCTTGCGGGATAGTGTGCCACACTATATGTAAGCACCTCATTTCTTCGCATCCCAATTTATTTGGTGCAGATATCTGGGTGAACACGTACGGCTCGTGCATGGTCCCGGAACGTCTGGGCCACAGGCTGCTATATGTAAGTCCTACATAGCCTCCGATACGCAAATATGCTGAATAATTCCCGGTACATGCACATATAGATGAGCCCTATCTAGACTGCGGTATCCTGCTGCCGATGTCGATGAAGGCCCACGCCTACCTCTTCCTGACCTGCTACCTCACCGAGAAGGGCGAGACCACAGTCGTGTTCAATCAGGGCCATGCAGTCCACGACCTGGAGGGACGAGCGGATTTACATCCACTTCGTGCGTAACCACAAGACAGTGTTGAGCTCGCGCTCGACAGCGATCGAGACGGAGTTGCGTGGCGGCGCGCCGCACCTCATTGGCACGGACCACTAGAAGAACATGGAGCGCAAGGTTCTGCTCAAGCTGGTGGGTTCGTGCATGCTGCGTCTTCGGCCGAGCGTCGATATCCTGACCCAATCATATGCGGGTATGCAGGTTGTGTAGTCTCGAGCGGGACAAGCAGCGATGAACAAGGAACAGGACGGGGATGAGGGGTGGAAGACGGAAGAATGCTCTTCCTCAGTGTCACCAGTCCTCCTTTCGCGTTTCCCTGGGCAGATGCGGTCGATGATACTGCTATGGGTTACACTGGGACTTTGCCTAAGACCGTGAAGACCACTGCACAGGAGGCGGTCTACGCGCTTGGACAATGGTGCGAAGTGGGATTTTCCTCGGATTCATAGGTTCTCGGCACCACAGGCTGCGTTCTTGCTTCATCGTGACTGTGCAGTACATCTTGGCTTGTGAGGTTCTAAATTGATTTCTTCCACTCTCGTATATGCGTTTGACCATGTTGGAAGTCTAGGCTGTTGACTTGACTTGATATTGAAGCTCATTCGGGGGCTCGGTTCCCGGCTGCTACCGTCGGTGTCTTGACCAACTAATGGCTCAGTCATTATTCTGTTCATAACGGGCGTCGCATTGATTCTAGTCCGTTACAAGGTAAACAGTCAATGAACATTCGATACAACATACATCACGATCATGAGTACCAAGCGAATAGGTCACTGAATCCTCGACTGCTGACTACAGAATATATTGATTTCAACCCGTTTCGAAGCCAAGTCCGTCCGCAACGCAATTTCCCAGAAATGCTAAGACGACAACACGATCACAGTCCTCAACAGTCTTCAAACCTCGTCTGGCCCTTCAAGAGCCGAACTCCTCTCTGGATGGTCTCGCGTGCTCCCTGTGTCATCTGTCTGATCTTCGCCTTCGCGCCATACCGCCTTGCGCCTGCCCGACGTTCGTCCGTCCCGCTCTGCATTTCACCTGGGTGTTTCGGCGGTCGCTCTCCGTCTCCTTGCGCCTCCACCTCTGTGCCCAATTGCAACTGGGGTAGTTTCTCCAGTGCTGGACTCTCGACAACCTCGGGCTCCCCACTCCTGCCCTGCGAACCCTCGATGACACTCGGACCTGCTGGAAGGGGCTCCTCGTCTGAACTCAAATCCGGATTGTGTACTCCCCCACCTGCGGCGCCCTCTTGACTCTCGGCCGGTGAACCCGGGGTGGTGGTGCGCGTTTGAGGATCTGCTGAAGGGGGCTCATCGTGGCCCTCCGCTGACTGGCCGTCCCCTGCACTCTCCGCCATGGGCTGCGGAATGTCCTCCATGCCAGTCACGTCCAGTTCGGAGTCCCGCACTGGGGGCGCATCAACGTTGGATTGGGAAGGGTCTGGGCATGGCAGGAGCTGCGGAGGGTCGATTTCCACCGTCAGGAAATACTCGGAGAACCACCCGAAGTGGATATTGAGGCGTAGCATGAGCTGGTGTCCAGATGGAAGTGTGACTGTGATTTCCTTGTCTCCCAGGCTCGAACACCACAGCGGGTAAGAATCGTCACCCCTTGCATTCCAATCCACCGTGGAAGCTGTAACGTCGTCCTGAACTGCGTCTGGACTCAGAGGGTCGTCCTGAACGCTGCAAAGTGGCAACGTCCGAACGGAGGCTCCAAAAGTCAACTCCTGGTAGCATTGCCTCAATGGTACCGGTGACTCGGCTGTCGGTGTGGATGGCTCGGAAGCTGAGTGCGTCCGAGGGCCCGGGTCCGCCACGAAGAAGGGATAATTTTTCCTGTTCGGCGCATCGTCATCTGGCTCAGGGTAGCGTGTGGTCAAGTCGTGAAAGTACTCGATGATGATGGTGACATCGATGTGGGTGAGTGTGAGGCGATGGCAGACCCGGCCGTCTGACTGGTCTCCTTCGCGCGACGCTTCAAAGTCCATCTGGTATCCTTGCGCCTGTAGAGCACGCCTGTTGTCTCCGGGTAGCATCAACCTGATACTGTCATGGCCCCAATTCAAGAGATACCTGATGCTACCGCCGTTGCGGGGATTTCTCCGTATGGGCGACATGTCTTGGGGTGTGGGAGAGTGGGTAGCAGGCTCGATGTCGACGTTCAAGTGGTATTCAGACTTCCACGCGAGATCGAGGCCAAGTCGAAGCGTGAGCAATGTTCCAGTCGGCGTAGTGAGGACAACACACTTCTGCTTTAGACACCATTCCCAGGGCACGCTGTCACCCCACTGCACAAAGTATGGACCATCCTTCACGGTCTTGAGGCTCATATGATCATGACCAGACTCCAGTGTGATGCGGGCTACGATCACAAGTCGGTCCATATCTGAATCTGGATCGAAGTCTTCCGGGTATCCCTGCGCAGCGTGAAAGTACTTCACCACGATGGCAAAGGTTTCTGAACCAGATGTGTCGGTAGAAGTGAGAGTGAGGGTGTGGGAGCCATAGGAGGGGCGCAGGCTTGGGTCGAGGACGAGATGAGCGGAGTATCCCTTAGAATCGAGAGCCCTTCTCGCTGATCCTGTCAGAATCAGATTCAAGGATTTGTGCGCAAGAGGAAAGAGAGGTGATAACTCCTTAGAGTAGGGATGGAATGGTGCTACAACTTGTTCCGAGTGGATATGTGGTCCAACATCAACATGAACATTGTATTGAAACAGAGATTTAAGGCGTAGCCCAAGCCGCAATGTTGTCGACTCCCCAGAATCCATGGTGAGGTGTAGGTCCTGTGATGACAGATTTGTTCTCCATAGATCATTAGTCGCCCAAATGGAAGTGCTATAGGGTGGCGACAACTGGAAGCACGTATTCATCTCAAGAACCTCCTCGCCAGGTGACAGGATCCAGACGTAGGCCACAATTGCCACAAAGTTGCGATCACAGGATTTCATGCACCGACAATGAATGTGAAGCTTGAATGTTGCATTCAAGAGATCACAGGCAAAGGAAGACTCGAAATCATTGTTGGCCTGGGCAGAAGTTGGCATGTTTGTGACCGCGTACCCGTCTGCCTGGAGGACAGCCAAAGTGCACTCAGGAAGGCTCAAGCTCACGATGCCACCACTGGGACCCCCCCGAAGCTGTGGCTCGATGTCATGAAGCTTGGGATGGGGGAGATACACAGTCTTGTTGCTGAGCTGTCCGAGGGTGTTCTGGATGCGGGAAATGTCGTCTATGGAAAGAGTGAATAAAGTGGCGACGATGGCAGTTCCAGGGGACGGATAAGTGTCGGTGGTTGGCAAGTACAGCGAGTTGATCTGAGTGTCACTGGTCCGCATATAACACAGTCGGCACAAAAGCCGCTGCCCATCATCATACTGGGAGCGGAGGACGACGAGATGCCACGACACATAGTGTCGCAAGTGTGTGACATTGGGGTTGACAGCTTCCAAGGGGAGCAGACAGAGCTGGGTGCGGACACCGTGGGGGGTACGAGTGTATTCTTCCAGTGGAAGTTCAAGGTGCCTGATTGAGTCTTCTGTGGGCCGGATGATCCGCTGAACAGGGAATAGCTTCGAAGCACCACGGAAGAGGCGTGGAGATGGTGCAAGCAGTGTTTCGTCCTCTGTGTATTGGCCAAGGAAGGAGATCTCGGGCGGTGACTCGTCAGGATAAGCCACGGGAAATGGCTGTGCATCCTGATCTCCCCAAGCGAAGATGCTATGGTCTGGAATCCTCTCCAATATCTGCTGTTGCAACCGCCGAAACGCGTTCTCGCCCTCCCCGTACAGCATCGGCATCGTAATCCCGAATATTCCCAACAGCGAGTACGCCTGGTCCTCCATCCGGGTCGTGTTGCGCTGGGATGCCCACCGCATGCGGTTGGCGACGCTCTCCTCACTCAACATCCTATTATGCGTCAAGATATCGACATTGATGGACGTAATCTCCGTTATGACGTGCGCCAGTTCACTTTTCGATCCAAGGTACTGCCAGTCTCGCGAAAGGAACATAACCACAGAGGGAGCGACAAGTTCCTGGAGCGTCCATCCACGCTGGAACCATCGACTCTTCCGGAATTCGGAGTCCTCCTTGCTCAAGTCCCCGCCAGGCGGCACATCCACGAGGAAGGCATAACAGACATCAGCGCAGCGATACCAGTTGAACATTGAGTTGATCGACTCGGGTAACTCAGCGGGGTTGCCGGTCTTGTCGATGCAACAGGAGTCGATCCAGATGTAGCGGTAGCCGTCCCGGCGCGCAACCTCGCACGCTTTCTGGACCTTCTCAGAGAGACCAGAGTCGGGACCCCATATGGGGGAAAGAGCAGGAGATGATGTACAGGAGCCGGAAGTGGCGTGAACCTCCACTACGGGGGTAGAGACACCTGAGACGACTCCCAAGGCGTCTGAAGTCGCGTGAGCATGCTCACCTTCTGTTCCGGGAAGCTAAGAGAGCGAACAACGGTCAGCGTTCCTAGCAGCAGTAGGGCGCAACATTGCCGGAGGACAAACCTGTTGAGGCTCCTGGGCCGACAGGAGCCCATATTTCTCCTGTATCTTCAGAACCTCCTGGTATGTTTGCTCCTTTTTGTCCCAGGTATGCGATAGGATGGCATATCGGGGAACATAGTTCACATTGACGAACTCCTCAAACTTCCCCGTGTGTGTATTGATCAACCGCATGGTTGATATTGCCTAAGGATCGTCAATTCAGCGTCAGGACGTGTGAGCATGAAATGTGAACGTACCGGGACTGATGAGGGATATCGACGGTTGTGGGTGTGGATTCCGAGTCAGGTTTCGAGAGAGGTAACGAGAGCAGGAGGGTGCGTGCGGAGGAGGGTGCGTGCGGAGGAGGGTGCGTGCGGAAACGAGTGGGACGGGAGCAACCTCGACGACGCAAAGGAGCAGTTCTCACACCATACAAGATAAGCCGCGGACAGGGCATGGTGCGATGTGGACCAAGCCTATGCTCTGCGCACGAATGGAAATGCGCATGCATGTCGCAGAAGTAGAACAATGCCCCAGGCGGAAGTCTCATGCCAGTGACTCGGAAACGCCATGCGCAAGGACCACAGCCTTCCATGGCCAGCCTCACTGGGGAAAAAGCGGTACTGGTGCTTCCGCACGTAAACGAGATCTTTGGTTCACATTCCCGTGAAAGCGCCGCAGACATGTGTCAAGGGGAATGCGGCATGAGAACCCGGAGGGCTCTAGTCAAGAGCGGAGTCTTGCTTGCCTTGAGTCCTAACACGTAGTCAATGAGGCTGAGATCGTGCTGGTGGTGTCGCCGGTCTCGCTCTGGACGTGCATATGCCGGCTTCCAGATGATGGATTATCCGAAATTGGGCTCCATGACAGCCAGGGGGCGCAAAACGGGCCTCAAGAACACGGTGGAAATGACAGGCCCGAAGCCGAGTGGCACCATATGAGCGTGTTTGTGACGGCGGAGAAGGGGTGTATACGAAGCGCAAGTGCTGAATTTAGGGGATGTCTGGGCCGCAGCTTGAAAGGCTCGTGCATGCGCCGAGGACCAGGACGTGGACCAAAGGGTCGTCAAGGAGAAAACTCACCTCTGCAAGGTGCGAATGCAAAGCAGCCCTCAAATACTGTGCTCCGCTCGCCATGCATTCTGAGTACGACGCATGCACATTCCCGGAGGCAGAACAACTTCGTGAATGGAACCAGGATCGCTGATTCCTACATAGAGCAATACATTCGCTGAAAACGTTACCACTGCGAAAACTGGGAACAAACCATGAACATAGATATGTATTAGAGAGATGTTAGATACTCACGACAACTCCAGGGATCCGAATGCAGCCGAACGCACAGGAGCGGCGAACGTATGCAGCTGAGACTCGGAGGAGCAGGAGACGTGGCTTGCGATCCCAGAGAGGCGTGTTGGTAATACAGGTAGATAGAAAGATGACAGCAAGACAGGGTATCATGTTGAATGCGGCCGAGCCGAAATCAACAAGCTAGCAGAAGAACATAGGAGGTGGTGTGGAGGAGGCTGTCGATGCGCAGAGAGCCTGGCAGGGTGACGAGCGGGCGGAGACCAGAAGAGGGTGAAAGTCGCACAACGAGGGCTTCTATGGGGCGATGGAGGGCTGTTTTGTAGAGGAGGTGTCATGATGCAGTTGGCCGGACAAGACGAGAGGCTTCGTTGTCGAGACGCAGGTCGTGGCCGGATTTCTGATGCCCTTAGCGCTCAGCTATCGGCGCAGAGTCACAATGCGTGATGCGCATGTCACATCCTGCAGTGCCCGCTTCGTGCTCTGGGCCGGGCTCAGCCCCGCGTTTTCCTGCCAATGTTTGCTCCAGCCTCGCTGTTGGGTACTGTCGCTGTATCCATCCTTGTTTCTTGCCTGCGTTCCCGACAGAGCTCTGAGAATCTTGGACCTTTCAGCGCAACCACCCTTGGCATCCGCTTGGCATCCGTCATGCGAGTCAGGGACGGCGAGCTCGCCCAATGGACAACTCAGCCTGGCTGGCCTCCAATCACCACTCTACGAGTCTGGGCCTAGCCGATGCGTTACCCCAGGTAGCATCTTCTCGGGTCTCGCAACTGCAGGCGATGTCCGAAGGCTCTGGACTGGGATGCGGCCGAGACGTTTGGGTACAGCGCGAGGTACGACCAAACCATCTGTCCTTGTCCTCGCAGATGCTTAAACTCCTCGGTTTAATGGATTGGCTTAGAGTAGTCCGACACAGATTTCCTCTACCAGCGACAGCCTCTGATGTACGGATCACAATCGCTGCCGTCGTGTCTAGTGACAGTTTCAAGGTTAGTCCTAGCTACACACCCGCCCTAGTTTTTCTCAGAGACAGTGCGAGCATGGCTACCCCATCTACCCCGCCTTCATTCACTAATCATTCGTTGCTAGACCTCTCCTCGGTGTTTGTGGCGCAAGGCAGTTCCTTAACCGTCCACGAGTACCCCTCGAAAGGTGTTTCCCCGGGGGTACGATGCCGAGCTGCGCAAGAAGGTGCGTTCTTTTTCCTTCTTCACACCCGCTCCATGCCAAGCCCCGTCGGGCAGATTCATATCTGCGCTCTACATCCCTTCGTATCATGAGTCGGCTCACGTCTGGATCTTCAGACCCGGCCGTCGAGCTCCAAGTCTAGAACTGGGTGCCCGGCAGGCGTCTCGCTGACGACCCTGTCTTCGATATCGCAATGCTCCATACTGAAGTTCGCGCCCCGAAGCGGCAACGGGGGTGGAGAGATGACGCCTGAGAGACAGATGAAGACGATTGAGGTGAAGTGCAGAAGGGAGAGCGAAATGGTCGTAGTCGACAAGCTCGCAACAAGGACCAGACGAAGGCCAGGGAGAAGCTGAGGAAAACAGAATAAGGACGGGTCTGGCACAGTCGAGAAGGGACAGATGGCTCGCACGCAGTGGACGTGTACGGTGCAGGCGCATCCGTGGACAGTGGAAGAGGAACGTCAAGAGGCAAGCTCTGCTTGAGAGGACGTAGAGCTCGTCGTTGTCACACAGAACTCGATCAGTCGAACACGGTGAGCACCGGTGGCTCGTCATCGTCGCCCTTGTAGAGTAAGTCTCCATCTATCGTCTTCGCCCCACCACTTTATTAATGGGTACTAGGGCCTCTGAGACATTCTACATGCGCTTCCCGTAGAAAACACTCAGTATGCTCGTCGTCCGTCCTCGAAGTATTGCTCCCCTGTCGGGCTTCGTTTTTGCGCCAAACGGTAGTGTCTGCGCTTTGATGCCAAACACGCCCACCCTGGTGCTCCTGTTGCTCGTGTTCCGAACTCGCCCACTTGTCATTCTCTTGTGGAGGGAAGCACGGTGCTTTTAATCCGCCCGAATCCCTCTCTCCCTTGCTTCCCCTCTTCGTGCTGACCCGCGCAACACCCTCACGCTGACGACATGCAATGTCAACTCCCTCGAACCCCACTCCCTCACTCTCACAACTCGAAGCTCGTTGTGTTCATGACGCGCTCGCAGTCTTGACGCCGAACATGTACCGTCTACGGGATCGTCGCGGTCATCCTGTCGTTGGTGGCGCTGCTGAAGTCGGCACGTCAACCTCAAGCACGACGTGCACATACTCTCACCTGCGATACACTCTCCTCCCGAGGCGGCCGCCCTCAGCCGTGTGCATCACGGCAAGGAGCTCCCACAACGCGAACTAGGGCATGTTCTGAAGAAGACAGCGACGCTCGTAAAGAAGAAGATTGGTGGCGACTCGGAGGCGGCGGCCGATGTGGAGGGGTCGGGAGATCGAGCATTAAGCCGTCGCATTCGGATCGGATGGGAGGATGTGCGAGGAAAGAGAGGACGGGCAGGCCGCAGGCTGTGAAACAGACACACATCGTGAGTGCATTGCTAGTACCCTGTGTGTGCTACTCTGACGGATCGCTGATGTGTTGTGCCAGGCAGATTCTATGGCGGCCAGTTGGGCGGCCAGTTGTGCTATGGTCTGTACATGGGACCTGCGACGTTGGCCGGCGTTCAGGTTTTCATGTTGACACTGCGTCGATCTGGAGTTCCTGTCTATGGGCATGGACGAAACCGTTAAGTATAGGAAGTGACCATGGTCGTCAGCAGTCCAGTTGGAACAATAGCAAGAGCCCGCAACCCAAACCTCGATAGGCATCGATCCACCAGGGTTCGCGGGCGGAGTATATTGCGGAGTTTCCGACCAACAGGCTTGCATCACGACCGCACCACTCAAGTTTGGACCACCGCGCGAGTGTAGCGAACCAGCAAAGTATGTTGCTTTATCTCTTCGATCACAGGGATAATATTGATGACACCCTCATAGGTCGATTTCGACTGTTTCAGTGCAGACAGGCAGCATCTGAAGTACAAGATCGATTTCAAGACGGATGCTACCAGTTGTGAGCGAACGTTTCAATACCTGACATCCGGGTGAGTGCCGCACCTCCTAATTCAATGCGTCGTCACGCTACTTACTTATTCCCATACAAACCAATACTGGTCTTTCCGTCGCCGCGCGTGCGCCGTCGGGAACTCACGGCGCCTACTACATGAGTTCTCCTGCCGCCCGTACCCGCAACTCGATCCTCCATCTCACATATACCGGTATCCTCCAGGCGGACTTTTCTGAGCCTTCCTAGCACCCCCGGATGTCCTAGAGGTCGCTTCGTTCGACCATCCGTACCCTCAGCATGTCCACACCATTCAAATCTTCCTGCTTTCGCGTCTGCCTGCCTCCTGGCGCCCGCTTGCCCGATCCGTACGTACTGACCTACTGCCTCCGTCCGCCGAGATGACTCAGTCCTCCCGACACCCATCTCGGTCCCTCCAGATTCATCCAAAACACGAGGTCGACCCTTCGAAAACACTCGCATTCCAGCAGTGGCTCATCGAAGGCAATCCGACGAGGCTAGAGCTGAACGAATTACCCCTCGTCGCACTCGTCGCACTCCTCCTGGTATCGTCCTAGCGTGCATTCGAGTGAGAGCACCGTATGCCGGACGACCTTGCCATCGTCAGCGCCGCGCCGTTGATGCATCCAGAGATCGTCGGGCTGTGCGCCCCCGTCTCCGCGTAGACGTGGGCTACGGTCGTCCCGACATTCCCTTCCCGAGTCTGGGTCCCTTGTGACCCTCGCAGCGGCGGTACGGCCCCGACTCGATATTATTGCGAACCGCAGCTTGTCGAGGCTCGGAGTGGAGTTCTGGCCCACCACATTCGAAGCTTCTGCCGGCGCCGAAGCTTGACTTGGAGCCAGTCCTTGAGCTTGATGGCTTGCGCTGTCGCGCCGAGTGATGCACAGTACGTTGCTCCCTCGCTCTCCGTTCCTCATGGCGCTAACTAACTCTCCCGCTAAGCTCTCGGAGACCACAACCGATTCCGCCCTGCTGCCCGCCCTCGACTCAAAGTGCCCCGCGCTGGCTACGTACGCCGAGCTAAAGATGCTCTATCTCAACTCAGATCTGTCGTCAACGCCGAACTACGTCAATCCCGAGCACTACACGCTCTTCCGCGACTCGGTGTTCGAGGCTGCCGTGTTCGATCCCGTGACAGACGGCCAGGAGCTCACGCAGCGCGAGCTCGGGGGCATCCGAAAGAAGAAGGCGCTGCTTGCGAAGATCCAGGAGCGTGCGAGGATGTTGCGAAGCAGGGGAGCCGCGAGGGCTCTGACGCGGGGCGGCGGAGGAACACCTCGAAATAAAGCGATCGTGGTTGGAGAGCGTGGACGTGGCGAAGGGCGGCGAGGAAAACGAGGATGTGCGGGATGTCAAAGCGGGCGTGTCGCGGCTGAGTACGTTGCTCGCAACGTCGACGTCAGTGCGTTCTCATCGCCTCAAGCGTGCGCGTTGCGCTTTCGTTGACGCCAATTGCACAGTTTCCTCACGCTGCAACGTCCATCGAGGCCGTCATCTCTGTCCAAGGCATCCTGTCTCTGCTCTTGAAGCTCATCGTCTCTGGCCACAGCTGCTCTAGCTTGGACCCTCGACGAGGCCATGTTCTCCGGACCATCTCATCCACGAACCAAAGTCGTCCGCCGTCGAAGCCCGGGGACAGCCCCGAGCTTGCTCAATCCACGATGCTGCTAGAGGCCAGCACCGGCTATCACTGTCCTGCAAAATCTCACAAATGCCGCTTTACCTGCGACCGGGACACGATCATCTTTGAGCAACAAGTTCCGAGACGACACTTTCCAGTCAGTCACAGCCCCGCGCGCTGCTGCTCTCATCCCGTCCACCCAACTCCTCGAACAGAGCATTGATCTTGCGCCACGCCTCCGTTGTCCTCGTAGGGACCTGCTCTTGATCTCCGACGAACAGCAACATCATCGCGGCCCATCACTAATGCACTACGCGCATATTCGCCGAAGCAGGCTCTCCTAGGGAAATAGTAGGCGGCGATATTACCTCGGGCATGAGTGGTGCGTTCCGTCTTTCCTTCCTCCCGCTCCCACATACCTGGACGCCAGATTTGTCTCCATGTTCTATATCTAACAGCCACCTCTCGTGCACGATGCTCCAGGCCCTCTAGATCTGGCACTGAGTGCCCGCGGTCGGCATACTTCCTATATTCGATCTCGCTAAACCGTATATTGTCGTCAAGGCTAGAGGTGAAAGCGTAGAGAAAGGAGAGCCACAGCGGACGAGACTCAGGAAGGGCCGGAGACGGCAGCGAAGGAATACGGGCAGACAAGCTGAGCAGGATCAAGGAGTGGAGAGCGCGTCAGGCGAAAGAAACCAGGACCAGGACTGGGACGGGTCTGGTGCCGAGCAGGAACAAGTCGACCAGCCCGACATAGAACGGGGCGGCTCTGTCGCATTCGCAGACTAGACCTGGGAGGATGCGCCACCCGCCTTGGATGTCAACATGTCTTCTTCGTCATGCACGAAAGTGGATAGGGCAGCTGGGACAAGCACGGGCGATTCGTGAGCTTCAGCCCCTTAGGGTGAGTTTTTTGTCGTCCTGTGCAGCCCATCAATTTGCTCACAGATAGTACGTCTTCATGGCCATGCCAGAATCCAAGATGTTTGCCCATGCGCATCTAACTTCCCTTATCCTCACATCTCCCACACGCCCGCCAGGTCTCTTGGGAAGGCCTGCCCGATCTCGAGCCTTCATCTCTCGCCCTGCGCGACGGAGGTAGCCATGACCCACCTGCGTCACACATGTCAGACTGCTACCCACCTCTTTCCTGCTCCCTACGCCCAACTCTATGCGTTGTCCCAGCGACGCTCGCTGCGCTCGAGGCGAATATCTGTTGAGCTCCGCGCCCTCAACATATCCGCAATCCTGCCCTCGGTTCCGATCCCGAACATAACGTGCTCACCGTCTCATCCGCGATGTGTTCTCGAAGACCGTCACATTCGACCCAGCGCGAGCTCAGGGGTATCGGGGAGAAGGATGCGCCGCGCGAAGACCCAAGAGCGCGAGGACCTGGCCACGGGCCGGAACCGCGAGGTCAAAGGAAGCAGAGGAAGGGCAAGCGGTCGAGGTCGAATTCGTGTGGAGCGCAGCGGGTGAAGAGGACGAGGAAAAGGGGCGTCGAGTGGGTGCGTCGTGAGTCGTTCATTGCACATGGCGGGAAAAATTCATGGCCTTCGGCGCATGACTGGCCCAGTGGAATCTCAGGACGGCGGGGGCGAGGAAGAAGGGCATACTGCTCGAGACTGTGCGGCTTGGAGATCTAAGACAGGCGAGTGGACGTAGGCGTCGGCGATGGGGTAGAGGGAGCGGTATGTTCTAGGAGAGCGTCAGGTGGCCACCAATCGAACCACCGGGTGTCGACTTGCAGTTCA
This sequence comes from Ganoderma boninense, assembly GCA_002900995.3. Taxonomy (NCBI): domain Eukaryota; kingdom Fungi; phylum Basidiomycota; class Agaricomycetes; order Polyporales; family Polyporaceae; genus Ganoderma; species Ganoderma boninense. Next base: position 2,946,377 of record CM035311.1, read on the forward strand.
GAGAAGCTCGCACAGGAGGAATCTGAGGGAATTTGTGGAAGACAGGTCCTGGAAGGAAGCAACAGGCAACTGGACAAACAAGACGAGGGTGCGGCTGTCGAAGGTCGGGTGGGAGGAGAGTCGAAGTCGGCGGCCCGGCTAACGCTGCATGAGGTCACGCCATGTGACTGGCTGGTCACATCCTGAACTCGAGTCTCGAGTCCGAGTCACGGCAGGCTCTCTCAAGCTCCGAGGTGCTCCCTCCCACCGAGACTCAGACTGCTGCTTGCCTGCTGCTTGCTGGGTTCAGTTCCGTCTTTTCCATGCCTGCATCCCGTCTCTGACTCTGATCAAGCACTTCCCGTCACCTGGAAACCTCTCTGTCGCCCCCTTCTCCTGCTGCTGGCAGCCATGTCGCTCAAGGCTGGCATCCAACATGACCGAGAACTCAACCTCTAGGCATGAACCTCCACCACTAGGCCCATCTGATGTACTGCTGTCGATGCTGCAGCCTCGCATATTGCAACCAACAGGAGACGATGAAAAGGTCAAGGTCTAGTCGGCGACTACAGTAACTCGGAGACCCCAAGTGAGAGGTACGATCGCGCGCCGTGTCTTCTTTCATACGTGTTTTTAACCCTTCCGCCTCGACACAGAACCTCATGAGAACTCACGGACGCCGTTTTCACCGGCGGTGGGCTGTCGATCATCGTCAGCAACGGGCTAGACGATGCCTTCAGGTGAGTCGCTGCCCTGCACCATGCTCTTGTCCTGTTCATCCGACGCAACCATATCTACCCACCCCATCCATCCATCCCTTATCCATTATATTCTCCGCCCCTCGCTCCAAGACACGGGAACGCCTCGAACGGCACCCCGATCCTGGACCATGCCTCCCTGCCAATGGTCTTCCTCTTCCTCCGATAAGACGCATGTTCTCGCAAGCCAGTTCCATAGCACCTGAGGATACGATACGCAGCGATGCGGCGTCGAGCGCGAAAGGTGCGTTCTCCTCTCTACTCCATCTTTTTGGACGCGCTGACCAGGGGCGCAATCATCTCAGTACTCGACGTATCTTCGTCCCAACAGTCGACGCTCGTCTCTCAGTGCGACGACCCACTGCAGTGCTCAAGGTCTGAAACTGGGTGTTCGGCAAGCTTATCGCTGGACAGCTTCGTCTTCGATGTCGTCAAACCAGTCGCTCAGGCCTCGACCCCGAAGTGGAAACGAAGATGGAGGGGGAAGAACGGAAAGTGAGAAGGCCCGAAAACGATGAGATCTAGGAGGGGCGGGGAATACCTGCGGTGGTGCAGCCCGAGCTCGTGGCAAGGGTGCAGGTCGGACAAGCTCAGGAGGACGCGGCGGCCGAGACGCAGATGCTTGCATGCCCGAGAGGGCACCCCAAGACCGAACGACTCCTCGCACATCGCGGTGCTTATCGTCACCGTACGCGATCTAGTTGATCGGCCGATCGAGGCGAGGACGGGTGATTCCTCCTTTTGGCCGTTCATGGGCGAGTCTTTTCCTCCCATTTTCGCATCATCAGCTTGTTCGTGTGAACTAGGCATTCCACGATATTCTACACACCCCGCTCCTGGGGACAGCGTGGCGCTCCCTCGATTCTGCACACAACCGCGCTTCCTGTCCTACCGATCGACCTCGGTATTGCACCAGACGACATCCTGTCGGCGTTATTGGATGTCAAAGGGGCAGGTGCAGCTATTATCCCTTCGGCGGCCGCAGACGTACGCCCACTCCGTGTACGGAGCGCCGACGTGCTCATCCACAAATCGCTCTCCGAGGCTGCCGCGGTCGACTTACAGTGGGCGGGAAGCAGCTCGCGTAAGTTCCTTCAGCAGCAAAGGTTCCGCTTGGGAAGATTCTGTAGCGTCCAAGCAGGGAGCCGAGACGGGCCAGAAGCTGCGTGCGGAGAGGGACTACAGCTGGGAGATCAAGCGGTCGTGGTCGAGCTCGAAGGGAGCGGGCGGGATGAAGGTGGAGGATGGAGCTTGTGACGTCGAAATGGATGCATCGTGAGTTCGCTCTTTGCGTTGCGTGCTCGTGCGTGCTGGTCGTGGTTCGCATGCGTCGCTAACTCGTGCGGCAGATACGTTGTTGTACGAAGGTGAACGGCCTGGTAGGCGAAAGAACCAAGGCTGGTCGAGTCGGTGAGCGGTGCAAACATGTCGGGTCAAAAAGATGAAGTCGGTCATCCGGGACCGGCAATCTGAAACGGACTCGTGTCCTGGGAGAGATACCGCCGCATGATGAGTTGGCTGTAAGTGTTCTCCACATTCTGGCCCATAGCAGCCCGACTGGAAGAGGTGCTTACCCTTTGACAGCTTCGTCACAGCCGACTTGCTCGAAGCTCGGAGGATCCAACTGGCAGCGATGACGTTTGACGCAAGGGTGAGCTTCATGTGCACTGTTGTGCTTTGACCTATGCGTTCTCATGGTACAAGCCATTCGGATGCAGTGCTCGACTCTGCGGTCTGTTCCATCATGCAGACTGTGCGACCCGCATCAGATCCTATACATGGCTTCCTGAACGCCGTTGCCTGAGAGCTGGATACGCCGGTCAACTCGGCATGGTCGGAGTATCGGCGGGAATAGCAGGAACCGCGTAGGGACAACTCAGGTTCGTAGTTCAGCTGAACTTCGAAGGCTGCCGTTTTTCTGTGAGGATTCTTGGATACAGAACTAAAACCCGACTCCAGCACGCCCCTCAAATCGACTCAAAAGGCCGGAAATGCTAGTATGTCAGCTGGCCTGCCAAGTCCTTCGAGCCGGTTCTCGTGTGGAACCTCGACATCGCCGTCGTTGGTTCCAACCTAATGTCCAGAACCTACGAAACCTGGAGTATCTGAACCAGAAGTGTAGCACGCGGCTTAATGTCTCGCAAGGAACTCCCTCAAGACTTCACGACGGCGGAGGCATTCAATATCTTGCAAGGTGCGGACATCGGAACCACCGCGTGCTATACAGTATGTAACGATGGGGAAATAGGATGCTAGGCATGAATTCACTGGCTCCTTGCGCTTCGAGCAATATATGCTAACAATTCCTGGCCTACTTGCAGACTGGCAACTGCCGGCTGGACTGCACCGTCATTCGTCCGATAGAGGTGGAAGGAAGACACCTTGTCGTGGGCTATCTAGCGGTTGGGAAGGTCTTGCTCAAGTTTCAGCAGGCTCGCGCGGCGTGCGACGCGCAACACGTGCCAGACAGCGTCAGGCGGACATACTCTCACATTGTGCGGGACTATGAGCCTCGAGCAATATGCATATGCTAACCGACTTCTCGCCTTCCCTAGACGGACAACCCCCGCATGGACCCCATCCTCCCCAGTCCCATGGCAGCCGACGAGGACCACCTCCTCCTGTACCAGGTCACGAACGAGAATGAGGCTGTGATCGAGCTGAAATAGATCCTTGTCGCGCGCGACCACCCGAGACACCTCAGACGGGCACGAGCCGACGGACTCCCACTTTGGGTGTGACTCCGAGACGGTGACCTTCGACTCGGAAGTCTCGGGCTTCATGAAGGCAGGAGCGCATTCATTCGAGACGGACATCGGTACTGCGAGAACGTTGAGAACAGGTGGATCTGCGTTTCTGTAACTGCTGCAACGTTGACGTGACTGTGCTCACTCGATTCACTCGAATGCATGCAGACCCGTACGAGTTGCACGATGGCAAGCGAGACGTGGTGAGGCTGGCGCACATGCCGATAGAGCAGGAGCGCGAGGACGTGCTCGCCATGGGCACAGGCTCGCTCTTCCCACTCGCGCGGACGCGGATGGCGAGGTTAAGCAGGCGGAGACGTGAATGGGATTCGCCAGCAGACTATCAGACATGTACGTTCTGAAGGGACCTCGCTCCCTGTTGAAAACGTCACCGCTGACGGGTCCTGCGGGACAGGGAGCAAAACTCCGGTCCCGTGGCGATCAGCTGTCTTTGCACATTGTAGGCAAGGAGCAAATCTGCCAGGCGAGCGAAACGAGGCGAGCACGGAGAAACACGAGACACGCTGTCTTCACGAACCCTTTGAAGCCTGTGTTCCCTGTCAGCGTTGCGTATGCCAGCGTATTTGAGCACGCATATGTTCCAGCGAAGGATAGCTATGCTATTCAACAGCGGTGAGCGCGGCAAGTGCTTTGCCATGACGCGCACGGCGCACGGTACTCGGATCCCTCTGCGCATCTGTATCCAATGTCGTGACTTCCGGGGTTGCATCTACATGCACTTCCCCAACTTCAGGATGTGCCGTCTTTGATCTTCTCTCCAAGCCCATTCAGTGGACTGCTTCAACTTGTTGGCTTTCTGGCGCAAGCGGCAAGCGACAAACGGGACTTTGACTCCCAGGACAGAGGTGGACGGCGGGGCTTGGTGGAGACAAGGTGCGAAGACAAGTGAGGTGCGGTCAGGAGGACGAGACAACAGGCATCCATATGCCGAGACTCGGTTGCGTGCGTGGAGGAGGCGACTCCGAGTCGGTGCGGCGGCGCAGTGGGCTGCGTACGAGACGCGTGGAGTCACGATGGGCGTTGCACTCTCGAGTCGTCTTCAGCTGGGGCTTTCCGCTCTTCATGATCTCTCTTGTTGCTGTCCAGCGCTATCGTCATTCCTACATCCACGTCTTGTCTTAGTTCCACCAATGTCCTTCTTGCCTGTAGTCACTGCTCAAGCTCTTATCTCCAATCCTCAGTGCAGCGCCCTCTTCCAGCTGGCATCTCCTCTTGCGAGTTACAGTTATCCTGGGAGCGAGGGACCACCAACTTGCTCGACGATCTATGACATACACAGCTACGTGTTTGCCCCACTTCTGGCTCCTCCAGGTCGCATCCCGATGAGATGATGCAAACCTCAAGGTCCGGAACGTGGCCCAATCTCTCGAGCTACTCGGTGAAAGGTACGATGGTGCACCTTGACTTTGTTCATACAGATGCTTACCTCTCGTGTTCGACACCATGTTCCGAAACACATCCATAAAAGTTGCTTTTACCTGCACCGAGCAGACGATCCATGGTCAGTGACAGGTCATACAGCGTGTTCCGGTTCTACGGCTCCTTCCTATTTCCATCGTAGCTGCCCCTTCTACCCCAACCCCGAACCAAGTTTGCAGTTATCCTACCCTGAATCGGTGTGGGCTCCTTGTGCCCTGCTGAAACTGACTCCTGAATTAACATAGTGTTCACAAGCGGCGTCGCATTGCTTCTCATCCAATACACACCAAACAGTAAATGAACATCCCATACAGAATACATGATGATCATAGGTACGAAGCGAATAATTGAATCATTGACTGCTCACCCCCAAATACATGTCAGCGCGTTTCGAAGCAAAGACTGTTCAAGGTATACAACGCACAAAAATGCGATCAGAGTCCCAAATATTTCTAAAACCGCGTCTAGCTCTTCAAAAATCGAATTCCGCTCTGGATGATCCCGCGTGCTCCCCGTCCCGTTTGTCTGAGCTTCTCGCCATATCGCCTCGCACCTACCCTACATTCATCCGCACCGTTCCGTGTCGTCGCCGAATGCATTGCGTCGCCTTGCGTCGCCACCTCCATGCCTATCGGGGACTGGTTCCTCAGTACCGAATCAACCATGCTCTCAGGCTCTCCGCTCCTGACCTGCGAACTCTCGAGGTTACTCGGACCTGCAAGAAAAGGCTTGTCATCTGAATGCAAGTCCGAATTGTTTCCTCCCTCACCTCCAGCGTCCTCTTGATTCCCGACCAGCCAATCCTCCTCAGGGGTTATGCGCGCACGGAGATCTGCTAGAAGGGGCTTGTCATTGGTGACAATCCCTGGCTCCGTGCTCCAGCCATGCGAACCCTCGATGGTGCTCGGACCCAAGGGCTCATCATCCACATGCGAGTCCGGATCGCGCACTTTCCCGCCTCCGGCGCCCTCTCGACGCCCGACCAGCGATCCGGGGGGGTTGATGTGTGTTCGGAGATCTGCCGGAGGGGGATCGTCGTGGGCCTCTGCTGACTGTCCATCTTCTGTACCCTGCGTCAAGCCTGGCTGCGAAATGTCCTCAACGCCTCCCACGTCCGGTTCGCATTCGAGGATCGGTAGTTCATCAGGGTCGGTTTGAGAAGTGGGGGACAGTGGTGATATGAGGGGCGGCACAGGGTCGATCTTGACCCTCACGCAATACTCGGAGAACCATCCGAAGGAGAGATTGAGCCGTAACATGAGCTGGTGTCCGGTTGGAAGTGTGATTGTGATCTGCTTGGGCTCGAGGTTCCGAGACCACGAATCCCTATTGAAGATGGGCTTTGCATCCCACTCCACTATGGCTGTCGTACTGCTGTCTTGAGCTTTGTATCGGCTCGGAGTGACGTCCTGAGCACTGCAAGGGGGTTCCGTCTGAACAGCGGCTCGAAAAGTCAACTCCTGAGTGCACCGCTTGAATGGTACTGGCGCTTCAACTGTCGACGTAGGTTGGTCGGAGTGCAAGTCCATCTGAGCACCTGCTAGGAAGAAGGGGTATTTCGATACATCTTTATCTGGTTCGTGGTAGTCTGTCGTCAAGCTGTGGGAGTACTCGACAGTGATGGTCACGATATTGACGCGGGAGAGTGTAAGGCGATGGTAGACTCCGTTGTCTGACTCCTCTCCTTTGGGCACTGCGTCGAGGTGAACCTGGTATCCCTGCGCTTGTAAAGCATACCTGTCGTCTCCATGTAGCATCAAGCCAATACCGTTGTGGGCCCAATTCAGCAGACCAACGTCATTGCCAAGGTTGTCGTACTGCGTGGGCCACATCTCCCGAGGTCCCGGAATAGCAGTATCTGGCTCGATATCGATATTCAAGTAGTATTCGGAGTTCCACGCTAGGTCGAGGCCAAGTCGAAGGGTAAGCAGTGTTCCCCTCGGTGTGTCAAGGACAACAGACTTCTTCTCCAGACTCCATTTCTGATGCATGTCATCAGACAACAGCACGAAACACGGCCCGTCTATCACCCGTGTCTCGAAGCTAGACTCCAATGTGACGCGGGCTACAAGCACAAAATAGCCACGCGAGTTCTGCCATGCGTGAAGATATTTCACGACGATGACAAACTTGTTCGGACCAGTGGGGTTGGCGGGAGTGAGAGTGAGGGAGTGGGAACCATAGGAACTGTGCAGGCTTTGGTCAAGGGCAAGGTGAGCGGAGTATCGCTTCCTCTTGAGGTCCCTTCTAGCTGATCCTGTAAGAACTAGAACTAGATTCAAGGGTGCGTGCGTGTTGATAAGTCCTGTCTGGAATGGTGATGGTGGTTCCTTGGGCTCCAAGTGAGGACTTGGACGGAATGGTGCGGCAAGTTTTGTGTCAGTATATGATCCAACGCCGACACGAATATTGTATTGAAGCGGCGCTATAAGGTCCAGCCCAAGCGATAACGTCACAAAAACCCAGGGTTCTATGACGAGGCCCAGTCTCCGTGATGGCAGAGTCATATTCCATGGAGGATGGTCGATCCAAGTGGCAGCCGTGTATGGCGGCGACGACTGGATGTTGGTGTCGGTATCTAGAGCCTCCTGACCAGGAGACAGGATCCAGACGCGGGCCGCGATTACCACGCTGGCGTTATGTCGGGCTATGAAACAGCGATAATGAATGTGTATACGGAATGCCACATTAATGAGAGTGAAGGCAAAAGAATTGGTGTTCGATTCAGAAAAGTCCACTGGCGCCGATAGCAGAGCCACCCCCGCTGTTTCAGAGGGGGAAGGGTCAGGGGCCCACGCTGGTGTGCGGGTGTGCTGAGAGCGCAATCGCAGAGTCAGTGCTCTCAGCGTGGTGAGCCATTTTTGCGAGGAGTGATTGGGAAGCCTTTCGGTTTGGGTAGGAGCTTGTATGTTTGCGACCGTGCACCCTCCTTCCTGCCAAAGAACAACCAGAACCCATGTAGGAAGGTTTAGGCTCAAGGTGTCACTGTTACGGATGCCTTCTGGAACGTGTCGTTTAGCTCCAGCAGGCTTGGGATGAGGGAGATACACAGTCTTGGTTTCCAGCTGGTGAGTCTGCCTGATTTGGGAGATGTCATCTATTGAAAGAGTGCATATATCGCTGTAGTGTGTAGAAGTTGACCTTGACCAGAAGTTTGTCAGGTATAGTAATTCAACCTGAGCCTTCTCAGTGCGGATATAACACATTCGGCACAGAAGCTGTTGTCGTTCATCGGCATACTGGGAGCGGAGGACGAGGAGATACCACCGCATCGTGTCATCATTGTCAGTGGTTTGGATATAGATAGCGGAGCTGAAAGCTTCCAAGGGGAGTAGACAGAGCTGGGTGCGGATGCCGTAGGGGGTACGAGTGTATCCTTCCATCGGAAGTCCAAGAGACCTAATGGCATCTTCGGTTGGCTGGACTATCTGCCGATAGTCAGGCTTTGTATGAGCCCCACCGAAATGACCCGGAGATGGTGCCAAGAGTGTCTTGGTGTCTGTGCACTGGACCTGGAAGTGGTTTGCTCGCGCAGTCAGGGCGAAGGGTTCTGCATCCTGGTGGCCCCAAACAAAGATGCTATGGTCAGGGATCCGCTCCAATATCTGCTCTTGCAATCGTCGAAACGCGTTCTCGCCCTCCCCGTACAGCGTCGGCATCGTGATCCCGAAGATTCCCAGCAGCGAGTATGCCTGGTCCTCCACCCGGGTCGTCTCGCGCCAGGCTGCCCACTGCATGCGGTTGGCGACACTCTCCTCGCTCAACGCCCTTTCATGCGTCAAGATTTCGACGTCGATAGACGTGATCTCCTTTACGAGGACTGCCAACCCATCCTTCGTCCCAAGGTAGTCCCAGTCTTGCGAAAGAAACACAAGCACGAGGGGAACGACAAGCTCCTGGAGCGTCCACCCGCGTTTGAACCATCGGCTGTTTCGAAATTCGCTGTCCTGCTTCCTCACATCCTCGTTGGGGGACACATCCGCAAGGAAGCCATAGCAGACCTGAGCACCGCGGTACCAGTTATACATCGAGTTGATTGCCTCGGACAACTCGGCGCTGCTCTCCTTGTCGATGCAACAGGAGTCGATCCAGATGTAGCGGTAGCCATCGCGGCGCGCGACCTCGCACGCTCTCCGGACCTTCTCTGACAGGCGGGATTTGGAATCCCATATGGTGGACATGGCAGGATATAGAGATGATTTACGGGACCCGGGAGTAACGCGAACGTCCAATACGGGGGTAGAGACATGCGGGACGGCTCCCAGGGTGTCTGAATCCGCGCGAGAGGGCTCGCCTTCTTTGCCAGGGGGCTAAGTGAGCGAACAATAGTCAGTGTTTCTAGCAGCAGCAGGGCGCAACATGGCCAGAAGACAAACCTTTTGACGCTTCCGGACTGGCAGGAGCCCATATTCCCCCTGTATCTCTAGCACCTCCTGGTATGTCTGCTCTCCATCTGGGTCCCAGGTGTGCGATAGGATGGCATATCGGGGAACCTTGTCTGTGTCTACGAACTCGACAAACTTCCCCGTGTGTGTATCGATCAACCGCATGGTCGAGAATGCCTAAGGATCTTCAATTCAGCGTCAGGACGTATGAGCAGAAAGCAGAAAATGGGCACGTACAGGAACTGACGAACGATATCGACGGTTGTGAATGTGGCTTCCGGGTCAATTTTCGAGAGAGGTAGCGAGTGCAGGTGTGTCCGTGTCTGTGTGTGTCTGTGTGCGGGGACGAGTGGGACAGAAGCAACTTGGACGACGCAAAGGAACGGTCCTCACGCCATACAAGATGAGCCGCGCGGAGGGCATGAGGTGATGTGGACCAAACCTGTGCTCTGAGCCCGAATGTGGTCCCAGGCGGCGGAAGCCTCGTGACTCGGAACACCGCCGAACACCCCTCTGCGAGGACCCCGACCTTCCGCGTGGGCAGCTTCGCTGTGGAAACACCTGTATCAGTGCTGTACTTCTGCACGTAATTAAAGAATGATTGCGGGCTCTTGCAGATACGAATGGGGGCACAGTGATTTGCGCCGGCACATGCGAGGGCAGGATTGAGACGTGTTTGCTTTTAGCGTTCGAGCGCGCGCCGTTCTTCCTCGGTTCGTTGTCCTCCTGCGTGCGCCGGGGCTGTTTCCTCCCACACTACCAGCATCCTGGACAATTGCTGTGAGTTGGGCGCGGGCCTTCAACTCCGATGAATGCTAGCCGTCAAACGCTTGTGTCCGATGATAGACTAATTCTGAGTACCCAGGGAGGCTCTGTAGCGCTTTATGCAGCGACGTTTGCTGCGCGATGAAGGTTCTGGCAGGGAGAGGCACGGGCCACATAAGACACGAGATACGAGTGAAGCATTCCATTTGCAGCGATTAAATCCTTGTAGAGGACATCCGAATGCCTCCATCCCCCCAACGCGTACCCACCGCCTCGACTAAAACACGGCGGTGCGTACGAGTGGAGGACATCGGAGGACGGACATAGACTGTGGAATACAATTCATGGTCGGTGACCACACTCGGACCATGATTGGTCAAGATGTAGTTCGAGAGGCTCATGTGTGGGCCGACGACCAGGGTTCGGGATAAATAAATGGTCAAGGAAAAAAACTCACCTCCGCAAGATGCGAATGCAAAACAGCCCTCAAATGATATGTTTTGATTGTCATGCATTCTGCGTACGAGGCATGTGCGTTCCCAGGGGCAGGATGGCTTCGTGAGTGGAGCCAGGATTGCTAATTTTTACATAGAGCACTACGTCGGCTGGAAACGTTAAACATTGCGACAACTGCAGGACGAAGATTAATAGCGATACTTAGTGGGGCAGTGTTAAATGCTTACAACAGTTATGGGGACTCGAAGACAGCCCAACGCACAGGAGGAACGGATGCACCTGGGATTCAGAGGAGCAGGAGACGGTGCTTCGAGATCCTAGAGAGGCGTGTCAGTAAATACAAGTAGAGAGGATGATGATAGCAAGACCGGAGATTGTGGTGGTTGCTGTCGAAGCGACATAAACAAGCAAGCAGAAGGACATAGATGGATGGAGTTCTGGCCACTGGCATCGGTGCGCAGAGAGCCTGCCAGGGTGACGAGCAAGCGAGGGCCAGAAGAGGGTGAAAGTCACCCCACGAGAGCTTCCATGAAGCGGTGGAGGACCGTTTCGCCGACTGAGGTGGCAAGCAGCTGGGCAGACAAGACGAGAGGCTTTGTTGTCGAGACGCAGGTCGTGGTCGAGGAAGAGTCAAAGTCGGCGGCCGGACCGGAGTTCTGAGGCACTTGGCGCTCAACCAGTCACAATGCGTGACGAGTGGGTAACGTCGCCTCCGGCACGTTTCTTGCACGTTTCCCTGCTACGACCTCGCTGTTGCCTCGCTGTCTGGTACTGTCGCTGGTCTCCATCCTTGCATCCTGTCTCTGGTCCCGACAAAGATTTACGCATCTCTGCTTGCTCGTGTTCTACCTGGACCTTTCAGTGCAACCACCTTCGTCCAGTCATCTCATGAGCCTGAGAGTCAGGCACGGCGAACTCGCCCAATGGACAACTCAGCCTGGCTGGCCTCGATCACCACTCTCCAAGTCTGGACCTATCCGATGTGCTGTCCCTGGGTAGCAACTTCTCAGCTGTCGCAATCGCATGCGACGTTCGAACGCCCACGATTGGGAGGTGGCGAAGAGGTTTTGAGACCGCGCGAGGTACGATCAAGCCATTTGTCCTCGTCCTCGCAGATGCTTAAACTCCTTCGTTCGATGGTGTGGCTCAAGATAGACTGCAGCAGGTCGTTTCCACCTGCGATAGGCTGAAGGATTGACGATACTCGTTGTAAGTCAGCCTACTGCGCACCCGCCCTCGTATCGTTCAGCTAATGTGCGAGCACAGTTAACCCCACCACCCCGGTCCCTGCCCTAATAATCCGTTTCTGTGCCTCATCATCTCCGTGACAGTCATAAGACGGTCGCCTCACCGCAGACGAGTACCCCTCAAATGGCTCCCTGGTTCTGAGCACGTGTTCTGGGCGTTCCTTCTGGCGACCGGCCTCTCGCAAGCCAGCACATCTGTATGGGCTTGGATTGGGTATCAGGCAAGCATCTTACCGACATCCCCGTCTTCGATATTGCAACGCTGCATACTGACGTCCATACTCCGAAGTTGAAACGAAGATTGATAGAGGCAATAGATATGAAACGCAGGAGAGAAAGCCGAGCACGATATAATCAAGGTCAGCCAGGAAGAGTGAGGAGGCCCACGGACACCAGAGTCAGGACGGGTCTGGTGCGGTTGAGGAGGGACAGGCGACCCGCGCAGAGTTGAAGCCGACGATGCTGGCGCATCCGTGGTGGAAGAGAAACGTCAACAGACAACCTTTACCTCAGATGACCCAGAGCTCCGATCGCTGTGAGTACGGGCGACGCGGCATTTTCGTCCTTGTAGAGTAAGTCTCCATTCATCGTCTTCGCCCCAACGATTTATTCATGGTCCGAGATATTCTACATGCGCTCCCCCAATAATGGCACAGTAACCTCGTCCTCTACCTTTGGAGTATCCTTCCCCTGCCGCCGTCATCGATTTCACCATCGCGCTGAACGGTCCCGTGGGAGCATTATTCGACGCCGAATGGACTGGTGCACGCCCATCCTCGTGCTCGTCCTGTTCGTTCTGTCCAGCTTGTTCTCCTACATAGGAAGGAAGCACCCTGCCTCCTCTCTACCCGACCCTCTCCCTCCATTGCTCCCCTCCTCACGCACGACGGAGCCGACCCACGCAATACCCTTGCGCCGACGGCTCGTTACGCTGACTCCACCGAACCCCGCTCCCTCAGCACTCTCCATCCGAAGCACGTCGTGTCCGCGACGCCCCCGTAGCTCTAATCCCTTGGTCTCTACCACCTATGGGACCCCGTTAGTCGCCGTGCAGCTGGCCGCGATGCGGAAGGTGGCACGTCGACCTGGGGCACAACGCGCACATCCTCTCATCCACAATACACTCTCTTCAGAGGTGGCCGTGTTGGAGCGCATCACCGACGCCGAGGAGCGCACGCAGTACAATTTTGGGCACATAGGAAGCAAAATAAAGTAGGAGAGCCGTGAAGGCTCTCCGGCGGCAGCCGAGGTGGAGGGGTCGGTAGATGGTGAATCAAGCGGTCGCATTCGGATCGGGTGGGAGGGAGGCGAGGGAAGAGAGGATGCGCAGGCATCAGGCTGTGAAACAGACGCATCGTGAGTACATTGCCAGTATACTGCTCGTGCTACTGTAACGGATCGCTGATGTGTCGTGCCAGACACATTCTGTGGCGTCCAGTCGTGCTATCATACGTACATGGGACCTGCGACGTTGGCCGGCGTTCAGGTTTTCATGCCAGCACTGCGTCAAGCTGGAGTCGCTAGCTATCGACATAGACAGAAGTATAAGAAGATTCTATGGATGTCCGCGGTCTGGTTGGAAGGAAAGCGCAAGTCCGCGACCCGAACCTCGAGGGACATCGAACCACCGGGGTTCGCGCGCGGAGTATATTGCGAAGTCCCTGATCAACAGGCGCGAGTGGACCGAACCAGCAAGGCATTACTCTCTGCGATCACACGCATAACATTGACGAAACAACCACATCCGTCGATTTCGACAGCTTCAACTCAGACAGACCTCACCTGCACTACAAGACGGATGCTTCCGGTTGCGAGCGAGGTTGCAGGACCTGTCAGAATTCAGCGGAGCTCCAGTAGCAGCCAGATACTATGACAGCTAACTGCAAAAACATAGCTCGACCTGGCCCGCGCGAGCGGGCGTGGCATGTTTGGCTACCTTCCCGAAGTGGTCAGCCCAGGCAGGGATCTCGTCGCAGGACCTCGCCGTCCGAGGGCGTCTCAGGATGCGCAACGCTGGAATTTTCGGCGCGTGGGGAGGCGTGGGGTCGAGTCTTCCGTAGCGCCTTAGGCGTTTGACCAGCAACTACATCGACCGAGCCTGGAGGAGTTTGAGGAGGCTGTTTTTTCGAATCAAACTGATGGGTGCATAACACGTACCTCTAAGACTAAAAACTGTGATGCCCAGCTTCGCCTGAAGGTCAATACAAGCCTAAAATTCGAGCGCCTCTCGCTACTATTTCGGGCAGGTAGCCAAATATGCCACGCCCGCTCGCGCGGGCCAGGTCGAGCTATGTTTTTGCAGTTAGCTGGAAGCACAGAAGTACTCACCGTATTGCTGCTTCCGCTGCGGCGCGCCCCCGGGAATCGGCGGCGTCTACGACACCCCGCTGCCCGTACCCACAACTCGATCCGCCGTCTCACATATACCCATAGCCTCCAGACGAATATTTCTGCAGCTTCCTAATGTCCCCTGCCACCCTAGAGTTCACTTAGTTCGACTATCCGTACCCTCAGCGTGTCTACACAATTCGAACCCTGCCGTTGCCGCTGCCTGCCTCCTAGCGTCTGCTTGCCCGATCCATACGTATTGACGTACTGCCTCACTCCGCCGGGACGACTCAGTCCTCCAGACACACATCTCGATCCCTCCAGATTCATCCAAAGTAGGAGGTCGACTCTTCGAAAACGCTCGCATTCCAGCAGTGGCTCATCGAAGGCTATCCCATCAGGCCAGACCTGGATGCGATACCCCACGTCGCGCTCCTCCAGGTGTCGTCCTGGCTTGCATTCAAGTGTGAGCACCGCATGTCGGACGGCATCAAAGACCTCGCCATCGTCGGTGTCGCGCCGTTAACGCATCCAGAGATCGTCGGGCTGTGCGCCCCCATCTCTGCGGAGACGTGGGCTACGGCCTTCCAGACGATCCCTTCCCCAATGTTGCTCGAGGCTGGGGCTCAAGGGGTGCAGTTTGCCAGTTTCGGTGAGGCCGAATCCGAGTTCCTTGTGAGTCTCGCGCAGCGGGACAGGCACCAGCTGGAGATCGCGGACCGCAGCTTGTTGAGGGTTGGGGTGGATCTCTGTCTCACCACATGCGAAGCTTCTGCGGGCGCCGAAGCTTGTCTTGGGCCTGCCCTTGAGCATGCTGTCGCGCTGTGATGCACAGTACGTTTTCCCCTCGCTATCCGTTCCTTATGGCGCTAACTAACTTTCCCGCTAAGCTCTCCGAGACCACAATCGAAATCGATTCCGCCCTGCCGCCCGCCTTCGACTCCAAATGCCCCGCGCTGGCTACGTATGCCGAGCTCTAGACGCTCTATCTCTACCAGATCTGGCATCGATACCACAGCCCGTCGACCCCGAGCAGCCCCGAGCACGACACGCTGTTCGAGGCTACCGCGTTCGACACTGTGACAGACCGCAAGGAGCTCACGCAGCGCGAGCCTGGGCGCGCCCGGAAGAAGGTACTGCTCGCGATGATCCACGAGCGCGAGGGACTCGCGAATCAAGGCAGCCGCGAGGGCTCAGAGGAATGGCTCCAGATCAAGCGATCGCGGTCGGAGAGCGTGGACGGACTTGGCGAAGGGCAGCGAGGAAAAGAGGATGCGTGGGATGTCGAAGTGGGCGCGTCGTGCGGGAGTACGTTGCTCGCAATGTCGGTGCGGTCTCTTCGCCTCAAGCGTCCGCATTGCGCTTACGTTGAGGCCAGCTGCCCAGTTTCTGTCTCCATGTTCTAGATTCCTTCACTCCAAGAGACAGCTCTCATTGGCGACGTACCAGGCCTCAAGATGTGGCACTGACTATCTGGGGCCAGCAAACTCCCTCTCTTCGATTATCGCAAATGCCAAGCCTCCTAAGCGAGAGCGCGGAGGGAGCAACAGAGATAGAGAGAGAAGGGACAAGACCCAGAAAATGCCGGAGACGGGGAAGGAATGCGAGCAGAGAAGTCAAGCAGGGTCAAGGCGTGGAGAGCATGCAAGGTGAGAGGAACCAGGACCACGACTGGGACGAGTCTGCTCCCGAAAAGGAACAAACACCAGGATGGCGTAGAAGAGGGCACCGCTGCCACAATCGCGGAAGTGGACATCGAAGGTTGCTCCACCCCCCTTCGAAGACACGCTGTGCTGCTCCATCAAGCCCGAGCAATTCGTGGTCCTCGGTGTCGTCGCGTGAGTTTCTGATCATCCTATTCACCCCATCAGTGTCCTCACGCATGCCACGTACTGCAGTCCTTCGCTGTATTCTACATACGGCTCGAGGGAGCCTCCCTCTCCCAACGCCCTGCGCAAGGGACGTAGCCATGACCCACCTGCATCACACATGCCACACTGCTGCCCGCATCTTGCCTGCCCCCTACGCCCAACTCTATACGTTGCCACTGCGACGCTCGCTGCGCTCCAGGCCGATGTCCGCTGAACTCCACGGCCTGGACACATCCGCAGCCATGTCCCCGCATCTGACCCCGAAGATGACGTGCTCACCGGCTCCTCCGCGACCTGATCTCTAAATCCGTCGCATTCGAGCCTGCGCAGGATGAGAAGTTGCTGACGTAGCGCGAGCTCAGGCATGTTGGGAAGAAGGCGGCGCTGCGCGCGAAGACCCACGGGTGCTAGGACCCGGCCGCGGGCAGGAGCTGCGAGCCCGACGGGATCGGAGGGCAGACGGGTGGTCGAGTGGCCGAGGTCGAATTCGCGCAGAGCGAAGAGGACGAAGAGAAAGCGGAAAAGCGAGGTCGAGTAGGCACATCGTGAGTGTTCTTTGGCGCATGGCCGCTAGAGTTCAGGGCCTTTGCCGCATGAGTGGCCTGGTGGATCCTCTGGACGACGGGGATGAGGAAGAAGGAGGTGCAGCGGGAGACTCGGAGAAGGAGGAGGTGCGGCAGGGAGACATAAGACAGGCGTGGAGTGAAGGATGTTGATGGACGCCATGGCTATAGGGGCCAGGAGAGCAGCGTGAGGTGGCCAGCGATTGTACCAGGCGTCGACTTCCAGGTCAGAGAAGCTCACCCAGCTGGAGTCCATGGGATTGGGTCACTGGCGGAAGACAGGTACCAGAAGTCACAGTCTGTTAAACAAGACGAGGGTGGTGCTGCCCAAGGTCGGGCGGGAGGAGAGGAGAGCTGGGGTCGGTGGCCCGGCTAACGCTGCGGTTGCCGCTCAGGCAACGCGTGAGGTCACGCCAGGTGACTGGCTGGTCACACTCTGAACTCGAGTCCGAGTCACGGCAGGCTCCCTCCAGCTCGTGCTCCCTCCCACTGAGACCCAACCTGCTGCTTGGCTCCTGCTTGCTGGAGTTCAGTCCCGTATTTTCAGTGCCTGCATCCCGTCTCTGATTCTGACAAAGTACACCCATCATGTGGAATCCTTTGTGTCGCCTCCTTCTCCCGCTGCTGGCAGCCATCTCGCTCCAGGCTGGCATCCAACACGAGCGAGCACTTGACCTCCAGGCATCACCCTCCGCTACCGGGATCATTTGATCTACTGCGATTGATGCAGCAGCCTCGCACACTGCAACCAACAGGAGACGATGAAAAGCCCGAGGTCTGGTCGGTGAGTACAGCACCTCGGAGACCCCAAGGGAGAGGTACGATTGCGCGCCGTGTCTTCCTTCATACGTATTCTGACCGTTCTAATTTTACACGGGACTTCATGGGAATCTACAGACGTCGTTGTTACCTGCGATGGACTGTCGATCAACGTCAGCATCAGGCTCCATGATGCCTTCAGGTGAGTCGCTGCCCCACACCTGCGCTCTCGTCCTGTTCATCCATCGCGACCATAGATACCCATCCCATCCATCCATCTCTTATCCATCCTACTCTCCGCCCCTCGCGCCAAGACACCGGAACGCCCCGAACGGCACCCCGATCCTCGACCATCCCTCCCTCCCAATGGTCTTCCTCTTCCTCCGATAAGACGCATGTTCGCGCCAGCCGGTACCCCAGCACCTGAGGATACGATATGTAGCGATGCTGCCTCGATCCAGAAAGGTGCGTTCTGCTCTCCGCTTCATCTTCTTTTCAGACGCGCCTGACCTGGGGCACAGTAATGTCAGCACTCGACGTACTCTCGTTCCAAGAGTCGACTCTCTGTCTGGGTGCGGCGACCCAGTGCTCAAGGTCTGAGACTGGGTGTTCGACAAGCTTATCGCTCGGCATCTCCGTCTTCGATGTTGTCAGACCGGCCATGCAGGTCTAGATTCTGAAGCGGAAACGAAGACGGAGCGATAAGAATGGAAAAGCAGAAGGCCCGAAAACGATGAGATCTAGGAGGACCAGGGAAACGTCGCGATTGCGCAGCCCGAGCTCGTGGCAAGGGTACGAGGTCGGGCAAGCTCAGGAGGACACGGTGGCCGAGACGCATCCAGTGCTGCCAAGGGGGAGTAGGATGGCGCATTGCTCAAGCAAATGCTTGCATGGCCGAGAAGGAGATACCCCGAGACCATATGACCCTTCGCCCCTCGCAGTGCTTGTCTTCACCGTACGCGATCTAGTCGATCGGCCGATGGAGGGGAGGACGGCGCTGGTCCCTCCTCTCCACGTTCATGGGTGAGTTTCTTCTTCCTGTTTTCACATCATCGGCTTGTTCACGCGTACTAAGACTTCCGCAGCATTCTACGCACCCACTTCTGAGCACGGCGTGTCGCTCCCTCGGTCCTGTATGACACTGCGCTTCCTCTCCTACCAATCGACCTCGGTATCGTACCAGACGATATCCTGTCGGCGTTATTCGATGTCAAAGGGGCAAGTTCAGCTCTTATTCCCTTCGGGTGCACGATTTGTGAGCCTCTCACGAGGAGAAACCTCGTACGTCCTGTTCTGTTCCCTGCCTGACGGAGCTGACCGAAAGCCTTCACTGTGTAGCTTCAAGTCACGTCAGTCTTGCCGCACTCCCTATCCTCATCTTCCAGTACGTCGCGCCCACGATTCTTGCGAAGCTCAAGCACTCGACTGCAGTGCAGCCGCGGTCGCGCGGCAGAAGTACGCAGACTCCGTGCACGACGCGCCCCCCTGCTCATCGGCAAGTCACTCTCCGGGTCCGCCGCGATCGATCTGCAGTGAGGAAGCAACTCGAGGAGCTTGCTTCGGGAGAAAAGGTCTCGCTTGCCAAGTTTGTGGAGCGTCGAAGCAGGGAGCCTAGGCAGGCCAGAACCTGCGGGCGGAGGGAGACTACGGCCGGGAGATCAAGCGGTCAAGGTCGAGCTGGAAGGGTGCGGACGGGATGAAGGCGGAGGACGGAAGGGGGCGTCGAAATGGATGCATCGTGAGTGCGTGCTTTGCGTCGTGTGCCCGACTCCATCTTTTGACCCGACATGTTCGCACTGCTCCCCTATCCTACCGGCTTTGGCTCTTCTTCTACCAGGCTGTTCCTCTCCCTACAACCAAGATATCTGTTGCACAAGCGAGCAGCGCATGTGAACCACGATCATCACACGGCGGTCATCCGGGACTGCCAACCTCAACTCGTGTCCCGGGAGCAAGACTGTTGCACGATCAGTCGACTGTAAGTGTTCTCCACATAGTGGGGCATGGCAGCCCGACTGGAGAAGTCGTTTTTCCTCTAACAGCTTCTCAGGGCCGACTTTCTCGAAGCTCGGAGGATCCAACTGGCAGCAATGACGGGTGAGCGATACGAGCTACGTTATGTTTTTACCTGTATTCTCATGGTACAAGGCATTCAGAGCTGGTCATCCAAGTGCAGTGCTGGACTGCGTGAACTCTACCACCGCATGCATGCCTCCTTCAGAGTTGCTCAACGTACCCATTGGCGCCATGCAAGATGTGCGACCGGATCGGATCCAATACATCTCTTCCTCGACGCCGTTGCCAGACAGTTGGATACGACGGTCGACTTGTCGCGCCCGGAACGCTTGCGGGAACAGAGCCGAAGCTATGAAATCTGGAGTATCCGCACAGGAAGCGCAGCGGGAGGCTTAACGTCCCGCAAGGAACGTAAGTCCGTTGCATCGCGACGTCATAATTGGCTCCCTCAAGTGTTGCTGTCTTTAGAAGATAAACCGACATGGCAGCTCGATCGGCCATTTATCGTGATCGATGGTGTGCAGCTCTCGGCTCTGCGCCGCCCTATTCTGCACCCCGGCGGAGGCATTCAATATCTTTCGAGGTGGAGACATCTGGACGCCGCATTCCATACGTGTAAGTCTTCCAAACGACCGGGATACAGGCAACTAGACGCAAATTCTGCGGTTGCTTGCGCGTCGGGAAATATATGCTAACGAATTCCTGGCCTATGCACAGACCGACGACCACGCCTTGTACCTCCTAGTATCGAAGTGGAAGAGGACCATTTCCCATGTGCTGCTGTATGAGCAGACTCGCGGGGCGCAACCGCCCCGGAGAAGTTCGAGTAGGCAGTCTCGAGCACGAACGAGTTTGAGATGGCTCGGCGCAACGCAGTATAATAGGGTGCGTATCGCGAGAATGTCGAGTGCGAACAGCTGCTCGTTTTTTCACCTCCCAAATACACGCGACCATGCTAATTCGAATTTTTGTAGACGTACGAGTCATGCGGCGACGAGCGGGACTTCGTGGAGTTGACGTACACTCCGATGAGAGAGGAAGAAGAGCAGGAGCGAGAGGACACATTCGTCGAGTCACGGTTGAATGGGAGTCGCCTGCAGACGCAGCGTGGGGGCCAACATAAAGAGGGACTGCGATTTAAAAGCCTTAAACCCACCGATTTTTCAGCCGCGGCAGGAGCACGAACGTCGAGAAGACGCTCGTTCCTCCCGGCGCCGCATCGGGGGGCGACGTCGTGGATAGTGAGGGACGTCAGTGGCGTGCGCACGAGGAAGCAGGCGAGGTCCGCCACAGAAGGCCATTGCCAGGGGTCGAAGGGAGGGAAGGGGCCTCCTAAGAGTACATTTCCTACTCAACCCAAAGAAGAGGCTTATCGAAAGTGATATGGACGTCTGGAGTCTCCCGAGCCCGCTCTTCCTGCTCGCGCTGACGCACACGGGAGTGCGTACGGCGAGGCTGAGGATGCTGCTTTCAGCTCGATGAGACTTTCGTGGAGAGCTCGACCGTGGTTCGGCCGCGGGCCATCGGCCATGTACGTCCTACTGGATCCTGACTCCTACTTGAAAGCTCGAAGGTGAACACTGACAAACCATGCCCCACAGTGTGCGGAAACACCGTGATGGGTAGCTGTTGAGCTTCCAGGGCACATGGTGCGACGAAGGGCAAACCTCACATCAGAGGGAAATTGGTTGAGCACGGAGCAGTACGAGACCGCTGTATTGCAAGAACTTGATAGAACCCGACTTTCCTGCCAGCGTGTTATTTGGCGTTGTTGGGATGCAGGACGTGACGTCGGCACTCGGGAAGGATTTCCGCAACCATCTCTATTCGAGGCGGGTCAACATCTAAACAGCTCTTCGAGAACATGCATGTCGTCGGTGTCGAAGAGGCGCGTGGTGCAGGGTGCTCGGATCGACCTGCGAGTCTCCGCCTCACATCCTCTTCGCCCTCTTCGCCCTCTTGAATCGGTTCTCCAAGCCCGTCGAGTAAGGGCTTCAACTTGTAGTGATTGGCCTCCTGGCGGTGGGTGTGCATGTCGTGCTCGGCAGCGCTGTTTCCCGCAGCGCGTAGAAACTGTACTGTTCGAGACCTGGGAACTATATGCCCCGGGGTTAAAATGCTCCGGGGTGATAAAAGTCGGGGGCGGTAGAGCTCTCGGGTGAATATGGCAAACAAGGAGTGGGAGGAACTCACCAAAAATAATTGCACACCCCCTCCGCTCTCAGCGAAAGCATGAGTTGACGCATGACGGGGAGAATATGCACATGGGGCCGACGACGATCAAGACGACGACGGATGGGCTCGGATTCAGACCGACAAGTGGCACGTTCCTGCTCGAGGACACTCTTCCAGACCCAAAGCGTCGTAAGAGAGCGTGTGCACTGGGCAGTGCGAGAAGCAGGAGTCCACCGTACCAATTGGCGGGTTCAGCAACACGCAGACGTGCTGCGATTCGGCATTGCTGTTGAGATCCGGTGGAAGGGAGTGCGGGAGATGGAGAGGCCCTTGATGTGATGGAGGCGGTGGGATGAGAAACATAGAACTGCGAGATATCGTGAGCTTGTCATGAGCTGTCCTCTATTGGAGGCATTGGGGCATCATGAACACGACAAAGATGTGACTTACAAGGTGCATTTTCCCTGCAAGTTATCCCTCTCCCCATGTTCCCACACGGGCCGTCTCGACGTGTTAGCTGTCCTCTCGCACATAAACCCTTGCCACTAGAACTGCCTCTGTCCAAGAAAGAACAGCAATTGCTGGCATCGGCGTCATATCTTGCCTTGGTCACCACGGCGACTGTCAATAGATTCAGAGAGAGCCCGAGGCGATGAGTGATTGACGAACCAGATTGCAGTGACGAGCCCCAGGTCAGACGTGGATGGCCGAGCTTACATTGCCTGAGCCAGCGGAGACAGGGTGCCAAGACAAGTGAGGCGCAAGACGACAGCGAGACTCAGTCGAGTCGCGGTGGCGGCAGGAGACAAGTGCGCGCTCAGCGGTGTGAGACGCGTGGCGTCACAATGAGTGACTAGTGACCGGTCACTGTAACATTCGCGAGTCGCCTTCAGCTGTGGGCTTGTCGCCCGTCCATTGCCCTCCGGCCTCCCTCGACCTCTTGTCTTTGGTCGTACCAGCGTCCCCGCTGAATCTGGTCGCTACTCGAGCTCTATATCGAATCTTCAATGTAACTAGCTTCTCCTAGAGATATCCTGTTGCGACTCACGGTCATCCTTGGAGCTAGGGACCGCCAACTTGCTCGACCATCCACGACGCATATAGCTAGATGTCTACCTCCATAGGACACCAGTCCCCACCTACACTTCCCGCGGGTCGCATCTATAGCACACGATGCCAATCTCAACGTCCGAAACGTGGCCCAGTCTCTCGACCTCCTCAGTGAGAGGCACGGCGGCGCACCCTGTCTGTGTTCATACGGATGCCCACCATCCCGTGTTGCGCAGCACGTCCCCGTACACGTCCATATCACTCGGAAACCCGTGACGAACAGACTATCCATGGTGAGTGATTGCTTATGCAACGTCTTGCGCTCTCGTCCCATCCCCACCGTAGCTACCGCTTCCACCGCAACCCCGAACCAAGTCTGCAGTTATCCTACCCTGCGTCCTTCATGCCAGAACACAACAGCTTCTCCAACAATGTTCCTCCTTCCTGTCGCCCTTCCTCCTCGCATCTGCAAGCAGCCCATCGCCGTGCACAACAGCCATGAATGTGTCCGTGCGAGATGGTCGTCCGCCAGGGCTGCAGCATACAGCGATACTCCCTCGGCCACAAGAAGTGCATTCTACTCCGTCCTTCTCCCACGTGCCTAGACCATTAACGCAGTCATGACAGACCCTCACCTCCTGTCGTTCCAAGCGCCAACACTCACCTGTTCGGGCTTGGATCGGGTCGTCGAGATCAGGGCCACAAGGTTGTCTCACAAGTTAATCCCCAACTCTCCGTCTTCGATCTTGCAGAGTATCTATCCACGTTCGCCCTCCGAAGCGAAAGCACCGATAAAGCGACGAGGACGGAGAGAGAAGAGTTGCATAAGGAGATGAGGTGCATGGATGCATGGGGACGCAGAGGAGATGTCGTCGGAAAGCTCGCGACTGGGATGGGGCTACGACCGGGGAAAGAGTAATGGAACAGGGCAATGATTCAACACCAAGTGCGGGCGCTGGCGGATCGGCAGAAGAGAAGGGCTAGGATACCACGTCTGCATCAGACGTCGTCCTCGATTTCGCCGAACAAAGTCCGATCTGTCGACCGTGGCCTTGTAGCATATGCGTGTGAGTTTCTCCCTGAAATCTTCACCCCGCCGGTTTGCTCATAGGTCGCATCTCTGGCTCGCGAACCTCATCGACAGTTTGCGCGGCCCCAATTCCTGTCGTGTATTCGATTTCACCTTCGCGCTGTACACTAAACGTCTGGGTGGGCCGCTCCTGTCCTGTCCTATTTGAGCCCGCTCCGCGATCCGCCCGTCTACTTTCCTGGGAAGGAGACACAGTACAGTCTGTTCTCTCTCGCTGCTGCTCTTGCTCTGTTTACTCCGCTTCGCGCCCGATGGGACGAACTCATGCACCGACGGCTCGCACCACTTTGCTCCTCCCACCCTGGGCTTGCCGTGCATTGTGCTCACAACACTCACGGAACTCTCGGGGCTTGAACCTCTACGTGACTGCACACGACTTTGCTCTCCGAGGCCCCCACTTTCTTCTCGGAGATGCCCATCGGAGCGCTTGGGTATATCAGGAGCAAGAAGTCGTTGCTCGCGAAGAATCCGGGAGCACAAGGTCTCGTCAAGGCGGAGGGCATGAAAACGAGCAGTAGCAGGCAGAGGCCGGAAAAAGAGGAGGTGAGGGAAGATGCGTGGGATGCTGGGAAAGAGACGTCGCTGGTGCGTCATCTAGACCGTGTGTCTTGCTTGCGAGCTAACAATGCAGCAAGGTATGCAGCATGCCTTGCAAATGGAGAACACAAGTGTTGAAGGCAGCCGAAACGGGGTGGCGACTTTGAGGAAACTGCGCCGGATCATAGTGAGTGACAGGCAGGCCGCCTGGCCGAGTCGAGTCGAGGCGAGTCGGACCGACTTCAAGAATACCTTCAATTGGCCCAACATCGATATCGTTACGCAAGCTCACCGACAATGTTTCAACGCGAGGTGTGCTATGTCCACTGTCCATGCCTCGATCGAAGTGCACTCATTGGATTAACCAGTCAGTTGCGACTCTTCGTCCGCGTGCGGTACCGACCATCCGTGCATTACTCCCCTCCCCCTTCCAAGCTGCTCATCTTATCCGCGAACCCCGCGTGCTATGCACAATCGCAGCTCCTTCATTGCATCTCGTCCTCCATGCTGCTGCTGTCGTTCGTGGATGGCACCATGGCAGCTCAGAGTGCTTCGGCCGCGCGGCCTGTTGCAGCAGGACTGTCCTGGGTCCGTCGGATCACAGCGGTGACAATTGTGGTGCGTGGTCCCGATTTTGTGTAAGCGTAGCATTCCGTACTGACGTGTCTGGGCAAGGACTCTATGAGTGGAGAACTGAATCTATATTCTAGTAGTCTCACAAAACTCCTGCTTGTTCCGTCCTTGGACTCCTGCGGCTTGGAGTCCGTCCTTCGTCTGGAACGTTCAATCCACTGTCGTCCGTCCCATACGCTCGATTGTTCCGGAAGACGGAGTACCTGCACCGAGACGGCGGCATGCGCCCCCTTGTCTTCGCATCCCAATCACCTCCATGACTGATCATCTCCGACATCCAGGCGATGTTACGAACGCAGGTATCTTGGTGAACGTGTATATGTCTTGTTCAGCGTCTCGAGTCCTGGCCAGGTGTCAGGCCCAGGTACCCTGTGCACGCGTATCATAGACAATTCCCGGTCTACACTCAGGTCTCCGAGACCAGGCCGGACTACTGCAGCA
This sequence comes from Ganoderma boninense, assembly GCA_002900995.3. Taxonomy (NCBI): domain Eukaryota; kingdom Fungi; phylum Basidiomycota; class Agaricomycetes; order Polyporales; family Polyporaceae; genus Ganoderma; species Ganoderma boninense. Next base: position 2,971,617 of record CM035311.1, read on the forward strand.
TCCTGCTACCAGTCAAAGCGGGCGGCAACCCCTTCCTGACGTACTGTCTCGCCAAGGAGGACGATACTGCACTCGAGTGCAAGCAGGGTTGTCCGGTTTGAGGCCCGGGGGATGCGCCAAGTGCCAGGGAAGAGCGAACGTAATTCCACTCCGTGTGCGACTACAAAGTGGTCGACGTTGCACAAGAAGCGAGTGTGAACAATGGATAATCGTGAAACTGACGCACCACAAGGACGAACACGAGTATCCCAAGGCAGTCCTTGCGGAGGGTCACCGCCCTATGCGTTGTTGCGCTTGCACGGGCGAATACAGTCGTGGGCTGCAAGGTGAACGATACAGCCCTTGGAACTTCTCTGGGGAACGTGAACGGGATTGGAAAGGAAGCTGTAGACATATAGGCGGAGGCTGCCTTCGGACTCATGGACGCTGTGTTCTCGCTTCACCGTAACGATCGTCAGTACGCTCTGGCTTGTGAAGTTTGTCACTGAACTTACAAACGTTTATGTGTTGGACATTCAGCCCGTGAACTCGACGTTGAAGGTGGTTAGGGGTTCGTCTTCTAGCACTAAATCCTCTGGGGCCATTTGTGCGTTGCTGAACCGACTTCCCTTAAACTACTACGATGTTCACAACAGGCATCACATCGATTCTCGTCCACTACACAGCAAACACTCAGTGCTGAATACATCACGAGAACAGGTACAAAACAAGTAACCAAACCATTGACCGCCTCGGACGACCCGAGAATACAGTTTAGCATATTACGAAGCAAAGTCCATTCACAATACAGCCTTATCCGAGAAACACAACCATAGTTCGAAACACCATCAATCCTCCACTCCCCGACAACACTAGATGCACTCATGCATCACCGTCCTGTATGTCCTGCAGATCGCCGCGCCAGGCTGCGTCGCTGGACTCGTCGAGGGCTGCACTGTGCCGCATTACGCCTCTGTCACCGAGTCCACTTCGGACCGCTTCCCCCATACCAAATTCCCAATGCTCTCTGGCCCTCCGCTCTACGCCTGCAAAGCCTCATGGATACTCGAACCCGCCAGAAGAGGATCGTCATCCAAATGCACATCTGGACCATTTCTTCCCCTGCCTCCGGAGTCCCTGACCAGCCAACGCGGCTCCTCGGGTGTGATGCGCGAGTGGGAATCTATGACTCGGAGCCTGTCTCGGGCCTCTGCTGGCCGTCGGGGCTCTGCGCCCTTCGCCGAGGGTGGTGGAATGCGCTCATTGCCCGCTTGTTCCAGTCCGTGTTCAGCCATCGTGGCACGTCAACGTGGAATCGGCGCTTGAGAGGTACAATCTTGACCGCAAGGCAGTACTCGGAGAACCACCCTGGGTAGATATTGAGGTTTAACCTGAGCCCGCGTCCAGATGGAAGTGTGGTTTTGACTTCCTTGTCTCCCAGGCTCGAAGACCAGATCCAGTCTGTCTCCGCCTTTGCGTTCCATACCACTGTGTCAGCCGTATTGTCGTTCTGAAGTGCGTCGGGACCGAGAGGGCCTTCCTGAACACTGCGATCTGGAAACATTGTCCGAACGGAGGCGCAGAAAGTCAAATCCTGATTGCATCGCTTCAACGGTACCAGCGATTCGGCTGTCGGTGTGGATAACTCGGAAGCCGAGTGACTCTGAGGTCCCGGGTCCGCCACAAAGAACGGATCAATCTCCCGGCCGGGTTCATCACACCTAAGGCAGGTCCCCTGACCCCTCCCTTAGACGTATTCACGACGGGGAAAGCCGTGAATATGGCCGGCAGATACAGGGAGGATATTGGTCGGGAATCTATCAATTCCGGGGCCTGCGAGCCAGATGGGGGACGGGAGGATAGGACTGATATCATGTGAGTAGCCGACCAATAATCAACCGGGTAGATATTTTCGGGAATAGCCGACGGTCCGATATGGGGACGGCAGTGGCTCTGCAGCCCACATATCTTCTTGAAATCTGCATGGCAGATATTCGGCTCGCTGCTGAAATACCATCTAAGTACCCGTCGACATATCTGACCACTATCATTCCCATATTGGACTGACTTATCGCTTGCCTTCACCTGACATATCCGACAGAACATATCTGCCAGGCAGATATGTGGCCGGTATGTGAAATAGCGGACCTATATCTTCCCGGCGCTCACAGTGGGTGGATATTCAAGGACGATATTTTACATAGCCGCCCTCGGGCAACCCGACGCTCCCTGGGTGCTCCGGATTCGCTCCTCTGAAGCTCCGAGAGTTCTCTGAATCCGCTCCTCCGACGCTCCGAAGGCTCTCCGGGGGAGCTACATGGGACATCCAACGGGGCTCTGGCGTACGCGAGACGGCGCTCCTCTCCTCCTCACGCTCTCCCCCGCTCTCGACTCGAAGTGCGTAGACCCTCTGCCTCCCCTGCCCGACACTCCTGACGCTCCCTATGCTCCCCATGCTCTCCATGCTCCCGGCGCTCTCGACGCTGTCTGAACACCCTCGACTGTCCCTCCTCGCTCCAGCGGTGCTGTCGCGATGAGCCTCCATCGACGCTCCTGACGCCCTCAAGGCCCTCGACGCTCCCGACTCGGAGCCCATAGACCCTCCGCTATCCCAGCCCGACGCTCCCGTCCATCCCGGCGCTCTCGACGCTGTTTGAACGCTCTCGACCGTCCCTCCTCGCTCCAGCGGTGCTGTCGCGATGAGCCTCCATCGACGCTCCCGACGCCCTCAAGGCCCTCGACGCTCCCGACTCGGAGCCCATAGACCCTCCGCTATCCCAGCCCGACGCTCCCGTCGCTCCCGGCGCTCTCGACGCTGTCTGAACACCCTCGACCGTCCCTCCTCGCTCTAGCGGTGCTGTCGCGATCAGCCTCCATCGACGCTCCCGACGCCCTCAAGGCCCTCGACGCTCCCGACTCGGAGCGCACAGACCCTCCGCCGTCTCAGCCTGCCGCTCCCGACTCGGAGCCCATAGACCCTCCACTATCCCAGCCCGACGCTCCCGTCGCTCCCGGCGCTCTCGACGCTGTCTGAACACCCTCGACCGTCCCTCCTCGCTCTAGCGGTGCTGTCGCGATCAGCCTCCATCGATGCTCCCGACGCCCTCAAGGCCCTCGACGCTCCCGACTCGGAGCGCACAGACCCTCCGCCGTCTCAGCCCGCCGCTCCCGACTTGGAGCCCATAGACCCTCCGCTATCCCAGCCCGACGCTCCCGTCGCTCCCGTCGCTCCCGGCGCTCTCGACGCTGTCTGAACACCCTCGACCGTCCCTCCTCGCTCCAGCGGTGCTGTCGCGATCAGCCTCCATCGACGCTCCCGACGCTCCCGACTCGTGTGTGGTGCGGATGCTCTTCGTCATCAATGGGATGGTTGGTCGCGTTCCTCTCTATCGACGCTCGGACTTCTGTACGCACTCTAATTTGTCTATTTCCACTCTACACTGTGTGGACTTTGCGCATTCGAGCACCGTAGTGGACAACATACATGGCAATTGTAGAAAGATGTATACAGCTCCTCCTCATTCTATCTCCTGGTCTGATGAGTCAGTGTCCGAGAGGCCGAAGTCCTCTCCGGTGAGGTCAGGAGGCGTAGAGTACACTGGCAGCGTAAAATCAAAGTCATCGTCGACGATTCGCAGCCCCGCCCGGACATGGGGCTTCAGCTTCTTGAGCCACTTCGAGTTATAGCAGTTTCGCCATAGCCCCTTCGGCGCACTGGATTTGACCACGCGAGGCTTCTGAAGCACGATGCGTTGTCGAGGTTGGTTTCCACCAGGCTGTCTGTCGCCGAGCGTATGCTTCCAGTCCTCGATATTCCACTCATCGAGCTTCCGTGAAGACCGGGCAAACTCTCGGCTCTGCCAAGCGGCATCGATGATGTGGTACTTGCGTGGATGCGTCTGCTTGTCGCTGTTCTCCTCGACGACAGCTTCGTCGCCGCTCATATGCCCTCCCTGGAGCTTGTCGTACAGCTGGCACATCCGAGTTAGGCCGTGTCGATCAATCGTTCGACGCCTGACTCGAAGCGTCTGCCAGCGAGAAGTCAAGAAACAGTACACGTCGTTTAACGTAATGACAGCTTACTGTGTGCTTGCGCGTGGTGCATCTTTTGCTCTCCTTCTCTCTCTTCAACTTGAGGAGGAATTCCGGGGTTTGTTCATGGGTGAACTCCCTGTACTTCGAGCGCATGTGCTTCATGTGACCATCGATGGCGTGCGCAATAAGTCTCGTGGTGCGGTAGGCATCAGGAACGAGAGGGTCGGCGTAGGTTCCCCCATCCAATGCAGACCTCAAGTCCCTGATAGTGAACTCACGAGCCTCCTTGTTCATGTTGAAGGTCTTCCAACCCCGCACGAAGTCGATGCGGTAGTTGGCTGCTGTAATGAAATCGCCATCGTGACCTTCGTATTCCTTGATCTCGGCCCGGGTTAGTGGAGGATATTTCGTCGGGAGCTGATCGAGAGACTTGATCTTCAGCAGCTTGACGTCCATGTGATAACGGACATATTTCTTAACCGTGCGTCAGCATTGGTCCACATCCATGGAGTGGACTATGCGTGCGCTCACCGCCATGACTCCTTTCCAGTATTTCGCCACCTTATCCTCGACGCCGCCTTCATCTTCATCGCTTTCTTCTTCAGATCCCCCATCTTCGTCGTCGCCATCGAGCTCTTCTCCGTGGACGTGAGAGTCTACGCCTGCCGTTCTTTCGGTGCTACCGCCATGGGCGGGTGCAGCCGGATGTGTGCCACCACACTGTCCTCCTTGAGTGATGACGTTCCTGTGTTGTGGTGTCAGAGCAGCCTCTCGACGGAGCAAATTTGTTAAGACTCACTCTACACATTCCAATCGTGTTTCAAGACGATTGAGGCTATCCAAAACCACAACACCGATGTGTGTTTCCCCTGAGGACGTCCTACAAGGTATGGGCGAGGCCCGTCCGTTGCCAGGCATGCTAGACCCAGCGCCGGGCTCGTCAGCACGTTCCTGAGTACATCCTCATAGTGAGTATCGTGGGATTAAGAGTTGGCACAAAGATCCCTTACCTTTCCTTTGGTATTCCCTGAACTTCCATGACTCCCCCCAGAATGCGCCCGGTGCCACTGGTGAAGCCGTTCCCGAGTTCAGCAGCTTACTACAGAACCAAAACCGAACAGGAAAGAGCAGGACACACCATTACTTCTTCGTCAGGGACCTCTTCGCACTGCGCTCTGAACCTCCTTTGATGAACGCCGCTAGCGGGCTTAGACGACGCGCTCGGTCGTCCATCATGACGTAGGTCACCGACCTGTGGTTGAGACGCCTCGTTTCGATTGCTCGGGTTTCCGTCAAAAGGATAAGGATGAGGCTGAAACCGGAGTCTCAGGCCAGCAAGACCCATATGTGGCATAACAACGTACCATTCCCATTCCGGAGCTACCAGCAGCGTACACACTCTGCCAGTACTCATCCCTCATATAGCATCGTTCTTCATCCGTCAACAAATACCACAACTTTCCAACGTCGACGCCATCCTGGTTCGACCATTAGATCGATGGATAACATTACTATGAACATCGCGTACCTCGCTCCTGGATACATCAATGGGCACATGTCCGTCAGGAGGCTCCAGACCTGCCGCAACGAAGGCACTGTCTGTGCGGGAGGGAGCTCCATTGAGCGGGCGTGTGTGAGCGCGGGAAGGGGCAGACCCGGACACAACATTGGGCGAACGTGCATGGGCGCTGAAGGGGGCGGGCCCGGGCGCGGCGTGGTGTGGTTCGGACGGCGGAATGTGATAAGGCGGCTGCTGAGGTGCTGGCACCACCGAAGTCCCTTGAGCCCAATAGTGTGGTTGTTGTTGGAATTGCGGAGGTGGAGCGTGAGGAGGAGCTTGGTCGTATGGTCGCTCCGGCACGGGGATGTGTTGGTCTCGAAAGCTGTAGGGGTTGGGCGGTTGCGGTTGCGGTGAAGGAGGATGATACTGATAGCCTGGGGCCGTATAGAGCCCGTTAGCTTGCAGAAAACGACAGTTAGAATCATAACATTGTTAAATTACGTCGAGTGTAAGACTGACCTTGTGTCCCGTTGTGGACAGGTTGAGGTCCATGGAATCCGCCGTAGGGTTGTTGATACCCTTGTGGGTTTCCCTCAATGGGGAAGTGTCCTTGATAATACCGTGACACCATGATAGCAGTCACGGTAGTGGACAATATGAAGAGGAAGGGGGGCGACACTTATGCAGACGGAGTGGCGGAGGGTGGTAGAACGTACCAAAGAGGGAAGATGGTGGAGACAACGCTCGAGCAGGAGGAGTCTACGTACATAACGTTCCAAGCCCAAGAGTGATTGGCTTCAAACATTCCTTCGAGGACACTGTCGCTAGGTTACTATAATATGCATTGCTGTTTGAGCCACTGCCTTCTAGCCGCAGCTTTGACGTCGAAACATTGACTTCATAAATGTACATATTCCAAAGACAATCAGCGACACCGCTGGGGCACGAAAAATGCAGTCAGGCGCAGTGAAGTCAATGCCAGCCACGAGGAAACTTACCAGGCGTCGACATTCGCGTTCACTCCGATATCTCTCCGTGGATTCTCACCCGATATAAGCATGTGTGCATGCCACCCCAGTTATCGACCACTTCGATAAAGTACACCCCAAAGTCCGTCTTCATGTCGAGCTTGTTGTGATTAATTTGAAAGGTCTGCGTGGGTTGAAGGGCATGGATGTCGTACTCCATGTCCGTGAGGTGCATGAAAGTATAGGGTTCCGAAATTGGGGGAGCGACAGGGCGAGGACGATCGGAGGAAGTATATGCGAAATACTCAGCGGAGTCCTCATCCAACAGTCCCCACAATCTCATTTTCCTGGGCGCCTGGGTGATGTCGCTTGCGATGTGGGATGGTGCATGATCGACGGTGATGCCGGTAGGGTAAACAAAGTGGGGTAACCTGATACCAACTTGACCATGCGGTCCGGGCATCATCCAACAACGACCACCATGGGAGTTGGCGCGGAGGATCACTTCCGCTGGATGTGGCGAGGGAGGCTTCTTGGAGGAAGGGGGAGCGTCGCCGGACATTAAGGATGGAAGGATGATCGCACCGTCAGCAGCAAGTGCGTGGTCTCGAGGACTCCAATGACCGTAGGCCACCTCGTCAAGGACATATCGAGTGACTTCGGGGGGAAGAGGGTGGGAGGTCGATCGCGATGGTTGAAAATGGGAAAATAGCGGAACTAGATAGGAGAGGATGTCATCTCTTGCATCCTGGGGGGTGTACCCCTCACGGTGTGCCAGGAGGACTGAGAGGACCACCGAGAGGAGAAGGACTATCTTGTAGTTGAAGATGCGGTCGACGACACGCCAGCTTGACGAGGATGGGGGCGTAGGTTTCGGCGGTGCGACAGAACTAGATGAACCAATGTCAGAAGGTACGTTGGCCGAGTCGGCAGCCCATCTGACTTGCTTTCCTTCTAATCAATGTTTAGTTTTAGACGAGGTCGACCCGTAGAGAAAACGTTACCCTGGAGCGGTTGTTCGTCAAACATAAAATGGCTTCCATGGAAGGGATTGTTTACTGGAGTGCCGTGTCGAGGTTCTCGTGCCATCGCTGGATCGCGGGGACGTCGAACAGTCGAAGGCAGTCGGAGAAGAGTGGATGTGGGTGGCACGAGTCTGAACGCCCGAAGATCACGGTGAGCACCGTGGGAGGACGAGGGGCATCGGAGGTGGGCTATGCGGCCCGCCACTTATTAGTTCCCGGTGGACTGCCTGCCCCGCTGACCCCCGCCCGTGCGCGAAGAGTGTCTTCCACATGGCTTTGATGATTTGAGAACATAGTCCCCGTCTCCGTCTACTCGCTCCGCTGCGGGAGCGGCTGACAGGACGACATGTGCACGACGAGCGACGAGCGACGACGAGCGAGCATGTCCTCGTCGATGTTGATGGTGATATCAAGCCCATGGGTGGGTCGGCTCCGATGTCTGCACGCGCACACTGCCAGTGGGGGACACTACATCTCTTCACAAGGGTACAGACATACATGACATAAGAATACAAGGGGCGCAAATCTCAGTGCAGCCATTCGCATTCATTAGGGTCGGCCCGCCGCAGTACGGAGTATGGGGTGACTCCCTCCATTTCGGCTGAACAGGCCCAGAGGAGGTATATTCAGCCGCTATTACCCTGATGGACTGTCAGAAACAGCAACAAGGTAGACGGTGATGACGCTTACGCGAGGCCTTGACCTTCCCTTTCGCTTTCGTCCGTTCTTCCTTGAGTCTCTTGTTATACCATATTTCGGTAACGAAGGAGGGATACTTGTTCCCAGTGTCTTCCACGTTTACCATCAATCGACGCTTGTCGGCGGCACGGATGAACCCCTTGGAGACGGTCTTCCACCGCCACACCTCATCTTGTTCCTCGCAGATCCACATCTGCGGGGCAGAGGACTGCATGTTGGTGTGGAAATACAGGTCGCCCAGCTTCACATCCTTCCTTCGCAACAGCTCGCGGGGTGGCAAGGACAGAACGTAGTCCCCTTTGGAGGTGAACCACGTGGTAAAGAACCGCACCCCCTTCGTCTTCTCCTCGTCTGTCTGCAAACACTTTTTCTGCGCTCTCTTCACTTCCAGGTCCTCCACGACCTTGACGACACATCAGCATAAGTCAGACCTTCATCACAAGAAAGGCTTACCTCACGATCCAACCGAATGGACTCTGTTGAAGGAGAAGCAGTCGCTCTGGCGCTTTCGGCAGGGGAAGAGCTTTCGCGAAGTTCACTTCGCGAGCGAGAACGAGTAACGCGTCGGCGTTTGGACGAGCCATCCCGTTCATCGCTTGCAGCCTCAGGCCTCCCAGGGACGGTGGACGTTAAGGGTGTAGACCCAGACGGTGCCGGGTTTGAAGGAGAGGGCGTGCTGAGTTGCACCGAGGCCCTTCTCTTGAGTCGAGTTGGGGACTCAACCGCCGGAGAAGGAGAGACACTTGGCGTGGTAGAGTCAATAGTAGACTCAGACGTGCCTCGAATAGGTGTTCGCGCCCGGGTGGACCGCATGGAAGGGCGCAGGGAAGAGCGCGGCGCCAGATCTCCGGGAACCTCGCTCTTGATCCACGGTCGCACGCTGTGGGGAGGGGACGGAGGTCAGCTCTTGTGTGTGCAGGAAGTAGAGGCAAACGCGACTCACTCATCGTAGAAACACCGCGTGATCATTGGAACAGCTTTCATGACCACGTCTGGGCCTGCAGGCGCGGTGTATGGAAGCATAGTGACCTTGTTGGGCCGAATGAGTGTCCGTGCTGCGAAAGTATATGGCGCGACGTTGGACGGTCGCTGCGCCATAGCGTCAGGGAATATGCGGTGACAGGGGAAGGAGGCCAAGGGTCAGTAGGCGGGGTACGGGAAGGCAGAGCACGTCGACGCTGATACTCCGCATAAAAATACGTCGTAACCACAATGCCTTTGATGAAGTGAACAAAGGGGTCAATATACGTACTGATGGCATATCGCACGATGACCAGATGCCATAGCAACCAGCAGACGAAGTTAATAAGCTCAAACAATCTAATTGGCGACTTACTATCATACATGACAATTACGCAGTAAAGAAACCATTATTGCTCTAAGACGGACTAAGGGCGACCACCATTCTTTCGTCGTGCTACGGCTTCCTCGAATCATGCCAGATACTCGTGATTTGCTGAGAGACGATGTTGCAGGCGCGCCGGAGTTCCTCATTCAACGTCGCGTCCGGGGAGCTAAAGATACCTTGTTTTCCCCACGTGTCAGGGTGGAACCGCCTGTTGCTCGTATGGACGAAGAGCTTGTACTCGGCCGTCGACAGCGCTTTCTTTGCCTTAGCAAAGAACACTTCGACGAGCTCCCAGGTGATTTCGGAGACCTCCAGCGAGAATGGGGAACGGAGCGTCGGCCACGGGATCATCAACGGGTCGACTGGATTTTCGACCGAGAACTTGGCGCCATCGAACTGTTTTGAAAGCTCCTGGTAGCGCGGAATAGCGCGGGATACGTTCCAAGGAGACCACCGGGCGCGTTGAACTCGTCGATTCTCGCTCCGCAGTCACTCGTAAACGCGATTGTACTCTTGAGCGCGCCACGCAGCCTCGGCAGCTTCGAGCTCGGCTTCCTGGGCAGCCGCTTCAGCAGCTCGACTACGCGTTGCATCTGCCTCGGCTTGGGCGGCGCGTTCGCGTTCTATCTTCGCGGCCTTTTGAGTGGCTTCGGCTTCGGCTTTGGCGGCGGCGGCGGCGCGCTTACGTGCCTCCTCTTCCCACAGAGGCTTGTCCTTCTCCAGGTCGGCAAGCTTTCGACGCGACTCTTCAATCTGGGCCCGATGAGCGTCGCTCATCCCTGCACCCGTAATTCAGTCACGACAGAAGCTATCCTCTCCTGACTTGACAGCTTACCTTCAAAGGATGGACTAGCGGGTTGTTCCTTCGAGCCCTGCGCCTGCGCGCATCCGGACAACTGCTGCATGGACTCCTGTTGATGTACGTTGCTGAAAACCTCCCTCCAGAACTGGTTGCCGCTTATCGTGCTCGCGTCGTCCTGATGTCTCTCGGAGTGCTTCATGCGATCACGCTTGCGCTGAGCGCGCCTGAGGGCGGCGTCAGCCTCGAGGGTTTCAGGAGACAACTCCCGACCGCGCTTTCGAGGGGGACTTGGTATGCTCGAGAAAGAGGCCCCATCGAGCCCGTCGCCTTGAAACACAGAGCGTCAGAACATCGTAGCATATCAATCGAAGATTTGAGCATACCTTTACGCCGCTTCTCGGGCCTATGGAGCGATGGGAACGCATCCTCCATCTCCACGTCGGTGCAGGCGCCTTGACCGGGCGATCCCGGCTTGGTCGGAGTTGGTGGGTCCACAGTAACCCCTGGCCGACGTGCGAGAGGCGGATCAGGTAGAGTGAAGTTGGGTGTTCTAAGGGAAGGACTCTCTGGAGGGACATTGCGGGAACCGGACTTGGGCGCTGCCATGAAAAAAGGATCGGCGACTGGTGCTGCATGATTGCAAGCGCCTGCAGCGGAGCCCTTCGAGAACTTGACTGGACCGGCCGAGGAGTTCGGCGCATTAGCTGAAGACTTCGGTGGGCGCGCCTGTGTGCGCGCACGCTCTGACCCTTGATGAGACGTGGTGGGGACACGCCCTGTATACTTGGAAGCGGCAGGAGCAGATGGCGCAGACGACGGCGGCGCCAATGGGGATCGCGCGGAGGACGGCGGCGCAAATGGCGCGGGAGCACAGCCTGCTGGTGGAGGCACTACCAGTATGGAAGGGGATGCGGCCGTGGGAGTAGGCGTCTCGCCATGGCCAGTGTCCATTGGCGCTGGGATCCCATCAGCAGTTCTACCTGCTCCTGTACCCCGCTTACTGTGGCACTTCGACGACTTGCCGGGATCGGTCGAGGACCTCGAGGCGTCAGTTGAAGACTTCGGCGGGCGCAGATAAGGGTGCCCACGCTTCGACTCATGATGAGACGTAGTCGAGACACGCCCTGTAGACTTGGAAGCGGCAGTAGCAGATGGCGCAGAGGATGGCGGCGCCAAAGGGGGTCGCGCGGACGGCGGCGGCGCAGACGGCGGCACAATTGGCGCGGGAGCAGGACCTGCCGGCGGAGGCACTACCGGTATGGAAGGGGATGCGGCCGTAGGAGCAGGCATCTCGTCAATGTCCCTCGGCGCTGGGATCCCATCAGCAGTTCTACCTGCTCCTGTACCCCGCTTACTGTGGCGCTTCGACGACTTGCCGGGATCGGTCGAGGACCTCGAGGCGTCAGTTGAAGACTTGGATGGGCGTGCGTGAGCGTGCGCGTGCTCGGACCCAAGATGAGACGCGGTTGGGACATGCCCTGCGACAGGAGCAGACGTCGCAGACGCAAAGAGCGCGGGATTAGGGCCTCTGAGAGGTACCTCGTGGGGCTGCAGAACGTCGTCCACTGAAGCCTCTCCATACGATGCAGCCGCCGCAGTGTTCGCCTCTGAACCCTGCCAATCGTCGCACAGATCCTCAACCCACCCGCTTGGGCCTGCACCAAAAGACGACTCTGAAGACAACGACACATTGGCGGAGAGAGGGGGGTTGGGACGGCGGAAAGTAGGCTTCACAGTTGACGACGATGAATCCGTGAGAGTGGGTGAGGGCGTATTGGCTGGTGAGGGCGAACGGGAGGGCGTTGGCGTGAACAAATGCGACGTCTGTGGGACAGACTGAGGCGATTCTGCTGGTGTGGAAGAAGACGAGGCCGTTGACGAGGCTGCTGAGGAAGAGGGATACAACCCACGAGTCTGTAAGAAAGACTTGAACAACGATGACTTCAGGAGGTTCTGGAAGTGCGGAGTTTCTTCGAAATCGCGGGTGGACGAGGCCTTGACAGTGGATGTCGAGGATGCAGAAGTCGTGGAAGACGCGAAGCCGGCCGACGACGCCGATGAAGCGGAAACAAAGGAAGACGACCGAGAGACCGGTTCGTAGTGAACATGCTTCTGGTCATGCTGCAGTGGAGAGGGGGCGGTGTGGTAAGGAGGGTGAACGACAGTGGGACCCGCCAGGGGTCCGGTGGTTTGAGCGGGCAGACCGATCCTACTAATCACAGGGAAGGCAGGGGAAGCCGGCACATAGCAATCGTATGCTGGATCGAGCTTGTATATGTCCCATTGCGCACGTTCACATATCACAGTTCGCCTAGGACGAAATATCAGCAACCAAAGACCTAATGCTTATGACTCGAAAGACATACCCGTCCAAAAATACGACTCTAGGCCACGATTCGCCTTCGCTCAACACGCCAGGTGCAAGACGGGCACTGGGAACGACCCTGAACCGGGCACTACTTCCAGGAGTATATTTGATGACGATGCGCGTCTGCGGAGGGATTACGACGCCAGGAGGAGGTGGACCGAACCCAGATGGATCGTAGGTAGCGAAGCCGATGGTAGCGTGAGGGACACGGAGGACACGAGCAGACTGAGTGGCGTCTAGCACCCCAGGTCGCAGACCGCCGAGGTGGGTGGCGCAAAAGATGGGATTACCCGGACTGGCCATGGTGAGTCCCGTGACGCAGAACTGGAGCGCCTGTCTGGCAGTTCGAGCTCGGAGCTGATCAGTGATCGTCTCGTCAAGAAGTGGTGGGTCAATCGCCAAGGACTCAGGAGGACCAAGAGAGTGCAATGGAGACGAATGGGAAGAGTATGGATGAGGTCATGAAAGTTGAGTCCTCCATCTCTTTAAGACTGCTCATCTCCTCATATTCAGACAAAGGACTTTTCCAATCGGCGCTGCCCGGTACCGGTCAGGCCTCATTGCGTTCTTTATCTCCTCAGCCTCGTTGGCCCAGGAGCAACACTATAAGCATTCTCCAGAGACTCAAAGAGTCGTTACCCTGGATTTATATGCTATATATGTCGCCCTATTCACGCCGACCGGAGACACAACTTCATATTCCCGCCTCCCGCCTCCCGCCTCCCGCCTCCCGCCTCCCGCCTCCCGCCTCCCGCCTCCGCCCTCCTCCGGCCTTTTTTCCTGGTCTTCAACCACGTGATGACGCAGTCACACTTTGTTCTGTCAGTCCTCTATCTGTTATCCATATCCAGTCGTCGTAAAGCTTATGTGTGACATCCATGCAGCTTCGCCACACGCGCGACCATCACGGTCTGGGGTCAGGTCCCTGATCAACAATACACCTACGTCAAGGCCATGACTGGCGTCGTTAGGGCCTGCGCTACCTCTCAGCGTGAGTGACCGAGGTAGACTTAGACAACGCAGTAGGCTGACCGCCAGAGAAGTCTTTCTATGCGCCACCGACAACACGTCGACCATCGCCGCGCCGGTTGAGTCTTTCACGCAGTTTGTTAAATTGGTACGCCAAATTCCGATCCACTTTCGCGGACGCATGAGGCTTATTTGAACAAAGAACGGCCCGGCTATCACAATGTGCAACGAGCACGGTGGAGTGTGCGTCCTGTTCAAGGACGAGAATACGCTGAGGGACTTCGCGAAGTCGGTGGCCGACGTCGCGCCCGTCATTGGCCAAGTCCTCGACCCGGAAGAGGACGGTATCGCCACAGAGCGCTCGGACTCCCCGTACATGTCCGACTCCTTACTGTCCAAGTTGTCCGACTCGTTCCTGGACAACTTCTCGGACATTGAGGCCGACGAAGAACGAGGTCTCGGGTGGGAGTTCATTGATAACTAGCCTCCCTGTAGATGTACGAATTCCGTGTATTGCGTAAAAGCTTCTCTATATCCTGTGCGGTACATTATGTTCCTGTAATCGAATCACAGTTGTCCTTCTTCAATCAACGATGACATCACGGCTAAAATCGCAAGGAGGAGAAGAACGATGACGAGTGCGCAAAATCCCCGCTTGGCACGCTACAATCCAACTCAGCTTTCTTTCATCATTAGATGTCCGTTGGACATGGAACGTACCGAGGGTGACGAGGTCGACGACGCCGAAGCGTGCTCGCTTGTTGGGCGAGCGTCTGCCCCACCATTCCAAGAGTCGGGCCCACTCGTCGCACTACTGCCCTCGTTGGTCACTGTAACTTTGGATAATGAGCTCCATAATGGTATAACTGTGGAACAAATACCTACCGAGGTGTTCTGCCTTCCAGATGATGCAGATCGAATCCGCACCGTCGTTGAAAAGTCCCGTGGCAATGAAAAACGAGTAATCCTTCGGCTCCGACGCCGTTTCGTAGTGAGCCTAGTCTAGCACTTAGTGTCGCCCTTGATGGTCATGGATTGGTTTCATCTACTCACAGCAAGAGCAAGAACCTTGGAACGGGCTGCATAATCGTGAGAATCTCCGACTCGTGGGACCAGTCGGCGAGGCATGAAACACACCGGGGATGGGTAGCGGGGGCATCTTACCCAGGAAGATATCCCACACGTTGACCTTGCCCACAACGCTGCCCCCGACGATAGCCTGTCCGCCGTGAATAAAGAGGACCGGAACCGCTCGAGGTTCTCCGACTTCATGTTCGAACGAACACAGAGGTTCTTCGGAGGCCATCCTGAAGACGTCGAATCCCCGATCAACATTTGAGATCGCAAGATACTTGCCATCTTCTGAAAGGCTTGCGCCGGCACTGGAAGAAATAAAAATATATAGAAAATCTACATCGGAGAACCACTCACATTTTCCCCGGAAGCGGGATGGAACGGACCCTAGTCCACCTCGCAGACTCGAAGAGACTGAGAACAGGAATCAGCAGATAGACATTGCACATATGACAACGCATACTAGACACCGTGGAACATATAAGTGACCATGAGGAGGGATGGGTGCACATCTGACGATGTCCAATGCAAGCTTGTGACCAGAACTTCATGATGGTCGTTATGAAGCGTCTTTGGAGGTTCTTGCAACTCCGCTTCACAGACGTACATGCATTCTTAGGAGATCATTAAACACCTTAAGTTTCACACCAGTCCGATGAGCCCATCAACGCACCTGAAGCACTCCCTTTCCAAACCTTTAACTCGCCGTGGGCGCCAGACGCTACACAATCTCCCGATGAAGCGAGGCATTCGATCGGGTAATTGTGGGCCCAGAACCCGTTCAGAGCGAAGTCGTCCTATGGAGTGACCATCAGCCAATTCAGGAGACAGGCGGAGGATGCCAGAACAGACCGCACCATGGCAGGAGTTATTGTGATGGTGATGATATTGCCATGCTTCGTTCCGCACATGACCGCGTACTCCGCCGTCGGTAACCACTCCATGGAGAGGACTGGACAGTTTCCTTCATGAAAGTACAGGAGCTCCCCATCAAAAACGCGCCAGAAGCACACCCTCCCGTCCATCCCTCCGGGCGCCAGAAGATTTCCTTTTGGACTAAAAGATACCGCAGTGATACCGTCTGTGTGGCCGTTAACAAGACGTACGCTTTCCTTGTATCTGCGTGGCATCGCTTGTATTCGAGTTGGGAGAGCTGGCAGAAGTTTGGATGGCTGTGGAAGGTAAGAGCTTCTTGACGGTCCACGCCGACTGGAGTGGCTCACTGTGGGGACCGGCGAGCTGAAGTCGGGCCGACTGATCCGGTGACAAGGAGTTGCCAGTCTCGGTCGCTGGTGCCTGGCACTCCATGAGCATGACTGGACGCGGCTCAAACCCACCCTCATCTCATCCTCATCCTCGAGATCGACTTGGGGTTGGAGGTAGACGGTATGTCTCCGTGGATATTCGTATTTACTTCTGCGTATTTGACGATGCTCTTGATCCGCACAGGATGTTCAAGCAGGTTGCCGTTCGCGATTTTGGCGGGCTGGATCGGTGTGGACCCTCACGTGCTCGTGCAAGCGGACACCTCAGGCTCGCGTTTGCCGTCTATCCTTTGTCCTTTGAACTGGGATGTGCCGTCCTCCGCGAGGTTTATGAGCATGATGTGCCGCCACCAATGGCCAGCATCTGTATCTCTTCCACCGCTCACATCTGCGTCGCTCCGCCACTCATCCGCACCCACAACCGATGGCCTTATACAAGTGAGTGCGCGAGTGGTGCTCGTACATTGACGCAGCTGAGCTCGAGTGATGTATTGCAGGAAAGCACAGATACCTTTTTCGATGCAGGGCATAACCTTCGAAGGGGCCGGAATGCAGGGTGAACGTGCAGTTATTCTGTTCCTCACGCAATACGCTCAATATCGCTGTGAGTGCTTGCTACGTTGCATGTTCATCGGACTTTTCTTACCGTCAATGCTACAGATGTTCTCGTCGTCTGCACCAACCAAGGACCGGACGACGCCACTCCACCGGAGGTTTTACTGTGAGTCAAAGTACCGGACGACGGGGTGACCTTTACCTTCACTGAGGTACGTAGCTTCGTCTGCCCGGTTCCGTGGCTGCCTGCCCTGACATCGATTCAGAGCAACCTCACTGTCATTGTAACCCACGGCGATGCCAATTCGTGCATCAGCTTCCGCTACCCAGCCGACTTCTGGGAGATCAATCGCATCGTCTCCAAGGCCAAGCAGGTCAACGCTGTCAACGAGCTCGTTATTGATGCTCTCGTGAAGGACGCGATCAAGAACATCCCCCGCGGCCTCCGTAGTTCTGTGGCTGCGGATGTTCAGATCGCCGAGGATGAGCTGGACGCTCAGAGTGAAGGCACGTCGGAGGGCGAGGGGGGGTTCGCTACCGCTGTTGAAGATGCCGAGCTTGTTGAGGCCGAGCTCGCGGTTGCCTCTGGCATTCATCATGTCGCCGGGTCGGAGGCCAGCGCAGGTGCTCAGTAGACGTCTCGTCGACAACGCTAAGTCGATTAGGCTAAGTAGCAAGGCTCGTGTTTTCGACTGCAAATGTAGAGCTCCCCTGTATGTTTGAACATTAGAGATAAGGTCTTACCCTGAAATGTATCCAACGCCGTCGCGCGAATTCTTGGGCGTCTGAAATCCTTGCCTATCGACCGTCATCGTCCGAACCATCTTCCAATGTCCTTCTCCACTTCTTCGCGTCTCTCAGTGGTGAGCGATGGAGGAAATTCATGTCAGTGTGCTCTGATCGTGCTATTCCTGCCGCCAGAGCTAACCTATCCCGCACACAGCTTCTAATCGTGCAGACGAGCTGCTCGACGACTCCCCCGACGCCAAGGTGATCATTCCGCTCAGCTGTGAGTGCACGCAACTAAGCTTCTCCACTTCTTCCTCTGACAAGATACGATAGTGCTCAAGAGATTACAGCTCGCTCTCGGCGAGGAGCAAGCAGAGTCTGCTCGCAAGGAGGAGCGGATCAGCATTTTCCACGCCTCACTTCGAGGACACTCTTTACGGCGAGACGACGGCGACCACGTCGACGAAACTCGGAGTCTCTATCGCCTTTTGGAGCTGACTCGCCTCTCTGTGGACTTCTATTACCAACACAGTAAGGAGTTGGAGCAGATTTTGATCCCTCTCCTCAACCCCAACAACCGGCGCTGGCACTTCCCATACACGAACACGGAGTATGTCGCCGAGTGCGTCGAAGGCCTTACTTATGTCAAACTGGATCTCTCATCGGGCGACATTGTCAATATGGTACTTCTAGAGAACGCTAATACCTCGCGTCCCTGAATGGTCAGTTTGCCCATCTGTCCCTCTGCTACTCCTGCATATTCGCCCTCCCCAACCGTCGTTCCTGTTTGATAGATGTTTCACTTGCTTTGCTATGTTCTGCTACTCTCATGCTACATACCTTGTACAAGTTGCCTTACCGCAATGGTCGTCCACATCGCTATACATGCAGCCTTATGAGATTCCTGAGGATACCAAAATTTGTTGGAGGAATAAGCCTGCTTCGACCCGTGGAAGCGGCACACGTAGAGGACCCTCGGTGGGTGGCAGGAAAACCAAGGGTGTTCGAGAGGACACGCGCAGTACTCAGCGACTGCGTATCTCAGGAGACTCGGATTAGCGGTGGAGCTTGAAATTTGAGGATCCAGGGACTTCCGTCGTCCTCGAGAGACGATGGAGCCCCCGGAGGGAAGCCAGAGCGCTAAGGTAGGTGGGGAGAGACTCGGGAGAGTCTGCAGAGCTCCGTAGCATGCTGACCTGGTGCCGAGCTGCGCCTCGAGACCCCGCGAATGCACGGCGCACGCGACGAAGGACAAAGGAATCTACGCCATTATCCAATTGACGGATTCTCTGGCTCGCGACCGCGACACCATCCCTCACCAGCCATCATCTCCCCAGCCTGGTCGCAACGCCACTGCAGAAGTCTCCAGCCCGACACCTTTTGCGCCATGCCTCTCATCCCTGCGCGACTGGTGGTAAGTACTGCCCCGATTGACCTGCCTGCCTCTAGTTGTTCATGTCCTATACAGCCCCGAAGACCCTTCGTGGAACTTATCTATCACGTTCAAGATTGTTTACTCGACGTGGCCACGATGATACTCCTCCTCAGCCGACTATATCTCGTCTTCTCTGTGTCTTTCCTCCTCTTCCAGCCCGCCCTTGAGGCCGCGAAGTTCTCAGTTTGTACCACATTTCCAACGATGGCGCTTTGTCGCCCCCCGACGTCGATCACGGTCAACACAACTTCTATCTGCGACGTTGATGATGATGCCACCGGCTTCGCGCAATACCCATCTCGTCCTCCTGAGGAGGATTCGGGCGTCCCTGCTATGTTTGATGTGGCCGTCGTCGATGTCGTCAACTTCGATCCCCAGCGTCGCGTCCTCCAGCCGCTGCCCACGGGATCCAGGACGCCTCTCGGCTTGGAGTCGTTGGAGATCACTTTGCGAGGCTTGTCTACATTCGCCAAGGCCACCAATGTCGCTGGAAACGACGTCCTTACCCATTCCCTCGAAAAGTTCGCCATAGACGCGAGGACGAACAGTCAGGGGATACAGTGTTTGTTCTCTAAACTCCATGGGGTCATCAACGAGTGAGTGCCGAAGCGTCATTGAATAAGCTGGTACTGACCTGGTGCTCTCGCAGCATTCTCGGATTTTCCGAGTTCGCAGCGCACAAGCTCAAGACACCGGCGGGTTCGAAATCCCTGGACGTCTACTACGCCTTTGCTCGTACCTTCCAAGATTCGATGGACGCCCTGTCTTCCGAAGTGGCGGGCATTCTCATCGACACTACCGCGATCATCGAGAACCTGGACATCCTCGATGAGCAGCTTGCCGCCCTTCATTCTTTCTGTGAACAAGAGCGCATCACGACCTCCGTCAGTGACGGCCTGTTCTCGAAGTGGTGGAACTACCTTGGTGGCGATGGCGACCGCGCGATGGCTAATCAACGACTCGTCGTCCTCGAGAACGTAAATCGCCACCGAGCTCTCGCCGTCGAACAGGTCGGTATTCTGACGCATGTTTTGACCGCCATTGAGGCCGACTTGGCTGAGCTTCGGGAGAGGCTCAAGGCACCTGCGTCCATCAAGGGCCTCCCGGTCGAGGTTTATATCGCAAGCATCGACATGGGGGCGCGTCGTCTGAAGGAAAGGGTTGGTGCAGATCGCTGGCAGACCGTCTCGACGAATGCTGTCCCTTGAATTAGAACTAGACCTGTATCCTGGTATTTTACCATCGGCAAAAAAGGAAGCTCAGCACGGTGAATGCGGGGTCCATAGCCAAAGCGGGAGCACCTGGGATCTGGACGGTTCGTCTCCTTCCCTGTCCAGAGCTGTCTCATCTCGCAGCGGACTGGGCTCCGCCAATGCCGCGATCGCGAAGGTCATATGCTAGCACGGCGACCTGGCGTTGTCAGATGGCCGACTGCCCCCGACGCACGGGATTTTGGGATGAGCCTCTGCGCACCTGTAGGATGTACGGCGAGCAGAGAGAACTATTTTGTCGGGTCCTGTGAAACTGATGTGGACATAAATGCGGAGGAGGGAATGCATTGTGATCAAAGACGGAGGGTTGGCGACGAAGGCCGACGACGGGAGGAGAGGTTAAGCTTTGCGTGTCAACGGTGAACTGGTTTGAATTAAGGCACCTACCCAAACGAGTGAAAGACTTCTGCCTCAACCGCCAGCCGAAATTGAGCAATGCCTGTGAGGATACAGGCCAGAAAACGAGACAGAGAAAATATTCGAGTACAGCCAGCGTAGCCCGAGAGACCGAGGGAGATCCACCCAGAGTGCCAAAGCGCTGAGAACTGATTGCGCTGTGTTGGAGTGTTGGGCCTTGGCGCCTCTTGGCACTCCGACCGCAGTCGCGCTGCTGGCGCTTCGCTCGTCTCGCTCTCGCTCTCATCATAGTGTCCTCTGCTGCACGGTTCTTGTACTCTTCTGCTCTCTTGTCCTCGATGTCATACCGTTGTCAGCCAATGTGTGTTATGTTTCTGCTGGAGGATGGGATGCTTTCCGGTTGGGATCGTAGGAGACGACAAAGGGCCTTTCAACGTCCTGGTGCGTCTGTAACACCTCTTCTCTCCAAACCCATTCAACTGATCATCTATTCTCATCCTCCGACACTGGGGGTGCCACTGAGAGAACCATACCCGTCATACCGTCCAGGGCACCATCCCCTCCCCACCTAGTCAAAGCGAGCTGTCGTACTCAAGTCACGATAGCTATGGCTGTTCCTGTTCCTTTCCCTGTACGTGTTTGAATCATCGTGTACTCTATGCATATCTGACGTCCTCAAACTCGACTCAGCGGAGCCGGCATATCGAGTCCCCTGCGAACCTGGTTGCCTTCGTTAACGACGTGCATCATCATCCCAACATGGTTCTTTTTCTCGACACCCTCGTCGTTACCTTGGACGCACCTTATCCTGTCGACGCCCTCCGCGATGCACTCTCCGCCGTTCCGCACCTTGAAGATCTCATTCTTCTTCTTTCAATCCCTGACACACCCGATAACGTCCTTGATGGTCTACACTTTGCATGTCTCGAGCTTTTCAAAACGAACCTGCTGCACCATCGCCTCGCCGCCTTCTTATCCCAGCAGCCCTCTATCGTTTGCCTTTGCTTGGACTCTTGTGGACGCGACGACGGAGGGCCATGCCCCCTGCAAATGCATAACCTCGACCACGTTGTGACGGCCGAATACCCCGTGAGTTGCATAGCGGGCATCACCCACCCGAATCTTCTCCGTTTGACTGTCGAGAGTCCATCTCAACTATACAACACCCCAGTCGCTCTGCGACTTGTACCGCCCTTTCAGTTTCTCTTTGCCTTGACTCTCGACTTCTTCCCGGATGACTACGATGTCTTACAGAGTGTTGCGCGGGTGGCACCTCGAGTCCAGAACCTTAAACTCATCGAAAACCACCGTACCCTTGTACGTCCTTTGCTTGCCCAGTGCGATTTGCTATTCTGACGTGGAATCGTTTAGCGTCGTCGCGAACACACACGTAGGCCCTGGAATGATGGTGCGAGCTGGTCTCGCACCCTCTTCTTGTTGGACCGTTTAGAGTGTCTGTCCCTACGCACCTCAGCGACTCTCCTCCCGCCGCCGTCGGCATTCTCGGCAGAGGCGACCACCATTTCGCGGTGGGCGTCTCAGAAGCTCAGCAAGTTACATCCAGCCGGAGCTGGTTTGCGGGACCATCCAACCCTCTCGTCCATAAGGATCTGGTATCATCGCCTCGCTCCCGGGAACGGTGTCATCACTGATTGGTCCAAGTCTACGGGCACCTGGCGGAACATCGCACGCCTAATTGCTCCGCCGCTCGGAACACCTTTCTAGAGCAAGGTAAGTCGCCTACTCCTCGTACGCAGGCCATTGACCAACCAACTGTGACGTCTGGCAAACAGGCCCTTCTCATCCCGATTCCGTTTATGACATAAGCCTTGTAATAGATACCTTCGTAATCTACATTGTATGCTCTCCTTCATGCCTTTCGTCGAGTCCGAGATCACCATGATTATGACGACTGTTTGACATTTGTGTAAAAACGATTGTCTGTTCTCGTCGCGTCGAGTGCTCCTCATGACAGCGACCTCATTCCCGCATCTTGCCCTCATCCATGTCTGTATCACCTGAATCCACAACCTCTACACTGCCTTCGCCGTTGCTGCCGTCGCCGTCGTCGCTGTCGCTGCCTTCGCCGTCGCTGTCGCTACCCTCGTCTTCGTTACTATCGCCGCCCTCCCGATCATTACAGCCGCCGCTGGCCTCGGCCTCTGCCGTGGCGGCGGTGCCTCGTTTTCCGTCATCTTCGGTGCCATCCACCCCGTCTTCGTCTTCGCTATCGCCACGGTCGTCGCCCTCAATATCGCCCTCGGTGCAACTGCCTTTACGTCTCCCCCTGCCATACCAATCGGACAATGCATCGTCCCCCCATCAAGCATTGACACCATCGACATCGCCACTGCCTCTGCCGCAGAATCTAGCGGCATCGACAACCTTGTCATCGCTACTCACGACGTCCTCCCTCTCGTTGCTCGAGCTTTCAGAAACTTTCGCCCTTGGCAGTGGTAGACCTCACATCGAGATCCATGATTCTCCTTACGACTTCGAGCCTCTCGGCACGTCACAGCATTTGGATCCATCTAACTCGCTTAAGCTCAGTACCGAGGGAGGCGGACCTGAAGGTGGATCCATTAGGACCGTCGGAGAGGGCGTGCAGCCACAAAGTCATTTGAAGTAGGTTCGTCTTGTCAGATCCACAGCCATGGTATTGATGGATGAACGCAGTAATGGAATTCCGGGCATCTATAAGACGATGTCCACCGAACTCAAACTGCTCAGGCGCGCTAGCTTGCGTCTGTTGCAGCAGCTCGTGAGATTGGCTCTGTCTGAGGTTCGTATATGCATGCAACTGTGCTGCCACAAACTGTCTACTGATTTACTGCAGGATCGTCAAAGGATTCAGGATCATCAAATGGACGACGAAGTGGTCACTGAAATAGCGAGCATCCGCGCCCGGCTCCTGGTGTCGATGACGATATTATCGAAGCTCTCTGGTACGTTTTCGTCATCGTTGACTCCGTTATGGATCGGTTCACACACCCTTCCTGCCTCAGGTGTTCCGGTGATGATGTCCAACAATCCCGCCATGGAGGATCAAGTTGTGGCTTCGGCATTGGCGAGCCTTGACCTAGGTGGCAATTCCGACGAGGAGTGCAACGACAAACCAGACATAGTCGTCCCGAGCGCCGGGAATGTCGCAAACGCATCCAACTTACCTACCTCGACATTCGACGCCCCTGATAAGTTGAGATCTCCAGTCGTCAGCACAACCCTCCGCCCATCAGCCATCGAGCAGCTCACGGCAGTTCCCTTGCACGAATCTCGAACGGCCGTAGCGGTGGTACAAGCCCCGACGGTGGTACGCTTCTAATCCCGTTAGTCCTAAATATGATTTTCTCATGAGCCATGGACGTCAGGTTCCGTCGACGTCTATCATGACTCCAGGATGGCGAGACGAGGGTGCCGTGTTGCTCCAGACCTTAGTCAAATCGTCTATATTGCTGCTAGTTCTCCTGTTGAGTATTTGGGTCCTCGCCTCCGTGATAGGGTTGCCACATGGACGTGTCGAAGAAAATAAGACTGTCAGGCACCCAATATGGGAGGGTTTGAAGTACTAGCTGTCAATGTAACCCCCAGTCGTACTTTACCCCGCAATCCGAGACAAACCCCAGATGCGGGCGAGAAATGTATTTGAATTACCGCGGTCTGACCGAACAACAGCCTGGCGCTAGGCGCTTAACCTTTGACCTTGGCGTCGTCGCAGCTGCTGTTGTAGTATTGATGTATCATGTTACGACTAACACCCTAGAGCGTTTTACATCAGGTTACGGCTAAAAGTGCGATGTATCAGGAACCTCTGGAGCCTCCGGGACAGCTTGTCGTCGCTTGCCTTATTTAGGAGGTCCTCCTCCGGGGCCACTGATGGCACAGCATTGCTGCCTCCCAGGCTTATCTAAGCCTGTGGACCACTGTCCCGGGTGCCTGGGTGCCTCCCCCATCAATTCTGGGCTCCCTCCCATCAATTCCGGTATTCCCCCATCAATCCTGGGCTCCCTCCATCAATTCCGGGTTCTCCCATCATTCTACCAACCTCCTGCCCCTCCTGTCCCAATATGGCAGTCTGTCCTTCCTCCCGGAATTGTGTTAGCTGTATCTCCCTCATTTCTGGGTGTATTGACTTCATTCTTTTTGCATTATGTTCGTCTAATTAGCGCGCTTCTAATGCACTTAACACGACCATACAACGAGGGTTATAACATATACTAATGGCCCCTCTATATTCGCTCTAGGGGGGAATGTTTGGCCCATATCTTAGCCGTTTTTGCACGCATTTGGTCGCGAGAGGGCGCGTTTTGTTTGCGTGATCGACGCGCACAAAACGAGCCCTCTTGCGCCCAAATCCGTCCACCCGTTCCTCCGGTGCATATATCCCCTCCTCCTGGGGAACAGGTATATGCATCTTGGGAACCACTAGACCGATTGGCTTCGTTCTTTTTGCGTCTGGTAGCTACTAGTAAGTGCATTCTAGGCGTACAAACTGCATACAGGCGCACCCAGTCGCCACTGTATGAGGGGGGCATCAATAGTTACCTGTAGTCAACTTCTTCCCCCCATATATCCTTCAGTTCTTGGCCGCTTTTTGTGCCCCTTATATGCCCGGAAAGCCCTGTGTAAGGGCTTTCCAACGAGCCTACATACGCCCAAATCCGTCCACTGTAGCCCTCGGACCATAGACCCCTTCTCCTAACTACTCCCCTCCCCACTGTTTGGCCCATATCTTGGGCAGTTCTGGGCCAATCCACTTGCTCTCTTTTGCGTCCTATGCATGCCATAGCACTGCTTGTAACCAAGCAGTGTATACCACTATCCTCTCCAACGATCTATATAGAGTCTGTTATCAGTGGTACCCACATCTACCCCCCTCTGACATATATGTAGGTGGTGGTAGCTGGGTAGATCATATACACTACTTGAAAGCCCTTTGCAGCCGCTTTCCAACAAGCCCAAAACCATCCAAATCGGTCAAGAAATGGATGAGATATAGCTAATAGATCAAATGTACACTGGGGTGTAAGACACTTTAAGACAGGCAGTAAGACACTCCTCTCGGAAATGCCTTACTAGCCCAAGGGGTCCCCTTTGGCTTCCAGAAGTTATATCTCAATGACTTCTTATCTGTTTCCCCTCAACTTTGTTGCATTGGATAGCTGTAATTGGCTGCTATCTGACCCTATAACTGCATGTTTTATCAGGCAAATGGAAAAATTGTCAGAGGGGGGTAAACTGGTGACCACTGATAACACCCTGGATATAGATCTAAATACCTGATAGTACTTTTAAGTGGTGAATTGGCTTGTGGTATAGTACACATATACAACGCAAAAGAGAGCAAGTGGATTGGCCCAGAACTGCCCAAGATATGGGCCAAACAGTGGGGAGGGGAGTAGTTAGGAGAAGGGGTCTATGGTCCGAGGGCTACAGTGGACGGATTTGGGCGTATGTAGGCTCGTTGGAAAGCCCTTACACAGGGCTTTCCGGGCATATAAGGGGCACAAAAAGCGGCCAAGAACTGAAGGATATATGGGGGGAAGAAGTTGACTACAGGTAACTATTGATGCCCCCCTCATACAGTGGCGACTGGGTGCGCCTGTATGCAGTTTGTACGCCTAGAATGCACTTACTAGTAGCTACCAGACGCAAAAAGAACGAAGCCAATCGGTCTAGTGGTTCCCAAGATGCATATACCTGTTCCCCAGGAGGAGGGGATATATGCACCGGAGGAACGGGTGGACGGATTTGGGCGCAAGAGGGCTCGTTTTGTGCGCGTCGATCACGCAAACAAAACGCGCCCTCTCGCGACCAAATGCGTGCAAAAACGGCTAAGATATGGGCCAAACATTCCCCCCTAGAGCGAATATAGAGGGGCCATTAGTATATGTTATAACCCTCGTTGTATGGTCGTGTTAAGTGCATTAGAAGCGCGCTAATTAGACGAACATAATGCAAAAAGAATGAAGTCAATACACCCAGAAATGAGGGAGATACAGCTAACACAATTCCGGGAGGAAGGACAGACTGCCATATTGGGACAGGAGGGGCAGGAGGTTGGTAGAATGATGGGAGAACCCGGAATTGATGGAGGGAGCCCAGGATTGATGGGGGAATACCGGAATTGATGGGAGGGAGCCCAGAATTGATGGGGGAGGCACCCAGGCACCCGGGACAGTGGTCCACAGGCTTAGATAAGCCTGGGAGGCAGCAATGCTGTGCCATCAGTGGCCCCGGAGGAGGACCTCCTAAATAAGGCAAGCGACGACAAGCTGTCCCGGAGGCTCCAGAGGTTCCTGATACATCGCACTTTTAGCCGTAACCTGATGTAAAACGCTCTAGGGTGTTAGTCGTAACATGATACATCAATACTACAACATATGGTGGTCGTCGAGCTCACTATCCTGTCTCCATCTCTTCCTCTGCATCTCTTCCTCTGCGCATTCCACCTCTATGGGTATCTGCACATGCGAAGAGTGCAGATTCCACTTGTACAAGGATACAGAGGGCAAATGGCACCCGGGGCGCGTACTCGACTCTCTGACCATCACCAGCCACCGTGCTGCCGAAAGGATGAAGAGGAAGGCAAATCGACGAGAGCGCAGGTCCCGGGAGGCGGCTGAGGCGGAAGAACCGGAGGAATTTGCAGTAGAGAGCTCTGTCTTTCTCACTACTGTCCAAGGCGAGAGTTCCGAAGGAGGACTTGCAGTGCGATCGCGGGATTTTGAGTGGCGCGCCGACTCGTCTGCCCCCGGGGCTGGCACCTCCAACCTCCCCAAACCCCAGGTTAGTTGGTTATAGCGACGACAAAATATATACTCACTAATTTTAATCGCAGGAGCCCACTCGTGGTGATCAGTCGTCCGCGCCGAGTTCTGCCACCCTCTCTGACGACAATCTCGGAGAAGAGGAGGTGTTGAGCCCCGGTGGGGCACAGGACGTACGCAGTTCATCTTTTATATGGTTATCGTTCATGATCTGTGACTAACGGTGGAGATGCAGGATTTCCACGACGCGCTCGTTCGCGAGCGAAAGCTGACATTATCATCTCTGGAATCCCTCCTCGCTCTCCGCTCGCGGCGTATTTCCGCCTACGATAAGCTGCGCTTCTACTCGTTACCCTTCTCCACCAGTGATCCTCCAGCCGAACTTGACCGGGCGGATCCTTGTAGCGCGGGCTTCATTGCTCATCGCGCCTGGGTATCATCTAAGCTCAGGTTCTTGCACGAGCTGCCGCTGGTGGGCGACAAGCAGGAGGACCGCCACCGAGTGTGTCTAATCAGAGACCTTACCACCGAGGCGTCCCGGCTTCTAAGACTCGAACAAAGTGCTTGGAGGAAGGAGATGGTTATGTTGGGTCTTCTGCGTCTTGATGACACGGAGGCTCCCGAACCTGTAGTGGTCTATCCGCGTGCGTGATATTAATTGCTGTCAATCTGTCTTTACTGAGTGGCGGGTTTAGCAGCTCCGTACAACCCTAAGGCTATTCCCCACTACATTCTTGCTGCTCTATTCATGGTCACCATCTTACATTCGGTAGCGTCCCTCGCGCGCCCGTATACACATTTTCTCTTGCACACGATACGCGTCGTCCTTTTTGGCGCCTTGACCTGCCAAATGAATGGTACCGCGCAAGGCGTGCTGTCAGCGGCTCGAGATGCTCTTCTGGAGCATGTCCCCGTCAGTATCTCGACCATACTCTCTTCATTGCACCTCGAGCCCGCCGGAATTGTGGAATACGCCATGTGCCCTACATGTTCCTACACATACGCTCCAGATGTCTCGAACCCCGATGATCCCTATCCCCACACGTGCATCCACTCCGAAACCGACAAGCCTATCTGTGGAACTCCCCTCATCGTCCGGAAGACGCTTGCCCCCAAAACCAAGGACGGTCCTCCTCACGTCGTTTACCGAGCGGTCAAGGTTCTCCCGTACCGGACCTTGAAGTCGTACGCTGCTGAACTCTTCATGAGGGCCGGGGTGGAGGACATCTTGGAGACTTCCTGGGCACGCGCAGCTCGACGCGATGGGTTCTACGATGACATCCTGCAATCACCAGCCATCCAGGAGTTCCTCGGACCGGACAGGCGAACTCGTTTCTCGACGCAGGCCCACGGTTCTGTTCACTTGGTCTTCAGTTTATTTGTAGACTGGTTCAATCCTCACGGCAATAAGAAGGCGGGTAAATCCCACTCAATCAGTGCTGTGTATATGGTTTGCGACAACCTACCTCCGCATCTCCGCTTTCGTCCTGAATACCTTTACCTCGTAACCCTCATCCCTGGTCCGAAAGAGCCGAGTCTCCACGAGCTCAATCACGTTCTTCGACCTCTAGTGGACGAGCTGTTAGAGTTCTGGCACCAGGGAGTGTACCTCAAATGCACTGCGGCTCGACCGGGTGGCCGTCTTGTGCGTGCAGCACTCATCCCCTTGGTATGCGACCTGCCTGCTGTTCGTAAGACAGCTGGTTTTGCGCATCATTCACATCACCATTTTTGTTCTTTTTGCCCGCTCCCGAAGGCCGACATATCGAATGCCGATCGCACCACTTGGCCACCATGCCGTACGTGGAGCGAACACGCCTTTATCGCTAGCGCCTGGCGGGATGCACCGACGGAAGCGGTCAGGAAGCAGATCTTCGACAGACATGGACTTCGCTGGTCCGAACTGCTGCGTCTCGAATACTGGGATCCTACCAAGTACGCTCTTGTCGACACTATGCACAACTTGTTCCTTGGCGAGCTTCGTCATCATTGCATGGACGTCTGGGGGATTGGCGACTTGTCTGAGAAGATACCGAAGTCACTCAATCTACATACACCACGAGAGCAACAGCAACACCTTGACCAGCTTTTTGCGTCGCTGTGCAAGAAGGCGTTCAGCACGGTTAAACGTACACGCAAGGATTACCTCCTCGCTGTCGCGCGCTTCAACAAGATCGCAATCCCAGTCGCAGACCCGACGAAACAAGACATCACGGATGCTATATTCCAACGGGTACGTGTTCTGCTAATAGCCGCATGATATGTTTAGGACTCACAGTGGGCACAGATAGGGACGATGGCTGATAGTCAAATCGAGTCTGAACTCCGAATGCCATCCCCCCTTGCAGAGACAGTCGACCACTTTTGGCTCCCTGGAGACGATGCAGTAAACTCTTCAGCTGTCTTTACTCGCGAAGTTCGTAAGCAAGTGCGTGAAGACATCGCAAACATGATCATCCCTAGCTGGATCGAGAAGCCACCTCATAACTTCGGCAGCGCGAGCCATGGTAAATTGAAGGCTGATCAGTGGCGATCGGTTGGGACGATCTTCATGGTGGTCACACTTGTGCGCCTCTGGGGCCATGCTGGCTCCTCTGCACTTGAACGCGCTGCCCTGGAAAACTTCGTTCACCTCGTCATTGCGGTTGACTCCGCTACCCGGCGCTCCATGTCTACTTCCCGAGCTGAACTCTTTGACCAGCACATGGAAGCTTACATCAAGGGCCTTCGTACACTTTACAAGCATCCTCTTGTCCCTAACCATCACATGTCGCTCCACCTCAAACCCTGTCTGGCGTTGTTCGGGCCCGTTTACGGTTGGTGGTCCTATCCTTTCGAGCGGTACAATGGAATACTGCAACGTCTCAATTCTAACTACAAGCCAGGTATGTAGTGAAGGCTGCGTACGCTATGCTCAGCTAACAGAATTGTTCTGCTAGATGAAATGCCCAAGACATTCATGCGTTATTTCTACATTGGCGCCAACCTTCGATGGCTGATTTCCACCATTGAGTGGCCGGATCTCGACGTCTTTCGACAATGGATCTCCTCGTTCCAAGTGACATTTCGAGAGGCAGCTCGTGGGACACGCTTCACCGACCTGGCTGCCTTCCACTCCGCTGCTAACGAACACTTCCAATACGATGGGAGCAAAGTGTCTATACTCCCGAGAGCCATATACGATCAACTTTTCGACATTGTATGCTCGGATCCATCGGCGAGGGGGAAGGCCCGATTCCGATCAGCCTACGACGCCAAGAGGAGCAAACTCCCCCATCTTCCTCATAATGGCCAATTCGTGTCCCACATCGACTCGGGCGGGGTTACGTACATGACATCAACTTCTGGGACTCGTAATTCTTTCGTCGTCTTCCGCGATCACTTGAACAAGAACCACCGAACGGCTGGACAGATTGAAAATCTCTTCTATCATCGCCGTATGTACCAGGGCATCGCGAAGATAGAAGCATTTGTCGTTGTTCGCAGGTTTTGCCCGCTGTCCAACCAAGACAAGCTCAAGGACCCATTCCGATCCTTCCCTGGACTGGAGACGAGACTGTACTATGACAGACTTGACGATGACGTCAGGGTTGTTGCCCTCGATGCCTTGCTATGTCATTTTGCAGTGCTACGATGGACTCCGGTTGGGATCACGACGAACTGCATTGTTGCGAAGTCACTGGATAGGGTGGGTTCAAATGTCTGCTATTCACGCACAGGGCTGAAATACAGAATTTTCAGAGCTAAGGGAGAAGGTGCATGGTACAATGTCCGTAGATCAATCATTAATGAGGTAGTATAGTAAGCACATCTCCTCCTTTCGTTCAGAGTTAGATTGCGCGCATGAAGCGCTATATAAGCACCAGCCATGCACGAGAGGACTCAGGAGGCAGTGCTCTGCATGCCTCGGATGTTCTGTCCGCGACACCAGCAGAGCACCGGCTGACCATTGGAGAGAGAACGTCCTCAGAGCGTCAAAAGAGTGGACCATCAGAGTAGAATCGAAGCATCTAGAGAGCGCTCGGGAAGCTGCGAAGCCTTGCGCCAGCACTACCCGGAGAGCATGAGCGGAGCATAGATGGAGCGTCAACAGAGTGGCGGGCGCATCTGGGGAGCGGCGGGAGGCTCAATGGCGCACAGTGCAGACAGTGTCAAGGACTGGCAGAGCAATGAGGGCTGAGAGCGTATACGGAGAGTCACAGGCACCGGAAGATATGCCAGATATCAGGTCACAAGGGTCAAGAGCGTCGATGGAGGCTGATCGCGACAGCACCGCTGGAGCGAGGAGGGACGGTCGAGGGTGTTCAGACAGGGTCGAGAGCGCCGGGAGCGACGGGAGCGACGGGAGCGTCGGGCTGGGATAGCGGAGGGTCTATGGGCTCCGAGTCGGGAGCGTCGAGGGCCTTGAGGGCGTCGGGAGCGTCGATGGAGGCTCATCGCGACAGCACCGCTGGAGCGAGGAGGACGGTCGAGAGCGTTCAAACAGCGTCGAGAGCGCCGGGAGCGACGGGAGCGTCGGGCTGGGATAGCGGAGGGTCTATGGGCTCCGAGTCGGGAGCGTCGAGGGCCTTGAGGGCGTCGGGAGCGTCGATGGAGGCTCATCGCGACAGCACCGCTGGAGCGAGGAGGGACGGTCGAGAGCGTTCAAACAGCGTCGAGAGCGCCGGGAGCGACGGGAGCGTCGGGCTGGGATAGCGGAGGGTCTATGGGCTCCGAGTCGGGAGCGTCGAGGGCCTTGAGGGCGTCGGGAGCGTCGATGGAGGCTCATCGCGACAGCACCGCTGGAGCGAGGAGGGACAGTCGAGGGTGTTCAGACAGCGTCGAGAGCGCCGGGAGCATGGAGAGCATGGGGAGCATAGGGAGCGTCAGGAGTGTCGGGCAGGGGAGGCAGAGGGTCTACGCACTTCGAGTCGAGAGCGGGGGAGAGCGTGAGGAGGAGAGGAGCGCCGTCTCGCGTACGCCAGAGCCCCGTTGGATGTCCCATGTAGCTCCCCCGGAGAGCCTTCGGAGCGTCGGAGGAGCGGATTCAGAGAACTCTCGGAGCTTCAGAGGAGCGAATCCGGAGCACCCAGGGAGCGTCGGGTTGCCCGAGGGCGGCTATGTAAAATATCGTCCTTGAATATCCACCCACTGTGAGCGCCGGGAAGATATAGGTCCGCTATTTCACATACCGGCCACATATCTGCCTGGCAGATATGTTCTGTCGGATATGTCAGGTGAAGGCAAGCGATAAGTCAGTCCAATATGGGAATGATAGTGGTCAGATATGTCGACGGGTACTTAGATGGTATTTCAGCAGCGAGCCGAATATCTGCCATGCAGATTTCAAGAAGATATGTGGGCTGCAGAGCCACTGCCGTCCCCATATCGGACCGTCGGCTATTCCCGAAAATATCTACCCGGTTGATTATTGGTCGGCTACTCACATGATATCAGTCCTATCCTCCCGTCCCCCATCTGGCTCGCAGGCCCCGGAATTGATAGATTCCCGACCAATATCCTCCCTGTATCTGCCGGCCATATTCACGGCTTTCCCCGTCGTGATTGATTGCATATGGGAAAGTATCCTGAGAGATGGCGATCGTGCGAACATCCCGCCTATACTCTATTAATAGCTTAGCCTAATATAGGATTGGTTTTGTACCGCTGGCCGAATCGCTCGCAGAAATGCTCGCGGAACTGTATGCTGAACAGTTCCCTGAAATGTGCGCGGGTCATGTTGGACTTGTAGGTTTCGGTGATCAGATGACCTTGCCTTTGGTTCCCGCGCTTGCATCTGTATGAACTCAGGTCTTCCTTGCTCAACACCACCGTCTTCGCTCACATCATGCATTCAGAACTACCAGTCTTGCCGCCTCCTGCTACACCTCCGAGACGACCTCCAAAGTGCTCACAACAGCCCGCAAGTCAACACTTCGAGAGCCCTAAAAGGCCTCGACCCTGGCGCAAAGACTCCGAGATCGTTGTCCGGCCAGGGCAAGATCTTGAAGCACGACAGTTACTGGCTCGGATGGATGAGATTCGGAAACGTCGCGAACGCCTGGCCACTGATGGCGAGGTTTCTCAGCCTTCGCACGATCCGGGCTCCCAATCCGAAAATCAACTCTGTCCACATTCTCTTGACGAGCCATACGTTGATGATTCAGCCCAGCACGACATGAGTGCGGTTGCAGGAGACGCTGAGATACATCCCCGTCGGGTACTTCCAGACGCCGCAGCCTACCGCCTGTACAGTAATTGGCTTGTCCTGATTCCTACGCTTGTCCACGACTACCTTGACTACATGCAACGAACTCAAGGTCGACTTGGTCGCCCACCCAGAATTGAAGCGACAATGTGCAACACGGGGTTCTGCATATTGAAGGAATCTGAGATTCAATGTTTGCATTTCGACTGTGCGTTGCTACTGATGCTTGCAGAAGCGCACACTTAAACTTTTTCTCGTTTCACAGATCTCATTACAACGACATTCCAGAGCTGTAAATGCGCTACTATCCCACAGATTCTGGTGCACAACGGTCTCTTCCCGACTTCTCCAGTTCAGCCTCGCCTTGCGGTGTCAATCGACTTATTAGATTTCTACTCCGCCCTCTTTGATCACTCAGCGGACGCTGTTACGGCGTTAGCAGGCGCATTGAAGGTGCTGTATAGCCGACGCGGATTCCACATCCTTAATGAGAAGGTCAGTTCCCCACAGGTCTACAATCTCCTGCTCCAAGCTGAATATGCGAGTCCAAGGGTGAACCCATGCATGATCCATTCCGCCGGGGCTTAGGTCAAGCGATTCAGTGGTACGATTCTCTCCGTCGAAGACCCGAGTCCATGCTCGAAAAGGCTGTGGACGCATGCATCCCGCTAATCAAGAGTGAGTTGGCAAAGGGCCAGACAAATACTCCGATGAACTCTTTCCAGCCTGGTATGCTATCCGTTCAAACAGACTACACCATATGTTTGAGGCACACTCTGATATAGATGTCATAGATCTCTCAAGTGACCACCTAAGCGACTCTCTGCGCGAACACCCGGGCGAACGTTCACGGAACCATTCGCGCGACCCTTCGCACGACCGTTTCCCCAACCGTTTCCCCGACCATTCCCTCGACCGTTTCCCTGACCATTCCCTCGACCGTTTCCCCGACCGTTCCCCCGACCGTTTCCCCGACCGTTTCCCCGACCGTTCCCCGACCGTTTCCCCGACCATTCCCCCGACCGTTCGCGGGAGGGCAGCGTCGACCCAGTTGGGGTGCCTCGTCGCGAGTCTGCGACCACCGGGTTTTGTCACCGCTTCCTGCAGAAACTATGTCCCGCATGCTTCGGAGGGGTTCGGTTTGGTCGCAGCTTTGAGAAGTACGTTACACTCCACCGCGTCGATACCTTCTAGCTCTAACGCACCGGTCATGATTTACAGAGCGGGCGGAGACATCCATGTCGCAATTGATGCTACCTTCAGCCAACGTCACAATGTGGCAGCCGGTGACAGTCCTTGGTTTTACGAACCAAAGTACTTCATACCCAAGGAAGACATAGACAAGATGGACGCCCGTATTGCGGCCACGCGCCAGAAGCCACCACGTCCCCATCATTGTGATGTTCCAGACACCGCCATTGATGAATGTGAGAAATCCTACGAGGCTGCAGACGAAAAGAAGGAGAAGACTCACGGGGTCAAATTTGACGACACTGGTCTGATGGCCCTGGTGTGCCGACACGACATCGTTCTGTTCTTGGTGAACGTCGACACCCCCGGCGAGCAGCAAAAATTTGGTATTGTGCTCATTGAGCGCCTTTTCATCCATCTTCCCCCGGAAGCGACAGTCGCAGTGTTCTACGACATTGGGTGCGTAATGGATCGGAGTCTTCATCAGGTGGGTGACAAATTGTCTCGGCTCCATTCCCCTCTTCATGATGCGCAGTACAACATCTTGTCAGACAGCATTATCAAAAGACTACTCTTCGCCACGTCAGCAATGCACGCATATGGACACCAATGGGCATGTCAGCTAGTGTACAACCCCCGGTTGCGCGAAGGGCTCGGGCTGACCGAGGGAGAAGGCACCGAGAGAATTTGGTCAAAGATGCGATTGCTGATTGGCATGACCCGTACCTCTGGGGTACGTTCCGAATTCTCGTTGTTTCTGCTCTCCTGACGTAACAACCGTCATAGCGTTCACGTCGAATTTGGATGCTTGACAGACACACAGACTACATCAATGACGCCGCCCGCGAGAATCTAGGCGTCTGGATTCGAGGGTGGCTGAAAAACGGTGTCGAGGCTCGTGACTTCGCCGCCAACGAAGATCTGGCGATAAGTGGGATGTCGCTTGAGGAACTCCGAGACCAGTGGGAAGAACAACGGAAGGCGCAGTTGTCCATCAGAAACCGCACGTATTTGGACATACTTTCTCCGGCTGATCTAACGTCCCTCCTCTAGATGCCCCTGCCAAACTCAAACGAGAGCTTGACGCGGTGCTCACACTGCAGACAGAGCTCAATCAAATCGACGATTTCATTCAACAAGTGCAAAAAGCGATTGTCAAGGATGCAACAAACCCCGAAGCGCACAATTTCCTCCAACAACTGCGGCAGGGTCACCGAGACAACATTGGCAAGGTAGAGAGTTTGTACGTGTCTCTGAACGTGTCAGACACCTTTCCGGAAATCCAGGGCCTGCCCTTGGACTTCATTCGCACATTGTTGCTGGCACGAGATCTGAAGATAAATATCCGGAAACGGGCGACCGGCTCCTTCTTTGAATGGGATAAGTTAGACCGAGCCGCCGGGGGTCGCGACCAGCCACTTGGCTAGTGTTTATTTATGTCACCGCACGTTACTGATACTTACTGGGGTGCATTCAGGTACGAAGCTTCATCAGCAGACCCGGAAAGCCATCGCAAAGCGCACACCGGCACTGATGACCGCGATCCGAAAGTTCAACGGCTACTGCGACGCGCTCGCGGAGCAGTACGAGGAAACTTGGGAATTTCCCTTGCCCACACATTTGCCCACCACGCTCAACGACTTGCGAGAGGATTCCAGCCTTCTTGCCGACGTTTGGGTCACAAGAGTCTCACCCGCCATCCCGCGGTGGCTAAAGGATGTTGAAGTCCGTCAGGGAATCAGGGCGATGCTGATGAAGGCACGTTGTCTAGAGGAGCGCCGCCGATTGGGAGCAGAAGCCGACAACATGTGGCAGTGGTACGGGCTCGAACTCGCTGCCGTGGAATTGGCCAGCCGCGATCCCAAAAGTAAGTGGAAATTCTCAGAACCTGACTGGCATCTGGGCGCTCAGCGAGCACCGATCAGATGCTGACATTTTCTTCCTGCTTCAGCAAGAGAAGGAGAAGCTTCTCTTCCTCCAATTCAAGTGGCGCACAACGTTTGTCTCGGATTTCCGACTCAGGTCACAAGCGTCCGCAGCTGTTCACGTGGCGGAGAAGCTGTCCGGCACAGCGGAACTCCTCCCACTCCATTGGGTGCAGGTAAACTTCCAAGACGACACTGACGATGAAGAATTCGACTTCGCAGGCACGGAGCAGGCTGACGCGGAGGCCTGCCTCGTCCGCGACGCCCTTGAGTTCATCCACGACCAGGACTCCACTGAGAATTGCGAGACCGACCACGCGCCATTCCCTGTGCCTGTGATGGAGAAAGTGTTATTGGTCTCGGACTACAATCCGGTAAGTCGTTGAGCGTTGTTGGTCTCTTGCCATTTTCTCAAGTCCGTACAGTTCGCCGTCGATGACGACACTTCGTTGTGCCTGCTGCCTGTCCCTCCCCAGATTCCAGAGTCTCCCCCGCCTTCGTGCACTATACCCGCGACGGACGACCATTCACTCCTAAAGTTTGACCATCCGACCCTGAACCGACTCCACCGCAGCAGCCAGTGGCTGAATGACGAGTGTATCGACTTGGGGACTCAGGTTCTCTGCCGCCATCTTGGTACCACTGCAGCCAGCGGCAATCCCAATTTCTTCTCATCTTTCGCCATGGCAATGCATCAGAAAGGCGATGATGAAGCCCTCTGGCGGTTGTGCCGGCACAACGCCCGATTCGACGATGACAGTATCTGGCTCATCCCCATCCACACTCCTGATCAGTGCCATTTCACCCTCGTCACCGTTTACTGGGGAAAACAGCACATCGCATGCTTTGACAGCTTTGGTGATGCGCAGACATTCCAGTCTGATGCCAAGGTAGGTGCACGTCGTCATGTCCTATGATGTGCCTGATATATTCGCTCTAGAATGTCTTTATCTTTATGCATCGCTTGCATCGCCTGGCAATAGAACATGGACAGACACCGCGGCCATTAGCTGATGGTTGGAAGGCGTATCCTCTTGTGGCAAGTTTCTTCTTCCCTGTGACTAACATAAAAAACCTCACAGTGCATGTCCACACAGACGAAGCCCTTGCAGCGGAACTCCTGGGACTGCGGCGTTTGGGTCCTGGCTTGCACCGCAGCAATATTGCGAGGGCATACTTCCGTCGTCCTTACGTCAGGCGACATCACCGAGTTCCGCCGAAGACTGTTGGCGCTGATATATACGATGTCCGGGGTCGTCTGACTGTCTGTAAATATTCTTCGTGTATTAACAAGGAACGTCGCCCCACGGGTACTCTACTGCGGTGCGACAAGGTGACCAACCTCTAGCCTCCTCCCTAATCCGAGGACTTGCCGCTCCGCCTAGCCCTCTCGATTAGGCTTTGGGCGCCGCATTCATACCTTCCATTTCCAACGCTCCTTTGTTCCCCGGCGGCGGCGACGGCATATAAGCAAGTCGTACCCATTCCCGGGTGGAGCCCAGGGGAACCGCGCGGAGCTTCAGCCTCGAGGCTCCCTTGTGAAGACACGATTGCACACATGACAACGGACTCCAAGCTCGACATCGGAATGTTCCTTCTTCTTCGCGGCTACCGTGTTTGGTAACTTCTCGGGGGGCCATGCGAGTACAACGTCTGTGATGCGGATGCCTGGATGCAGACCGTATAAGCGTCAAATGCGAGAAAGATCCGCGGACACGACTCGCTATTATACCATTGTGGTCGAATCGGCATCGGGGTCCCAGAACCTAACGGGAGCATTAATCCCGAAATGTGCATATGAGAGAAGATCCGGTCGTCGACGTTGCAATGCATTGCGCTCTGTCTCAAGATGCAAACCTTACCTGACTTCCGTAATTGAATTAAGAGACGTCTCGACGTCTTCAGCGATCCCAAAATGGTCTGACGAGAAGGGAATCACTGATCAGCTGCTTAGTATGTATTAATGGTGGGGTCTGCCCGAGCAGGGCAACGTGTCCGCAAACGGTTTCTGTGGCTGCCGAGCCACAAGGCTGCATTGTCAACGCATGCTCACAATAGCTACCTGCCAAGAACACGCCATTGAAGTTGGGCAATAGGTTCTCCAGCGTAGGGGAGCTTGGAGCCCGCGTGTTGCACTTCCATTCAATATGTGAACGACCCGCCGCGCTTGAAGGACCCGCGCAGGGAAAGGTGGGGAACTTGTTGCGAAGAGAGCATGTGGGTCGTGAGTCAAGCGGGCACAGCCTTGTTAAGCACCGTACAGACCTAGGTGGAGGCTCTCCTTTCCTGGTCTTCCCGTTCTGTCACCCTCCCCCCCACCAGTGAGACCTCGCCTCCGCTCTACGCACCTTTCGCCGAATCGAGAGGAACGCCTGTCGTCCTGCTCGAATGCGCGTCATATCGCTCCAAAAGGTCTGGCCCGATGACCTGCGCGGGTTGCTAGGCCTGTCGGCATGATTTGGGAGTCAGGCGTTGGATGATTGGATGGACCATGAACAAGGTGTGTCCGATTCCTTTCGTGCAAAGACCACCTTTGACAAGACTGTGGGTTGGCTACCGAACCAGGAGAAACGTGTTCGCCGTAAGGTTCCAGCCGGACTCGGTGCAGCCGAAATCGAGACGTGCTTAGGGAATGGCGAGGGGTAACCCCCGGGTGTCCAGCCTGACACCCTCTACCCTTACTCCCCACACCCCTACCCTTCGACCCCCGGGTAGACAAGGGTAGGGGTATAACGAGCAGGGGGTGGGGGTCAGGGGGTTGAAGGGTATTTTGAGGGGTAACCGCGGGTTTCAACAGATTGCACACATGTTTATAGGCTAGGCACACATAGACACACAGAATACATGGTAAAGACATGAGTTACACACCCAGGCAGCACGGCGGCAGGCTAATAAATCCGATCCCAGCCATCCTCCAACTCCACGTCCTCATCACCTTCAATGTCATCAAGTTCAGCCACTTTGCGAGCATCCTCAGGCTTGACGAGACCGAGGACACTCCAAGCGCCAACGCAGAGAATTGCGCGCGTGGTTTGGGCGCTGAGGCGGTTGCGGACGTGCGAGAGGACAAGACGTCCTCGGCTGAAGAGCCGCTCGACGTCAACGGATGTTGCTGGAATAGTACGGTTCAGTTAGCAAGAGTGCATGCGAGAGGTCAAAAAGAAAAAAAAAACTTACCGGGGATGGTTAAGTAATCGATAGCCATCCGAGAGAGGTTCGGATAGGTCGCCCGTCTGTCCTTCCACCAGCCGATCACATCGCCCGAGCTTTTGTCCACGGGGGCAGCCAGGTAATGCTGAAGCTCGTCTTTGATCCCGTCGTCTGGCAAAGCACCGTCCCGCTCGTCAAGGATATCGAACAGATCGCGCGCCTGCCACACAAGTTATGCCGCTCGTTAGCAAGCGTGCTGCATGCAAGATGTGCCCGTAAATACTCACCTCGTCCTCATCCGAAGACTCGTCATCCTTCCGACTGCCTTCCCCATCCGAGTTTGGGGTGCTGGGAGGCTCAAGGGAGCTCTGGCGCGAGTTGCCGTCTTGGGAGCCATCAAATCGCCCGGCGTAGTGGTCAGCGTATTCGGTTTCGACGAGCTCGCGTGCCGTTCGCTGCCATCCGGCCGTCCATCTGAGCTTCTTGAAGTATTGAAGTTTGTAGCGGGGGTGCATCGCTGTAAGATAAACAAGTTAGCGAGGGGACGTGTACGAAGGGCGTGAGATTAGTACGCACCCATAGCGATCCGGTAGGTGGCCGACGCATCGGTGAGCGAGTAGTACTTGTCTAGGACCTTCTTGGCTAGGCGACAGGCGACGCGGATCGGGTTTGAGTATTTGTCGTCATCGTGGATGGCGTCGGTAAGTGTTTCCTCGACATGGTCCATGACTGGGATGACACGGGCGAGGTTCGGGATGCTAGCGCGCGAGAAGGACAAGGTCGCGCTCTTGAAGACCTGGGTGCGTTGAAGTGGCGAGAGGGGTAGGAGATTGTTGTGAGGTAGGCAGGGTGCAGTTCGAGAGGTGCGCGAGCGGGGAGAGCGAGTGGGTCAGAGGGCAGGCATGAACAGTGCACGCAGGCGCGAGTGGCTCAGAGAGGCGCGGATGGTGCGCGGTCGAGCAACAAGCGAGCGCGATGCCAGAGGTGGACGAATTGGGAAGTTGAATAGCAGACGGGGCCACCCGACAGTGGCGGAATAAAGTTCGTGGATTAGTACAGTTAGTGAAGGTTAAGGTTCACACTGCAAACGAACCTTAAGGACTTCTTGGAGTTGGCGGAGCGCATCCCAGGCTTCCCTCGACAACTCATGCGCCCGCAGACCATTTTCCTGCCTCATCGTCATCTCGTCCACCACCTCCCGGTACTTCGACGCGAAGGTCAACATATCATACGTCGAATTCCACCTCGTCCGCACGTCCCGCGGGAGCAAGCGGACGGGAAGACCCTTCTCCTCGCACGTCGCCTTCCAGGCCGGGAGATGACGCGTACTCGAATTGATGATCTTAAATCCAAGGGTGCGGATCTGTTAACACAAATGGTGAGTAGGACTTCCGCCACTCTGGGGACTTGCACGCTGCTAACCTTCGCGACCGCCAGTTTCATAGGCCGGATCTCCAACTCGAACTCCTCCCGCTCCTCTTCCGTCAACTCGTCCAAAGGATCCAGCTCGTCGCTGGGGTCGTCCATGTCCTCCTCGTCCTCGTCTTCATCGTCCTCTTCCTCCGCCGGCGGCGATCCCGAGCGCTGGCGGTCCGCGCGCTTCCTCTCGCATTCCCTCTCGAAGGCCTCCAAGTCCGCCGCCAACTCGAAGAGTTCTTGTTCTTCTTTGTCGCGCTTGTTGGCATCGGTTTTTGGGCGGGCGTCGAACTCGCGCACGAGAGCCTTCACCACCAGGCTGAGGACATGCAGGAAGCATCGGACGCGCG
The DNA here is from genome assembly GCA_002900995.3 of Ganoderma boninense. Taxonomy (NCBI): domain Eukaryota; kingdom Fungi; phylum Basidiomycota; class Agaricomycetes; order Polyporales; family Polyporaceae; genus Ganoderma; species Ganoderma boninense. The sequence goes on from CM035311.1 coordinate 3,012,983, forward strand.
ATCGCTGCCCGTCGAACTCCGGCAGCAGTTCCACCAGGTGGCGCACCATGGCGTCGTTGTTTTTGGCGTTATCGCAGGTCACGCGCGTTTTCTGCGAAATAGTTCAGTAAGTTCAGCTTCTCGCGCTGGCCTCGCACGAACCCGTTTATTAATTCCGAACTCCTCCAGGACTCCGGCGAAGGCCTCTGCAAGATGAACCCCGGTATGGGATTTTGCGACTTGGACGACATCAAGGACCATCGAGAGAGGCGCGCCCTTGTGCTCAAAATGTACGCACAGTGCGACGAATGAACGGTGATTGGGCGACGTCCAAGCGTCCGTCGTGAACGTGAGTTTCCCTTCGTATTCCTGGCGGTAAGTGCTCATTTAATGGTGTTGCGCTTGAAATCTAACAAACCACGTACCTGCAGAAGCCTCGCGATGCGGTTGCGCGTGCGCGCGAAGACGATCTTGACGTCGCGCGAGACGGTGGAAGGGGAGGGGATGTAGTGCCCAGGGCGCCCCGTCTTCATCAAGACCAGGAAACTGCGATCTTCGACGATGTTGAACGGCCGTGCGCTTTCACATACCCACCGAGCAATCTCGGTGCGTGTCTCTATTTTCGTATGATTGCGGTGCATATACGTGACCCGGCCCCCCTTCTTGCGTTCGAAGTGGGCGGTGAGTGGTGCCTCTCGCAGGATCTTGTCAAAGATCTTGTCGCGCGCATCGTCGGCATTCCCAAGCGCTTGCGCCATTGCGAGCGCTTTCTTCCCCCAGCAAGCTTCGACATGGCGCCGCATATTCGACGTCGACGTCGAGTCCTGTGTATCGAGGTAGCGGTGTACTCCCCTCTTCGCCTTGCAACCTTCCTTCGCGCATTTGAAGACATGGCACCGGCGACCATTCTTGTACTGTACTTCGGGGCGCGGCTCGAAAAACGCGTAGATAGGTGAGTCCCATCCCCGCATCAAGTCATCTACATTGCTCATCCATCACTGCACAGATCTGGTCGCATCGACGTTCTCGCGCACCTAATTCTTCCTCAGAATCCGGATCCTTCGCCTTCTTCTTACCGCGCTCACCCTCCCCCCCATCCTGACTCCCATCGTCGTCTGCCTCGGCCCCGCTGCTGCCCTCGTTATCCGCCCCGGCATCACTCAAGATCTCGAGCCCATCGTCTTCAAGATCGGGCGAGGCCTGGCGCGCCTTCGAGCGCGTGCGCGTCTTCGACGATCCGGCGTTCGCAGGGCGTTCTACGCTGTTGCCGTCCTTCTCACGGATAGGTCGGGCCTTCAGCTTCGAGGGCGCCAGCCTTGGCTCAGGCTTGGCCTTCGGCTCCTTCGCCTTCTTGCTCTCCGAGGACTTCTTTCCGGCTCCTTTAGAACTCGATCCGGATGGCGCGCGGTGGCGGGCCTTCTTTGAAGGCGGGGACTTTGCTGCTGCAGATGTTCCAGCTCGTTTGCGCATAGTGATAGATGTGTAGAAGTGGAGGAAGAGATTTCGATAGAGTTCGCGGTGGGAATAAGATGTTTGTAGAGCTCTCGAGTCATCCTGCATACCTACAGTAGCTGTGTCCCGCTCATGTTGCTTAGCAAAGAACTGTACAGTACCTCTGACATTGCACTCCGAAATGAGTAGAAATTCCATGTATAGTAGCTACTTCAAATCCCGACTGCACACACGAGGCTCAACACGCTGCAACGGGGGCGCCATGGCACTCGCATCGATAGTCGGACTTGGTGCGGGCACTACAAAGCTTGTACAGCCTCGCCGGGTATGACAATCCGAGAGTCGTTCGAGAAGAAGGAGCCTCGCCGGTGTCCTTCGAGAAGAAGGTCGAGCGCGAGCTCAACTTGGCTCGTGATCACAGCGGTCAGTATAGCTGCAAGGCTTGCGAAATGCGGGCGCTTATCGGGTGCTTAACTCGCGCTCTGGCTGGGCTGGTGGCTGTGTTTACTGGACGGGGGGTAGCTCTGAGGGTGGGGGTTTGGCAAGGGTATTCCTTGGACACCCCTTACCCCTACCCCTCCACACCCTTACGTCCAAACCCCCTAAAACCCTGCACCCCCCGCCATTCCCTAGACGTGCTACGACCGTGCACAGAGTAGGTGTACTTAAGGGCGTCCTCCTCGTCTCGTCTCCCCAGCATCCTACTTCCTTGATCCCGCAATGGCTAGAGGAAAGGGAAAGGCTACGCTTCAGAGCGCGGACGACGACGACGACGCTCTCACCCACTCCTTCAGCGACCTTGAGGAGGCTATGCCCAACTCAGGTCCTCGTCATACCGCCGCCCAGTTCGCCGAGGGCACTATGGTCCTCGCCGACCGAGAGCGTGGTGAGTAATCCATTCTGTTCTCCTCCGGCCATGCTAAACCTCGAAATAGCTAGAGCTCTGAACGCTCCGCCGACTACCTGCGGAAGCTGCTTGCTAAACTCGGTCAACCGTAAGTTCCGTTCGTCATCTGAAGTACTGCTCTCGTAGCTCATTGGTTGTAGGCGGCCCGTGTCCTCACCGAACATTCTCTTCCCGTGGCCAATCTCACCCAGGGCCTGACCAGCCCTATGGCACACGCCCAGATGCTTCCTCCGTGGATCGACGGGCCGGCGACAACCGCCAGTCTCCAGCCTCGGAAGCTGGTACTGAGCTTTGGAATCCTGTCAGTCTCGGACCTTCTTTTTTCGTCGAGAATCGCGGCTCGCCGACATCTCCTTTCCCCGTCTCACGCCACCATTCACAGGATCCTCGCACCGCGACCTCGGGTCGCGCGACTCCTCACGCACTCCACTCTGCTACCCCACCGTCGTCGCCTCAAGGCTCTTGCCGTTGGGGCCATCGTCACTCCACTAGGGAGTCAGAGTTCCGTTGTATTGCCCGGTCGAACGCCCCGGCTTCTTCCTCCGGGTCGTCGTCAGTTACGATTACCCCCAGTATCGTAGCAGAGCGCTCAGCTCGTGCCCGGGCCATGTCGACTTCGATGCCTTCTTATCCTGATTCGCAGGGTCAGACGGCAACCACGCTCTCCCCAGAGACGACATTGATGCCAACTGGGTATGACTGGTTCCGGCTGCATCGGTCTGCGGCGCAGCCTGGCATTCATGGTCAGCCGCACTCCATGCCCGCGGGTCCTCCCACTACGCGCACCAATCCCGCACCGGCTAACCCCCCATATGTTGCCCGCATCGATCCGTACGATCCCTCTGTTCAAGTATGGTATGTTGTCACCGTCGGCACCACCGTCGGCGTCTTCAGCCAGCAGTGAGTGTGATATCTCTCCGACCTGTCGACCGACGTACTAACGTGACGTCAGGTTTGTGGCGACCACGGCCACTTTCCGCGTGTCCGGCCAACACTACAGGCACTATCTGTCATACGACGAGGCCCTTGCAGCGTTTCGGGCGGCCGAGGCGGCGGGCGCGGTCTTCCAGAGGAATCAGAAGTCCTGAATTTCGTTAATGTCGTCGTTGCGCTCCGCGATCCGCAGCTGATTCGCAGTTGACCTTTCTTGGACGCTCCCTTCGAAGCATAACAAAACTCATATCTGTCCTGGTCAGGTGTTTGTTGCTTGCTCGTTGCTGTATACGGTTTGCTGTCCCATGTTCGTCGTGTCGGCGTTGGTCCTTGTCGGTCCTGATGTATTGTTTCCTGTAAAAAGTTCCCTTCCGTCTGTAGTGTGCTGTAAGATGTGCTCCTCTATACGTCTGTAGTGGCTAAGTGTGTATTCCAAGTACTGCATTTGCATGTAATATAGCTTGTGGGAGAGAACCTACCTCGCGCTCACGGCACTGTCAATTTGCCTGTCTTCCTGGCACATAGAGAGTTTGGCGGAATAGATACATTTCAACGCCGTCGTGACCTCTCGCCTCTTTCGACTTGCGAGCCAATGAGTTGGACGTTCTCCTCACGATGGCATCAACCGACGACACAACGCCCGCCGAACAGACTATGTGCGAGAGTGCGGAGGCGTGGCGCGCACCGCGCGGGAGGGCTGCGCGCCCTCCGTCCAGCGCGACTTTACGTTTGAGCAGCTCACAGCGCTCTATGCGCGACCGAGTCCACATTTCGCGCGACATGCCGCGCCTGCATCGCCGTCGTCGTGACCGAGTGGGCCAAGTGGGCCGGCAAGCCATGCCTCGCAGCTTTGTTCTGGCGCGCCTTGATGGCGGACGAGCCGCACACTTTGTATGACCGGGGCCGCGGCAGTCTTCCGGTCGAGCCTGCACCACTTTCCCAGAGGAAGCGTAGCTGGCCATAATACTAGTCCCTCGCCAATGGTGTAGCCAGCCTGGGGATAACGGTTTGCCTTCTAGTTGCAGGATTAGGCGGAAGTCTTGCTAGCGCGCTTCACTCTTTCCAAGGGTCAATGGGTCACTTGAGAACTGGTATTGGATATAAGAAGAGCGAGCTAAGGGCTACCTCCCAGTGAAAGTGCGCGTGACCAATTGGAGAGACATTCGCGCGGGATGCACGAGCTGCAACACCTAGGGAGCAAATTTGGATCAAACAGGGCCCGCTGCTAGCGCTAGCGCGGCCTATTCCCTGAGGAATGCGCATGGCCTGTGGTGTTTGTGGTACCAGACATCTCACTCAAGGATTTGTATACCGGACGGTCTTGGCAAGGCATAACATACTCAGTGGGAATGTTAAAAGGATTGGGCGTCGAGCTCATACTTTCCAGCCGGATTTGGAAATGCCACCGAGCCTGCGTACCATCTGTCTCACAACCATGTTCGTCCCCTGTGCGAAATGCTGGTTCAACCGCTGTAAATATTGGTAACTTCGTGTTGCCGTACCTTGTGTTGCAACGTGTTCAACTTGCGCCCATCTCATTCGCACTGCGAATACCAAAAGTGCTCGGCCAGAATACAACCGATCGGAGCATGATGTTGACCGGTTCGACATTGGCCTCGCCGATTGGCTAGTATGGAATCCCGTGACCATGCCACGTTGGCAGCGGCTCCGCGACCCAATTTCAACTCCCCGAACGAGCTACGGGGCAGTACGCCGACGTATGTGCACTGCAGTCACTTGCACACCCACTGTACTTACGGGCTCCATCTGGAAAACAATCGCCGACCAGCACAAATGTGCGATGACTTCCAGGCGGGCCGGTTCCCCAAGGTTTGCTCCCGCTCCACTGATTCGCCCAGGGAAGCTTCCAGTTTGGCATTTTCTCTTCGATTCGAAGCGGCCATGCGCGCCCTCCCCTCAGATTATGCCATTCATATCGATATCCCTCATCCTTACGTAGGGCGCTGTCCCGTCAGCTTCGTCTATCCGGTAGGTCGTCTGCTCTTCTGGTTAACAATTACCTCGTTCACAGGGCGGATCTATCCCTAGACGTCTCGCAGTATTAGTGATAAACCCGAGCTGTTTGCCCTCCCTTCTCTGCCTCACCCCCAGGCGCCACCACTATGGGGATCCGAGCGACATTCGAGCACCTCCTCGTCCACATCTCCCCTTCTCACAGCCAAGCAAATCGCGGCAACGCAGGTCGGAGCGACCAGGACCCATTTTTCCAAGGAGGCTCTGGCGCACGTAAGTTCACCTTAGCCCCCATCCCTACCATTCGTAGCCGCAGAAGCAGCACCCGCACGTCGCCCAAGTTCTTGCTCGGCCCTTCCTCCTTGGGTTATCAAAGTCTTTCGCCACCCTCGCCTACCACTGCGACTCTACTTGACGTTGCTGCGGGAAGGCTTGACGCGCAGTACGATATCAGCCACATTTACCATTATTTATCAACCGTCGAGTCCGACTTACTGCAGCAAACGCTTATCACGATGGTGCGTCGGGTCTGTCCACACGGAGATCTACCTTTTGACCAAAACGTGTTATCCGCAGGATCGATCTGTACAGCGGTGGTTGAAGCATGCCGAGAAGTATCTCCCCGAAGTGATGCGGTAGGAAGGACGAGGTGACTTCGCCAATGGTATATGTTGTGGTTGCAGTGACGTACTCGGCGATGGATACGGCATCCGTTGCGACGAATGTATGGGCGGGGGACTGTATTGTGTGACGTGCTGCGTAGCCAACCATGAGCGGCATCCGCTCCATAGGATCCGGGTAAGAGTTCACGTGTTCCGGTGCTATCTACGTGGAGCTGATCGCCAAATCCGCTGTTCCAGAGGTGGACGGGTACCCGATTTGAACCGGTCGAGCTCTCCGTGCTCGGGCTCCGCCTCCAGTTAGGCCACCCCATCGGCGAGAAGTGCCCGACTCCCGACGTATCGGGTTCCGGCTCAATCATCATACTCGATCTGTCAGGCATCCACGAAGTCGGCATCACCGTTTGCAGCTGCCAGAACGCTCTGCCTCCTTACATCCAGCTGCTCTGGTGACAGTGGTTTCCCGCGGCATGTCAGGCACCCCGAACCGCCGCCACATTTCGCCTTCTAGAACACTTCCATGTACTCTCCTCTCTGTCGAACGTTTCTGCCTTGGCCTACTATCGCATGTTGCTGAGCGTCACAGATAATACTGGTGTCTGTCCACCTGCAGTGGGTAACCTGTCTGTTCTTTCCATATAATTCTCCTGACGCAAGGTCATAGAACCAGCTACCCGCGTTCCTGATCACGATCCGAGAATGGCAAGTCTTAAAGACCTTGAAGAGGACAGGAGCGGGCAACGGCCTCAGGCGCTCGTCTGAGCGCCCGACGGACGAATGCCGGACGTGTATCCCTCCGAGTCATGATTCCGACGCTTCCAATCATGTGTCTCCAAAACCAAGGCTGGTTTTTCCATCTGCCCACCTATGGCACGTTTTGACGTTTGATTTCGTCAGCTGGCTCCATCGCCTGGTGCCCTTTCATAGGGGTCCGAGGTTTGGGATATCTCGTTTCTCTCTGTCCCGGTACGCCGGGCACGGAGGCGCGAACCACGGTAAAGCTCCTGATGACCCGATGGGAGAATCGTGCTTACAAATGAGACCACAGATCTGGCCTCTGTCACGTGTCACGATGGAACGTTCTGGCAATCGATGGTTGGAGGGTACGCCTTGACCACGAACTACTCCCCTTGTCGTCCACCTCACCCTCTCCGCCCTCCTGCAGGGATAGTGACACTGCTGAGTCTTCTCGGGCATCCAGCGTGCTTCTGCCCGCCGAGGATGCCACCTACTCGGACGATGCATCTGGAGACGCTGGTCCGTGTCCACCAGTCCAGAGCGACGCCAGCTCTCGGCCACAGGCTCACGGCACAGACATCTACTACTCTCTCCTCCAGACTGAGGTCGCACGCAGGACGTTCCCTATCCGCAGTGGCCCGCCGCTCAAACAAAATCTCGAAAGTTGGAACTGGGACGAGGTCACCACCCTACGTGTGTTGCGTCATTCATCATAAGCGACTCTCCTGACGCAAGTGCAGCCATGACTCTCCTTTTAGATGCCGAGCGGGCCATCTCCCAGCGTCGCCTTTACGATGACGTGTATAGCGCTCTCAACAACCTTCTGCCCCGAGACCATGTGGACACGTGGGTCCAGATGGTTTTAAGGTGGGAGATGGACGGCGGGGAGGGCGAGGATGGTTTCAATCCTTTCGAGCTCCATCATTCTCGTGAGTAATCATTATTTCAGGCTTAGATGCTCGTAGTCATTGCATGTGACGGCAGTCCTTGGCCTGAAGAAGGTCCGTGCCGACTTGTATGATGAAGATCTGCAGGCGATACAATCTGGCCAGGGCAAGTTTATAGGCGGAGAGGAGGAAACCGTGAGTAGCGTCATTGCTGCAGGACTGGACCTCGAAGAGCAACAGTGAGTTCTTGACCGGTCCTTTAGTCTCTGTTCTTACGTCTTCGATGCGCAGGATACAGCTCTGTGCCACAGTTGCCAGCGTCCAGCATGGATCCAGTGGCCTATGCGAGGTCGGCATTGTCGCGGAGCAGGGCCGTCTATGCCGTCGTATCGACGCCTGGCACGACACTGCGCAAAACCTCATGCCCATCATCGCGTCGTTGCGTGCGGATTATGCGAACGTTGCTGAGACTGTATCGGCACAGGACCTGCCCCTGTACCTGCCCTCTTCTCTGTTTTCCGTCGAGGTTCCAGACATCCTTCTTTTTATGTATGAATGGCGCTTGCGACAGGGGCAAGCGTACGACGCTCTTGCTCACCTCCGTGCTCACCTCGAAGTCATCGAGTTCCTCCGTTCCTGCGCCTACAAGAACCCCATCATCGAGGACAGGGCAGATCTTGTCGCTGACGTTGTCCGAGCCAAGATACGCTTGGACGTATGCCACTATCGAGCGGCGCACTCCGCCCTGAAGACTCTGGCGCCCATCCTCGGAAAGACCGTGGAGGACGACTACCTTCAAGAACTCGAGGAGACCGACATTAGGTACATTTCAGTGATAAATGGTGTCTGCGCCCCTTGGATATGGCGTTTCGGTCGCACAGCTCTCCTGAACCCAGCTCGTCGGTTGGACTTGGACGTTAACAAGGACCTGAATACCGGTATGCCCCATACTTGACTTGATTGTTGCGTGCGTATTCTCAATGTTGACCCTAGCGTTACGTGTGGAGTGGTGCGATGCCCGCGCCCACGCCCGTACCAGCATGCAGATGTGCAAGTCCCTCCACAATGACATGTGTCGGGCGATTGCCAGTCACGAGCAGCGTGCGTACTGGTGGGAGACCCAAATAGGCAGTGCCTTCGCCGGCCGATCTGACTACCGTGAGGGCGCCGACTCTTACGCGTACCGACAAGCCTCCATTCGTCGCTCAATGAAGTCTCATTGCTGTCACCTGTGGGCATCCATGAAGGACTGCTTGTCTGCTGGTCCGCACGACGTTGATGATCTGTCAGGTGTAGCGAGCACGGTTGCGTCGCGCGGGGATGGGGAGAAGGGTATGTAGCGAGCTGTTTACCCACTTGTGCTAGATCATCCATTTCTTGCGAGTTTCTTGTTGTTATTCGCCCTGTGCGCTCATGCCTTGACCAAGATAATGTGATTCTATCGGCGGTGATTCATGCCATGTACTTTACGATGCGATGTTGTCCATAAAAGTCCCTAATCATGCAGTTTCCCTGTTGGCGTACCAATGCAATCTCCGGTGTTCCCATCTCTCCAACCTGCGCATGTCCCATTCTCTGTGAACCTTCCATCTACGCTACCCCTTTGGGTTTAAGGGCTCCCCACGGTGCGCTGGCGAGCAGCGTCGAGCATCTCTCAGCGATGTACTTCCGAGTAAGACCAAATTAAAAAAGTGTTGTGGTGTGCCATGTGGATGGCTTAGAATTTGATCCCAAAACAGGTAGTTCGTGGGGCCGGAGCGGGTTAGCTGCACCCCGATCAGGCAATGGCAACCGCCGGTACTCCTTTGTTCTAACACGTCCATGGTCTTCCTCGTCTCGTCCATGGCAACGCTCGTATTTCCTAGGCCAGAGAAGAACCTGCGACGCGTCGAGAATACATTGGAGAAACTGTCTGAGGTACCGTCAACACGGTCAGTTTTCTCCTGCGACCAAATCGCTCACATGCGATCCCAGCTCGTCATTCCATTCCCCGCATCGGGGAGGGATGCTTAAGGCACTTAGTCACTGGGGCCATTTGACCACGCATTAAGGTGGTAAGGCAATTAGTTTGGCATAACCAGGTGTACTGTTGACTGACGATAGAACGAGGACCTTGTTCGATCGAAGCCGCCAGATGGCCGCTCTGCCCAGTGTACCGTGTGGTTGCGAATCGGACTTGGATTGAATGCAGCTCGGCACACACCTATACTAGCAAATGGGGTTAAGATGTAAATCGCGCTGGTCGTTTTGGATATGGGACGTGCGGCGGAGAGGGGGAAGATAGCTGCATTGCTCTGGAGGTGAGTCGTACGGGCTACTTCCTCCCCAAATCGAACACTTATTATCCCCAGGAAAGTTTATTACTTGCCTGCATACGTGGGGGAGAGGTGATTGTAAACCAGCTCCTTGGGTGAGGCGAGACCGGTGGCGGTGAGGCCCCTAAGCTCCTGCGGTGCGCGAGCTCCCTACTTGGAGAGAGGTGCAATCTTTCTTCTATCAGTCTTTGCCCTACTCGTTCCATTAACTTTGGAAATTTAACTTGTACTCCCAGGAGAGCTCTCCCACGTCTCTCTTGCCATCCACTGTCTCCGCTCCTCTTGGTACATTGTTTCATCATCGCCTTCAAACCTTCCCCCATCTCGAGACCAGCGAACCAGCATGGTAAGCATATGAATCAGTCAGACATTTACTGTGATATCTGACATTATGCAGCCGAAGAACGCTAAGAAGACCCCTCAGCCAGAGACGGGGCAAGGAATGCAGGATACCCGACCGCAGGAAGGCTCCCCTACTCCGCGGCCATCAAAGTCGTATCTGCGGCCTCCGGTCTCATCGACGCATGAAATGAGCCTAAGAAAGCGTAGCGGTAGGCCGAAGTCTTTTAAGGATCTTCCACGCGTTTGACGCGAATTTGTCCAGCGGCCCCAGCTCCCATTACCGCGATAAAACTACCCCCACCTGCCCAGATGTCAGTGAAAGGACGCGATGCGTTGAAAACCCCTGTCGTAGGCGCGTCTTCCATCGCGACGGCTCCAGAAAAGCAGGGTGCGTTATATTCCGAGATCATCATTTATAATTTGTGTAATATCGAGCTCGCTGGTGGCAGGAAATGACGATGGTGCAAGTTCCGCGTCCTCAACGGCTAGGTCAAGCATGACGTCGCCACTTTCGAGCCCACCTCGAGAGCCAGACAACCAATCTCAGATCTTAAGCAGCACTGCTGGGCGTGTGACTTGTAAGCTCAATGTTTAAATGTTTGTCAGGCATTACAAGTGACGTCGCACACGTGCAGCATCGTCTGAAATGCGCGTGCCTGGGCCTGCCCCAGCACTTCAGCCTACGCCCGCGAGAGAGCATCCCGTTCTTCACAGCGCGCTTGAGCTGGATACGGGCCCTTCGGATATGTTAGGAGGGAGTGCTGGGAGGGCCACGGTAACCGAGCAAACCGACGGTCATCCTACCACGCTCATCCCACGCGCTCAAAGTCTTCAGTGCGGCGTAGAGGTCGACGATGGTGACACTGTGAACGAACTTCCGCCCTTGTTGTTCTTTGCCCACAGCCTGTCCGATCTTCAGAATGAGGAACCAAACGCACCCGCTGCCGTCCGTACTCCGCAGGGGGACCCTGTTCGCGCTTTGCCCGCCGTAGAGTATCGTGCGGACGCCGAAGACCACATACTGCCTCTCGCAGACGGTCACGCGAAAGATTCCGCGAACGTTCGCAGAATCGTTTCCTTAGATGGTCCCTCCACGAATGACCTTGCCGGAGACCATGTCCGTGGTCTCCAAGCCCCTGCCGGAGGTTCGTCATTCTGGTAGTGTCTGCTTGTGACTCGAAGGTTCATTAACCTATAGGTCCACATCCTGCTGCTGAAGTTCCCCCGGATGGTGTCAGTAATTCCTCTGGGCAACAACTCCTTTCGGCCGGTGGAAGACAAGATTCATCTGACGATGGGGACCAAGAACATAACCCAGGTAAGCTTCTTGCTATACCACTGCACGTACACGTCTGACATGACATCAGCCCGAGCGTACAGTAACAGACAAGGTGAGGCTAACATCGAAAACACGAGTCTGCACTTTGTTAGTTGCCTGTTCGTGCGCCGTTTCTCCTGGCTGTTTCGTCGAACGTTTCTGTAAACGTTCCTTTCCCTTTCGCCCATCTAGTTGCCGCCTTGAGAACCTTGCTGTGAACGTCTGGGCAGACGTATAGAACGTTTCGTTTCTTTGAACGTCTCAGGGAGCATTTCAAGGAATGGTTCTGCGGCCGTTCGCCCGAACGCTTCGGGGACTGTTTCAGCAAACGTTGAGGCGAACGTTTCTGCGAACAGCTCGGGGCGCAGTTCAGGGAATGGTTCTGCGGACGTTCGCCCGAACGCTTCGGGGGCTGTTTCAGCAAACCTTTCTGCGAACAGCTCGGGGCGCAGTTCAGGGAATGGTTCTGCGGACGTTCGCGTGAACGTTTCGGGCATCGTTTCGGCAAACGTTTCTGGGAACGTCTCGGGGTGCATTTCAGGAAACCCCTCTGCAGGCGTTCGCCCGAACGTTTCGGGGACCGTTTCAGCAAACGTTGAGGCCGCGGTGAGCCTCATTCATCCACCCACTGAGCCCCAGTGTCACCAGTTGGCTCTAAGTCCAGCTGTCGACCGTTCACCTGAACGTTCTGTGAGACAGTTCAGTGAATGGTACTGCGAATGGTTTCGCCGAGGGTTTCATAAATGCTGCTTGTCCCACCAGGTACCTCTGATTGCGCCCTTGGGCACGACCTCGCGTACTCTCTGCTGGCGAGAACGAGTTCTCGATTGCTTGCGTACGCATTTGTGCGAACAATCCTTATAAGCTTGTATCGCATGTCTCTGCGAACACATCGGCGAAAGTGCGCACTGACGTTTCTGCGGGCGTTGCCTCTCGCACCGTGTTGTGCACTCCCGCTGCGAATACATCAGCGAAGAGTCTCGGCTGTCACCTGGAACGGGGCGCGGACGTTTTGTCGATCCTTTCCCTCTAAAGCTCACCTGTGATCCCTGGCCATTAGTCGGACGTTGCCCGGACGTCGTCCCTTTTGATGCTTTCATAGGCTTTAAGGACCTGACCGCTGATATTACCCTCCCCTCTCTTCCCAGGCAGCCCGAGCGCGGATTATGCCAACGACGCTGAAGGCACGCCTTGTCCACCACTGATGGTTGAAAAGACTCTCATCGCTGACTTCTTCCCATAGCACTTAGCAGGCGAACCCCTCCCCACACTGAGGGACAGACAGACGTCTCGGTGTTTAAGTCTCCAAACAAATCAGCGGATGTCCCCGAAGAAAATAGGGACACTTCTGATGACCTAGAATCCTCTGAGCGGGCTGATGCTTGGCTCATTTCTGAGCCAGAGTCAGGTAGTGAGGATGAACAAGCCGAGGCTGAGGATCGCAAAGCTGTCGGCCGGATCTCAGATGCAAATCTCAATATCGTTTCCGAGGGGTATACGCAGGTGGAAGCGCTCGCGAAAGAAGTTGCCGGAAAGACGGGGCTCTCGGCATCGCAAGTCATAGAGTTATGGTCTTCGACTATTCAGCGCACACATTTGAAATTCAACATGTGGAACATGTACAGCTCCTACTTCAAGGAGCATCAGGAGGAGGAGCTCAAGCGTCTCAAAAATCGTACGTCGTCTGCGTGCATTTCTTTTCCCACAGATCGGATTTCTCATCTCTGCTTTCAAGCACCCATATCTACCACCCGTAAGCTTGCTATGACCATATGGCAGTTCAGGTGCCTTTGACGAGCCCGGATCCTCTGTAGCGGTTGACGCCAAGACACGCCAGAGATGCTACAAGGAGTTCTTGAACGTCTACGGTGTAGAGGATGCAAAGGAATTTCTGACCAGCTACCGTAAGCTGAAGCTTGTGCAAGGAAGTCAGACCACCGGAGAGCGCAAAACCCTGTTTAAAAAGGCTTCCAAGAACCTCGTCTCTGTGGTAAGAATTTTGCAAGGGCTCTTCGGACATGAACACTAACGTTTTTCTATCTATATAGTTGAAGATGTATGAGTATTTATACGGTTTCAGTGGGATCATCGCCCTTGCTGGCAGCAACCTGAATTCCGATAGCGGACTTGCATTTGTGCATGAAAGCAAGGATGCCACAGGCGTGAGTATCCGGAATAATAGATTGACTTTGATGCGCGACTGAAAGCTTGGATCAATAGTTCTTCACGACTCGTTGCCGTACTGATCTAAATGGCGTCCTCACCCACCTAAAGACTCATGTCTGGTAAGTACAAGGAAGTCACTCTGTTGCTCAAACTGAGGTATGGGCGATCAAGCAACAACGCATCGTTGGCCCTTGTCGAAAAGACATTCAGTGAAAATGCTGGAATGGTGGCGAATGCCGCTCCCAAAGGCGCCGAAGGGCGGGCTGCGGGCTCTAGCATCCCTGCGGACAAGAGGCGGCAATCAGCTAGAATCGATACACCGACTCTTAAGCAAATCCTCGGGTTAGGTCAGAAGGAGGTGGCATCTTGGATTGTGGAACATTTTCGAGACCAGCTCAGTACGTGGATCACGTTCTCTGCGTCTGATTGAAGAACACTTACTGTCTGCACTAGATTCCTTGAACATCCCAAACGTGCATTGGAAGTCTTTTCCCTGGAAGTCGCTGGGATCAATGTTTTCATCAAGGAAGGTTTGCCTACATCAATGGCCAGAGGGCGTACCTTTCCCTCCGATCGCAGATCACAAGGTCGGGAAGGTGGACAAGAAGCGTTCTTCTAAGGCTAAGAAAGTACGAAGCATTCACAATCTCTCACGCGAGCACTTGGAATCCCTTGTCCGTGCCATTGTCGATGACAACGGCATCTTTTTCACCGTCACCACTTCGGAAGGTGAGCTCCTTCATTAGCGTTCATGAATAAGGCGTTGATGATGCCCCCTGATTTCGATGGCAGACTACGATGATGATCGGGACCCTGTCGCTCTGGGCGAACCACCTCACTACTACTCCCGGTACACCAATGGTCGTCGCTGGTTCGCGGATGGCCGAGAGGATCGCCTAGGCTTGTCCCGTCGACGAGACTCTCCCGTTGGCACTGATGACGGCTCCAGTGACTCCGACAACTCCAACAGCTCCGACTCCAAAGACTCCGATGACTCTGACGACTCCGGCGGCTCTGGCGACTTCCATCGCCATAGCGCCACCAAATCACAGCTTCCACAATCAGGTCCACAGAGGACCGAGGCGAAGAAGAACGCAGACGCGGACAGGGACGCCGGAGCGAGAGTGTCTCGCACCGAGGGGAAGGGGAAGGAGAAGGAGATTGTGGATCGTAATCAACCATCGGGCGATTCCTCCCACACCCGTGACCATCCTCTTGCCCCAGGTCAGGGTGATCAACACATCGATCCTTTCCATGGAGTCCCAATCTACATACCAAGCGACACCATCGTGACTAAGCCACGGCGATCCCAGCCGCGCCCCAAGTACATGGAAGTTTCGGATGACGAGTCAATGCTGAGACAGCAATCATCCCAGAGCACTTCACAGCCTGCTCCTAGGGAGTTGCCCAAGCCTAGGCCCCTTGCGAAGAGGAAACTAGAGCCCTCGGAGATGGCGCCGGGTTCTCATGAGGCGTCGTCATCGAAGGGGAAGGGAAAAGATAAAGATCGCCCTGAAGACTCCAGTGCAGTTCCACCTTCCAAGCGGCGTCGTACCAATGGGCCTCAGGGTCCTCAGTCTGGGCCAGGACCTGACAAGCAATCTGCAGAAGGCTCCTCCCTCAATAACCTCTCGAGCATCCGCATGCATAATCACTTCGGTGATCCCTCAAAGGACGACGCGAACGACCACTTGAACGCCTCTGCGAACAACCCTTCGAACGCCTCTGCGAACGATCGCTTGAACGCCTCCGCGAACAACCCTTCGAACGCCTCTGCGAATGATCGCTCGAACGCCTCCGCGAACAATCGCTCGAACGCCTCCGCGAACAATCGCTCGAACGCCTCCACGAATACCTCCGCGAACAACCCTTTGAACGTCCGCGCGAATGACCCCCAGAGAGGCTCGTCGAACATCCCCGCGAACGCCTCCGGGGATATTCCTACGAACGACCGCTCATACTCTGCGCCCGCAATCCAAGACCCCACTGTACCCAACATCGCGACATCTGTCAATCCCCCGGGTCAGCAGGGACCGCAGGGCATGCAAGCAAATCTCTTCAACGCACCGTGGGGGAGTTACCCGAGCCATGGTGCATACAATGGTGGGCCCTTTGAAGGGCCTTGGAACGGTCTCCCCCCGTACTACATGCAATATGGCTATCCACAGCCCATGGTTACATATCCACCCGTAGGTAACCCTCCTGGTCCCGCGCATCCCTACCAGAACCAGAATTTCCCAGCTCGCGGTCATCCGGGAGGCTCGGGTGCAGCGGCAGTCAGTTATCTCCAGGGTCCTTCGTCACAGCTGCCTGCAGGAACCCCAGTGCATTCCCATGGGCAACTTCCGCCCGGCATGGCTCCGCCTAGTGTACCACCAGGGACTCCCTTCTACCATCCACACGCTCAGCTGCCGCATCACATGACACCGCATGCGATGGTTGCCCCGCCCTCTACACCTCTTGCACATGCGGCGGGGGCATCCTTCCCACCACGCACCCACTCCCTTGCACAAGCGAGAATGAATCAGCCATCTACTACTGATGACGGCGTGGCGGAGGCAGCCTCTGATTCGGAGATGCTTCCTCAGATTATGACGAGCCAACCAGATCCGGCTGTGTGATTGCACCTAGCAGAGTTGCGCTAGAGCCTTCGAATGTAATATATATATATACCCATGTCCCATCCCGTTGCCGCCATGTACACCTTGTTTTCTTAGTGCAATGCAATATCTTGGACATTTACATATTTGCACCGTGTTCCGCGTGAACAAACCTTTTAAGATCAGTACTATCTATTTATGGCATTGTCATACTTTCGACGTGAGCATTTCTTGGGCGGAAACAAGTAGATTTGATTGATAAAAGCGACATAAAAAGTTGATAGACTAGCCACATCCTAAGTAGCTTTTTTATTGTGTCCATACCATGACAAATCGGAAATGCTCGCGCGGATGATCGAGCGAACGCTCGCTGGAACACTTGCTCGAATGCTCGCTTGAGTTCGCGTACCAATACAGGCCCATCGCTATATCTGGGTCGTCTATCTTTGGACTGTAGTGGAAGCGAACGCGGCAGGGAGGGGTCTCTCTGGATAGTTTCGCACGGCAGGGGAAGGGGTCACAGAGACGCCTCAGGGTCCTGCCTGGGGTGGTTCATCATCATCTGGCTCTGGATAGCGTGTGGTCAAGTTGTAGAAGTACTCGATGATAATGGTGACGTCGACGTGGGAGAGTGTGAGGCGATGGTAGACTCGGCCGTCTGACCTGTCTCCTTCATACAATGCTTCAAAGTGCACCTGGTATCCCTGCACCTGCAGAGAGCGCCTGTCATCTCCAGGTAGCATCAACCTAATACTGTCATGGCCCCAATTCCACAGGTACAGGAGGCCACTGCCATTGCGGAGATTTCTCCATATGGGTGACATGGCTTGAGGTGTGGGAGAGGGGGTAGCCGGCTCGATGTCGACATCCAAGTAGTATTCAGACTTCCATGCAAGATTGAGGCCAAGTCGAAGGGTGAGCAGTGCTCTAGTCGGTGTGATGAGGAAAATACACTTCTGCTCTAGGCGCCATTTCCAGGACAAACTGTCGCGCCAATGCACATAATATGGACCATCCTGCACCGTCTCGAGGCCCATATCACTCGACTCCAGTGTGATGCGGGCGACGATCACAAGCCGGTCCATATCTGAATCTGGATCAAACTCCTTCAGGGGGCCCTGGCCAGCGTGAAAGTACTTCACCACTATGGCAAGATTGTCGGAACCGGAGGTGTCGGTGGAAGTGAGAGTGAGGGAGTGGGAGCCATAGGAGGGGCGCAGGCTTGGGTCGAGGACAAGATGAGCGGAGTATCCCTTGGAATTGAGAGCCCTTCTCGCTGATCCTATCAGAAACAGATGCAAAGCTTCGTGCGCAGCATGAAATCGACACTGGAGAGGTGATAACTGCTTCGAGTGAGGATGGAGTGGTGTTCCAACGTGCTCTGAGTTGATAGATGATTCAACATCAACATGAATGTCGTATCGAAGCCGAGATATAAGGCGCAGCCCAAGGCGCAATGTTATCAACTCTCCAGAATCCATGGCGAGGTGTAGGTCCTGTGCTGGCAGATTTATTCTCCATAGATCTTCATCAGCCCAAGTGGCAGCTGTATAGGGTGTCGACAACTGGAAGTGCGTATTCATCTCAGGAACCTCCTCGCCAGGTGACAGGATCCAGGCTTGGGCCGTGATTGCCACAAAGTCGCGATCATGGGGTTTTATGCACCGACAATGAATGAGAATCTTGAATGTTTCATTCGAGAGAACGAAGGAAAGGGAAGACTCGGAATCATTGTTGGCCCTGGAGGAAGCTTGAATGTTTGTGACCGTGTACCCGTCCGCTTGGAGGACAGCCGAAGTCCATGTAGGAAGGCTCAAGTTCACGATGTCACTACTGGGACCTTCCTGAAGCTGCGGCTTGGCGTCATGAAACTTGGGATGAGGAAGATACACAGTCATATTTGGCTGTTTGAGGGCCTTCTGGACGCGGGAGATGTCGTTTATGGAGAGAGTGAATAAATCGTGAGTTATATGTGATCTGAGCTCGCTTGGGAGGTGCAGCGACGCAACCTGGGTGTTGTTGGTGCGCATATAACATAGTCGGCACAAAACCCGCCGACGATCATTGTCATACTGGGAGCGGAGGACGACGAGATACCACGATACACCGTGGACCAGGTTTATGACATTGCAATTGAGAGCTTCCAAGGGGAGCAGACAGAGCTGGGTGCGGACACCGTAGGGGGTACGAGTGTATTCTTCCAGTGGAAGATTGAGGCCCTTGATTGAGTCTTCCATGGGCCGGATGATCCGCTGAGCAGAAGATAGATTCGAAGCACCACAAAAGGAATGTGGAGATGGTGCGAGCAGTGTCGTGGTGTCTCGGCATGTAGCGTTTAAGAGGGGCCTCTGACGCATGAGAAATGGTCGTGCACCCTTATCTCCCCAAACGAAGATGCTATGGTCCGGAATCCTCTCCAATATCTGCTCTTGCAACCGCCGAAATGCGTTCTCACCCTCCCCATAGAGTGTCGGCATCGTGATCCCGAAGATTCCCAACAGCGAGTACGCCTGGTCCTCCACCCGGGTCGTCTCGCGGTGGGCTGCCCACCGCATGCGGTTGGCAACGCTCTCCTCACTCAACACCCTATTGTGCGTCAAGATATCGACATTGATGGACGTAATCTCCGTGATGACGTCCGCCAGCCTCATCTTCGATCCAAGGTACTTCCAGCCTTGTGAAAGGAACACAAGCGCGAGTGGAGCTACGAGCTCCTGGAGCGTCCATCCGCGCTTGAACCATCGGCTCTTCCGGAATTTGGAGTCCTCCTCCCTCACGTCCCCGCCAGGCGACACATCCACGAGGAAGGCATAGCAGATATCAGCGTCGCGATACCAGTTGAACATCGAGTTGATCGCCTCGGACAGCTCTGAGCTGCTCTCCTTGTTGATACAACAGGAGTCGATCCAGATGTAGCGGTGGCCGTCGCGGCGCGCGACCTCGCACGCTTTCCGGACTTTCTCCGAGAGACCAGAGTCGGGACCCCATATGGAGGAAAGAGCAGGAGATGATGTACAGGAGCTGGTGGCAGTGTGGACGTCGAATACGGGCGTAGAGACATCCGGGACAGCTCCCAAGGCGTTTGAAGTCGCGTGAAAGGGCTCGCCTTCTTTGCCCGGGGGCTAAGAGAGCGAACAATGGTCAGCATTCCTCGCAGCAGTAGGGCCCAACATTGACAGACGACAAACGTTTTGACGCTTCCGGGGTGGCAGGAGTCCATATTCCCCCTGTATCTCTAGCACCTCCTGGTATGTTTGCTCTCCATCCGGGTCCCAGGTATGTGATAGGATGGCATATGGGGGAACCTTTTCCGCATTGATGAACTCGACAAACTTCCCCGTGTGCGTATCAATCAACCGCATGGTCGAGAATACCTATGGATGTTCAGGTCAGCGTCAGGATGCGTGAGCATAAAATGTGAACGTACAGGTACTGACAAAGGATATCGACGGTTGTGATTGTGGCTTGCGAGTCAAGTTTCGAGAAAGGTGGCGAGTGCAGGAGGATGTGTGCGGGGGCGAGTGGGAGGGGAGCAACCTGGACGACGCAACGAAAGGGCTCTCACAGCCACACAAGATGAGCCGCGCGGAGGGCATGAGGCGATGTGGACCAAATCGACACTCTAAGCCCGAGTGGCAATGTGCATACCGCCGATGTAGAACAATGCCTCATGCCAGTGACTCGGAACACGGCCGAACGCCCTGTGCAAGGACCACAACCCTCTGCAGTGGTCAGCGTCAGCGGGGAAATAGCGGTACCAATGCTGTACTTCCGCGCGCAAACAACGAGGTTTGGTCCACATTCTCATGAAATCACTGCGGATATGTGGCAATGAGAATCCGGCATGGGGACCCGGAGGGCTCGGGCTCTGATCGAAGGCGTCTTTCTTGCTTTAAGTCGTCACGCGTAGTCAATGAAGGTACGATCGCGCTGGTGGTGTCACCGGTCTCGCTCTGGACGCGCATATTCCAGCTTGCGGATGGTGGATCCTCCGAAATTGCACCCCGTGACAGCCAGGGGGCGCAACGCAGGCCTCTCGAACGGAGTAGAGTGACAGGCCTGAAGCCGAGTGGCATCATATGAGCGCGTTTGTGACAGCGGCGAAGGGATAGATCCAAAGCGCAAGTGCTGAAATGAGGGTGTGTCTCGGCCGTAGATTGGGATTTGTAATTTACAGCGGTGTGATTCTCTGCCGCGCAAGTCGACTGTCCATCCCGGATCCGTGGGCGCGAGTTGACAACCAGAGTTGTAGCATGTTCCAGGAAATAAACGCGAGCAGATCGCGCCGGGCAGGGCCACTTGCTACAACTTCACTCGAACAGCTGACTCGTGGTCACATTACGGTGCGGAGCACTGCAGCGTCCTTGTCATTGCGCCCGTTGCGGCCTCTTACAGACTTGAGCAGGTCGAAGGTAATTTGGCCACGGCTGTCAACACCAGCTCGATGCTAGCTGTCGAAAATTTGTGTCCGACACGATGATGCACTAATTCTGATTTAGTCTCCTGCAGCGCTTTAGGCAGCACTGTTCACTGCGCGATGAAAGTCTGGCAGAGCGAGGCACGAGGCACATCAAACACGATCAAATCCTCGTTTACACGACACCGTTCAACTTAATCGGGGCCGTGTTCGAAGAACAACACAACGATTGAAATAAGTACACTCGAATGCCTCAGCACGTACGAGTGGAGGCCGTCAGAAGACTGATGTATGCCGTGAAATGCTGGCGGATGGCCACACTCTGACGATGATGGTTCAAGACGTAGCTTGAGAGGCTCGTGCATGTGCCGATGACCAGGACGTGGACCAAAGGGATGGTCAAGGAGAATACTCACCGCAAAACAGCCCTAAAATACTGTGTTATATTCACCATGCCTTCTGAATACGACGCATGCACATTGCCGGAGGCAGAACGGCTTCATGAATGGAACCAGGATCGCTGAGTCCTACATGGAGCAATACATTGGCTGAAAACGTTAACCCTGCGAAAGCGGGGGGACAAATATGAGCATAGGTACGTATTAGAGTGGTGTGAGATACTCACGACTACTCCAGGGACCCGAAGACAACCCAACGCACAGGAGCGGCCAACGGATGCAGCTGAGACTCAAAGGAGCAGGAGACGTTGTTTGGAGATCCCAGAGAGGCGTGTCTGTAGTACAGGTAGATAGAAAGATGAGAGCAAGACGGGGGATCATGTTTGATGCGGCCGAGACGAAATCAACAAGCTAGCAGATGAAGGTAGGTGGGTATTGTGAAGGAGGCTGTCGATGCACAGAGAGCCTGGCAGGGTCGACGTCCCAGAGGAGCGGGCGGAGGCCAGAAGAGGGTGAAAGTCGCACAACGAGGGCTCCCATAGAGCGGTGGAGGACCGTTTCGCAGAGGAGGTGGCATGCAGCTGGGCCGACAAGACGTGAGGCTTCGTTGCTGAGACGCAGGTCGTGGTCGAAGGACAGTCAAAGTCGGCGGCCCGACCGAATTTCTGATGCCCTTGGCGCCCATCGGCGCAGAGTCACAATGTGTGATGCGCATGTCACATCCTGCGTGCCCATGGCTCCGCCCTGTGTTTTCCTGCCAATGTTTGCTCCTACCTCGCTGTCGCCTCGCTGTCGGGTAGTTCGTTCTCTCCATCCGTGTATCGTGTCTGCGGTCCCAACAGAGCTCTAGGAATCTCTGCTTGTTTGTGTTCTATCTGGACCTTTCTGCACAACTTGAACCACCCTCGGCGTCCGACAGTCATCTCATGCGCGTCAGGGACGGCGAGCTCGCCCAATGGACAACTCAGTATGGCTGGCCTCTAATCCACACTCTCCACGTCTGGATTTATCCGATGTGCTGCCCCAGGTAGCACCTTCTCAGGTGTCGCAACCTCAGGCGACGTTCGAACGCTCGCGATTTGGAGCCGGCTGACAGGTTTAAGGACTGCGCGAGGTACGACCGAGCCATCTGTCCTTGTCCTCGCAGATGCTTAACTTCTTTGTCAATCGATTTGGTTTAGAATAGTCGGAGACGGATTGCCTCTAATAGTGATAGCCTCTGATAGATGGATAACAATCGTCAGCATCGAGCCCGGTAAGATATTCAAGGTTAGTTCCAGCCTGCTACCCTCACCTGAGTTCCGCTCAGCGACCGTGCGAGCATAGTACTCCCTCTACCCCGACTTCTAACACCCTTCAAACGGTGTTCCAGTTCTTAAGGCACGCCTACCTTACGAAAACCTGCCTCCCACGAGCAAGCACGTTCGTATGGACAGGTTTCTTCGGGGGTACAATGGCGAGCTCCATATGTACGAAGGTGCGTTCTTTTATCATCCTTCACAACCGCTGCATTCCAAGCCCCGTCCTAGGCAGATTCATCTCTTCCCTCGACATCCCTTCGTACCACGAGTCGGCTCTCACGTCTGGATCTTCAGACCCGGCTGTCGAGCTCCAAGTCTGGAACTGGGTGTCCGGCAACCCTCGTCTCTCCGAGAACCCCGTCTTCGATATCGCAACGCTGCATACTGAAGTTCACACTGCAAAGCGGGAACGTGTAGGGAGATGAGGCTGGAGAGACACATGAAGACGATTGAGATGAAGCGCAGAAGGGAGGGAGAAATGGTCGTAGTCGACAAGCTCGCAGCAAGGGCCAGGCGAAGGCCAGGGAGAGCAAGGAAGCCGAGGAAAACAGAATAAGGACGGGTCTGGCGAAATCGAGAAGGGACAGGTGGCCCGCATACAGTGGACGTGGACGGTGCCGGCGCATCCGTGGACAGTGGAAGGGGAACGTCAAGAGACAACCTCCGATTGAGAGGACATAGAACTCGTCTTTGTCACGCAGAAATCGATCACTGGACCATGGTGAGGACAGGCGGCTCGTCATCTTCGCCGTTAGAGGGTAAGTCTCCATGTATCGTCTTCGCCCCACCAGAATATTGATGGGCACCAGGGCCTTCGAGATGATCTACCTGCACTTCTCCGGGAAGGGCGCAGTACGCTCATCGTCCATCCTAGAAATATCGTTCCCTGCCCCTGTCATCGATTTCACCGTCATGACGAACTGTAACATCTGAGCGTTGTTCGACTCCGAATAGCTATGTGCACGCCTTTGCTTGTGTCCCCGATTCGCCAGCTTGCTCTCCCGGGAGAGTGAAGTACCGTGCCTCCTCTCCACCCAGATCCGTCCTTCCCTCCCTTGCTCACCGTCTTGGCACACACGACGGGACAGACCAACACAATACCCTCGTGCGGACGACACACATTACGTCGACCCCCTTGAACCCCGCTCCCTCACTCTCAACCCGAAGCACGTCGTGCCCGCCACGCTCCCGCAGCTCCAGGTCCTTGAACTCTACCATCTACGGGACCTCGGAGGCCGCCTGAAGGTGGCCGCGCTGCCGAAGGTGGCATATTCACCTCGAGCACGATGCGCTCATCCTCTCATCTGCGATTCACTCCACCGATGCGGCCGCGCTTGAGCCTGTGACGTACGGCAACGAGCTCACTCAGCCCTGAGTATGGTAGAACAGGGCGATGCTCGTAGAGCAGGACAGCCGTGAAGACCCTGAGGTGGCGGCGGGGGTGGAGGGATCGGGAGATCGAGCATCAAGCCATCACATTCGGATCGGAGGGGAGGGAAGGCGAAGAAGGAGAGGATGGGCAGGCCGCAGGCTTTCGACTGGGAAATGGATGCGTTGTGAGTACATTGCGAGTATTCTATGCGCGCGATTCTGATGGGTCGCCTGTGCATCGTGTCAGACAGATTCCATGGATGCCCATCCTGCTATCATACGTAGGACCTGCGACGTTGGCCGGTGTTCAGGTTTTCATGTCAGCATTGCGTCGAGCTGTGGATCCTGGCTATCGGCATGGACGAAACCCTTAAGGATAGGAAGTGCCCATGGCCGTTGGCAGTCCAGTTGGAACAATAGAAAGAGCCTGCAACTCGAACCTTGAGAGACATCGAGCCGTCAGGGTTCGCGCGCGGAGTATATTGCGGAGTTTCCGACTAACAGGCTTGCATCATCACCGCGGCACTCAAGTTTGGATGGACCACCGCGCGAGTGTACCGAACCAGCAACGTATGTTGCTTTATCTCTTCGATCACAGGGATAATGTTGACGACACCCCCATAGGTCGATTTCGACTGTTTCAACGCGGACAGGCCTCATGTAATCACCTGAAGTACAAGGTCGATTTCAAGACGGATGCTACCAGTTCTGAGTGAACGTTTCAATACTGACATCCGGGTGAGTGCCGCATCTCCTAATTTAAGGTGTCGTAACACTACTTACTTATTCCCATACAGACCAATACTGCTGTTTCCGTCGCCGCGCGCGCGCCGTCGGGAACTCACGGCGCCTACTACATGCGTTCTCCTGCCGCCCGTATCCGCAACTCGATCCTCCATCTCACATATACCGATATCTTCCAGACGAACATTTCTGCAGCTTCCTAGCATTCCCGGCCGTCCTAGAGGTCGCTTCGTTCGACCATCCGTACCCTCAGCCTGTCCACACAAATCAAACCTTCCTGCCTTGGAATTTGCTGCCTCCTAGCGCCCGCTGGCCCGATCCGTACGCACTGACGTACTGCGTCCGTCCGTGGAGATGATTCAGTCCTCCCGACACCCATCTCGGTCCCTCCGGATTCATCCAGAGTACGAGGTCGCACTCGACTCTTCGACAGCAGTCGCATTAGAGCGCTGGTTCATCAAAGGCTATCCAACGAGGCCACAGCTGAATGAGACACCTCTCGTCACACTCCTCCTGATATCGTCCTGGTGTGCATTAGAATGATAGGAGCACCACATGTTGGACGGCCTGTCTGCCTTCCGCACCGTACCATTGGCGCATCCAGATATCGTCGGGCTGTGCGGCCCCATCTCCGCGCAGACGTGGGCTACAGGTCTTCCGGACGGTCCCTTCCCTGGTGTTGCTCTAGGCTGGGGCTGAAGGGGCGCTGTTTGCCAACCTCCGTGAGGCCGAATCCGAGTCCCCTGTGAGCCTCGTGCAGCGGGGACGGGCACCACCTAGAGCTCGCGGACCGCAGCTTGATGAGGGTTGGAGTGGATCTCTGTCTCACCACACTCGAAGCTTCTGCCGGCGCCGAAGCTTGGCTTGGGGCCCGTCCTTGAGCTCGATTACTTGTGCTGTCGCGCGGAGTGGGGAATTCGGTTGAAGGAGTGGGATATGCATATCATACCTTCCGCACCACACCCACCCACCGCGCCCCCAGCCCGGCTCACTGTCCCCATGATCGACTTCGCCGTAGGGCCAGATGGCGACGTGTGGACATTACTCGATGCTAACTGGGTACCAGCCACGGCTGTCTCCCGAGCTCTAGACACTCGATCTCTCAGATCTGCCGTTTATGCCGAAGCACCTCCACCCTGAGCGCAACGCGCTCGTCCAACATGCTCTCCGAGGTCGCCATGTTCGACCCCACGACGGACGGCAAGGAGCTGGTGCGGCGCGAGCTCTGGGGCATCCGAAGGATGAAGGCGCCGCTCGCGAAGATCCAGGAGCGTGCGAGGACGTTGCGAAGCAGGGCAGCCGCGAGGGCTCTGAGGCGGCGGTGGCAGAGGAACGGCTCGAGATCAAGCGATCGTGGTCGGAGAGCGTTAACGTGGCGAAGGGCGGCGAGGAAAACGAGGATGTGTGGGATGTCGAAGCGGGCGCGTCGCGGCGGAGAACTTTGCTCGCAATGTCGGTGCGTTCTCATCGCCTCAAGCGTGCGCGTTGCGCTTTCGCTGAGGCCAGCTGCCCGGTTGCCCCATGCCGAAGCGTCCATCGAGGCCGTCCTCTCCATCCAAGGCATCCTGTCTCTGCTCTTGAAACTCGTCATCTCTGGCCACAGCTTGGACAGTCTGTGTAGCCATGTTCTCTGGACCATCTCATGCGCGAACCAAAGTCGTCTGACGTCCGAGCTGGGGGACAGCTGTGGAAGTGCCCCGCCCGGGTGCGCTCGAATGCCAGAGTGAGAGATCCACCGCGCACTGCGTCTTTATTCGTACAGATGCTTACCCTCCCGCGCTCAACAGGGGGTTGCTGCCAAAATCTCACAAATGCCGCTTTTACCTGCAACCGAGACACGATCATCTTTGGGCGACAAGTTCCGAGGCGACATCTTCCAGTCAGTCGCAGCCCCGCGCGCTGCTACTCTCATCGCGTGTACCCAACTCCTCAAACCGAGCCCCGTCTTGCGCCACACCTTCGTCGTCCTCGTGGGGACCTTGCTCTTGATCTCCGACGAGCAGCAACATCATCGCGGCCCATTACTACCCGCGCATTCGCCCTCCCTGAGAAATAGCATTGCCTCGAGCACGACAGTGCGTTCCGCCGCTTTCTTCTTCCTCTTGCTCTCACACGCGTGGACGCCAGATTCGTCCCCCTGTTCTACATCCTTTCATTCCAGAGACAGCCCTCATTGATGGCGTCCCGGGCCTCAAGATCTGGCACTGAGAGTCTGGGGTCTGCAACTTCTGAGCTGCGACCACACCGAACAGAATATCGTCGTCAGGGCTGCGAAGCGAAAGTGCAGCGTATCAGAAACCGAGACAGAGATGGAGCCACAAGGGACGAGAGTCAGGACGGGTTGAAGACAGCAGCAAAGGAATACGGGTAGACAAGTTGACAAGGGTCGAGGCGTGGAGAGCCAGGACTGGAACTGGGACGGGTCTGGTGCCGAGGAGGAACAAGTCGACCAGGCTGGCATAGAAGGGGACTGCGCCGCATTCGTAGACGGGACCTGGCAGGATGCGCCACCTGCATTGGATGCCACGGCGTGCTTCTTCGTCATGCACGAAAGGGGATAGGTCAGCTGGGGCGAGCACGGGCGATTCGCTGTCTTCAGCCCCTTTGGGTGAGTTTTTTGTCGTCCTGTGCAGCCCGCCAGTTTGCTCACAAATAGTACGTCTTCAGGGCTATGCCATAATCCGAGATTTTTGCCCATGCTCACCTAACTTCCCTGATCCTCACGTCCTCCACACGCCCGCCAGGTCTCTTGGGAGCGTATGTCCGATCTCGAGCCTTCATCTCCCGCCCTGCGCGAGGGAAGTGGCCATGACCTACCTGCGTCACGCATGTCAGACTGCTGCCCACCTCTTTCCTGCTCCCTACGCCCAACTCTATGCGTTGTCGCAGCGACGCTCGCCGAGCTCGAGGCCGATATCCGCTGACTCCACGCCCTCGACACATCCCGCAGCCCTGTTCTCGCTTTGGACCCCGAAAATAGGGTGCTCACCATCTCATCCACGGTCTGCTCTCGAAGACCGCCGCATTCGACCCAGAGCGAGCTCAGGGGTATCGGGGGGAAGAATGCGCCGCGCGCGGAGACCTACTTAAGGGTGCGAGGACCTGGCCGCGGGCCGGAGCCGCGAGGTGAAAGGAAACAGAAGAAGGGAAAGCGGTCGAAGTCGAATTCGCGCAGAGCGCAGCGGGTGAAGAGGACGAGGAAAAGGGGCGTCGAGGGGGCGCGTCGTGAGTCCTTCGTTGTACATGGCGGGAAAACTTCATGGCCTTCGCCGCATGACTGGGCCAGTGGAACCTCAGAAAGACGGAGGCGAGAAAGAAGGGCATGCTGCTCGAGGCTGCGCGGCTTGGAGGTCTAAGCCAGGCGAGTGGACGTAGGCGTCGGTGATGGGGGTCGAGGGAGCGATATGTTCCAGGAGAGCGTGTGGTGGCCAGCAATCGAACCACCGGGCGTCGACTTGCAGGTCAGAGAAGCTCGCCCAGGAGGAGTGTGAGGGAATAGGTGGAAGACAGGTCCTGGAAGGAAGCAACAGGCAGTTGGACAACAAGACGAGGGTGCTGCTGGCCAAGGTCGGGTGGGAGGAGAGTCGAAGTCGGCGGCCCGGCTAACGCTGCGTGAGGTCACGCCAAGTCACTGGCTGGTCACACCCTGAACTCGAGTCCGAGTCACGGCAGGCTCCCTCAAGTGCATGCTCCCTCCCACCGAGACTCAGACTGCTGCTTGCCTGCTGCTTGCTAGCGTTCAGTCCCGTCTTTTCGATGCCTGCATCCCGTCTCCGATTCTGACCAAGCACTTCCCGTCATCTGTTATCCTCTGTGTCGCCCCCTTCTCCCGCTGCAGGCAGCCTTGCTCAAGGCTGGCATCCAGCACGACCGAGGACTCAACCTCCAGGCGTCACCCTCCTCTACCAGGCCCATCTAATGTACTACTATCGATGCAGCAGCCTCGCACACTTCAACCAACAGGAGACAATGACAAGCCCGAGGTCTCAGTTCGGTGACTACAGCAACTCGGAGAGGGCCCCAAGTGAAAGGTACGATTGCACACCGCCTCTTCCTCCATAAGTATTCTGACACTTCTACCTTTACACAGGACTTCATGGGAATCTACAGACGTCGCATTTACCTATGATGGGCTTCGATCATCGTCAGCAATAGGCTCCATGATGCCTTCAGGTGAGTCGTTGCCACACACCTGCGCCCCCGTCCTGCTCATCCATCCCGACCATAGCTACCCACCCCATCCATCCATCCCTTATCCATCATATTCTCCGCCCCTGGCTCCAAGACACGAGAACGCCGCGAACGGCACTCCGATGCTCGACCACGCCTCCCTCCCCATGATCTTCCTCTTCCTCCGATGAGACGCATGCTCGCGCAAGCCGGTTCCCCAGCACCTGCGGATACGATATGTAGCGATGCTGCCGCGATCTCGAAAGGTGCGTTCTGCTCTCTCTTTCATCCTCTTTTCAAACGCCCTGACCTGTGGCACAGTAATGTCAGCGCTCGACGTACCCTCGTTCCAACAGTCGACTCTCGTGTCTCAGTGCGACGACCCACTGCAGTGCTCAAGGTCTGAGATTTGGCGATCGACAAGCTTATCGCTGGACATTGTCTTCGATATCGTCAAACTAGTCGCTTAGGCCCCGACCCCGAAGCGGAAACAAAGACGGAGTGATTTGAATGGAAAAGGAGAAGAGCTGAGAGCGATGAGATCTAGGAGGGGCGGAGAAACGTCACGGTTGTGCAAGCCGAGCTCATGACAAGGGTACAGGTCAGACAAGCTCAGGAGGCCACGGCGGTAGAGTGGCGTCCAGTGCCGCGAAGGGGAAGTAGGATGGACAGGGCATCAATTAAGCAGATCCTTGCACGCCCAAGGAGGCATCCGAAGAGCGTACCACCCCTCGCACATTGCGGTGCTTGTCCTCACCGTAGGCGATCTAGTCGATCGGTCGATGGAGGCGAGGACGGATGATTCCTCCTCTTCGCCGTTCATGGGTGAGTCTCTTCCTCCCGTTTTCGCATCATCATCTTGTTCATGCGAACAAGGCATTCCACACTATTATACACACCCCGCTCCTCAGGACGGCGTGACGCTCCCTCGGTCCTGCACACAACCGCGCTTCCTGTCCTACCGATAGACTTCGGTATTGCACCAGACGACATGCCGTCGAGGGTGTTCAATGTCAAAGGGGCAGGTGCAGCTATCAGTCCCTTCAAGTGTACTGTTGGTCGGCCTCTCCTGGAGGGGAAACGTTGTACGTCCTGTCCTGTCCCTTCCTGATGGAGTTAACTGACAGTCATCATTGTGAAGCTTCGAGTCCTGCCAATCTTTCCCCACTCCCTATCCTCATCTTGCAATTCGTCATGACCACGATGCTTGCGGAGCTTGAGCACTCGACTGCTTTGCAGCTGCGGTCGTGCTGCAGAAGTTCGCCGACTCTATGCACGACGCGCCCACCTGCTCATTGACAAGTCGCTCTCCGGTTCCGCCGCGATCGATCTGCAGTGAGGAAGCGGCTCGAGTAGCTTGCTTCGAGCGAAAAGGTTTTGCTTGGCAAGTTTCTGGAGCGTCGAAACAGGGAGCCGAGGCAGGCCAGAAGCTGCGGGCGGAGGGAGACTACGGCCGGGAGATCAAGCGGTCGTGGTCGAGCTGGAAGGGTGCGGACGGGATGAAGGCGGAGGACGGAAGGGGGCGTCGAAATGGATGCATCGTGAGTGCATGCTTTGTGTCGTGTGCCCGAATCCATCTTTTGACCCGACATGTTCGCACTGCTCCCCTATCCTACCGGCTTTGGCTCTTCTTCTACCAGGCTGTTCCTCTCCCTACAACCAAGATATCTGTTGCACAAGCGAGCAGCGCATGTGAACCACGATCATGACATGGCGGTCATCCGGGACCCCCAACCTCAACTCGTACTCCGGGAGCAAGACCGTTGCGCGATCAGTCGACTGTAAGTGTTCTCCACATAGTGGCGCATGGCAGCCCGACTGGAGCAGGCGTTTTTCCTCTAACAGCTTCGTCACAGCCGACTTGCTCGAACCTTGGAAGGACCAACTGGCAGCGATGACGTTTGAAGCAAGGGTGAGCGGCAGGATGCTATGTTATGTTTTCACCTGTACTTATTCTCATGATACGAGTCATTCAGAGCTCATCCGAGTGTACTGCTCGACTCCGACCATGCAAGATGGGCGACAAGAGTCGCATCCTATACGTCGACTCCTGAATGCCGTTGCCAGAGAGATATGACGGCCGAGTTGTCGCGGTCTGAACCTCTGGGGAACAGAATAGGGATAACTGAGGTGCGTAGTTCAGCTGAGCGTCGAAAGCTCCCATTTTTCAGTGCGGCTTCTTGCATACAGAACTAAAACTCCGACTCCCCTCAATTCGACCCAAAAGACTGAAGATCCTGCTAGCGTGTCAGCTAGCACAGTCCTCGGAGCCGGTTCTCATCTGAAACGCCATCGCTGTCATTCGTTCGACACTGACGTCCCGAAGCCAGGAGACGGAGTACATGAGCTGGGAAAGCAGCACACGACCTAATGTCTTGCAAGGAATGTAAGTCTGATAGAGGCGCGAAGGGACCACTTTCTCATGTGCTAACTCATGGTTGCGAACATCGTGTTTAATTTTAAGCAGACTCGCACGGCGCGCAACCCAGAAGACATGTCGGACGGGGGACGAGCGGTCATGCGGCGATAAGTGGGAAGGCGGCCATCAAACATGTATGTTGTTCAACGTTGTTGAGATGCAGGGCATGACGCCGGGAAGTAGGAGGTCCCAGATCTCCTTCCGGGTTTAGAGTTAACGAGTACGCAGATAATCCCTGGAAAGGATTTACGGCCATCTATTCAAGGCTGCGAATACCACTTGCTTCGAGAACATGAGCTGCGAGAACATGGACGTCCTCCCATGCCATTGGACAATGCAGCGTGTTCGGATGGACCTGCGCGTCCCCACCGATGTGCTCGGTCGCGACTGCCTACACTTCTCCACTCTAGGACGCGTCCTCTTTGATCGTCTCTCGGAGACCATGTTACTGTAGCAGGCCCCTCCGACTCGTTAGTCTGGGGGCGGATGGTGGATGTCCGTGGTGAGTTCCGTGGGTCTTGGTGGGAGAATTCGGGGAGGCTTGTCGAAGTCCAGTTCGGCCGCTTCGTACTCGTCTTACCCATAAATATGTATGAAAGGACGAAGTGCAGGATCGTGAGGCGTGCTGGTGAGGATGGACTGCATTGCGACCGAAAACAACTCACCGAAATGATAGTTTCTCAATTCCGTCCATCCTTGGCGGCGGCGGCGGCGGCGACGACGATAATCCGAGCTCGGCTTCGAATGTGACTGCAGCGCGTTGCTGCACAAGCGCATTCTTCTCGATCCTGCACGGCGTACGATCCAAGCTAGTCATCCGCCGTCATGTTTCAGGACTCTGAGAACTCGAGGGTATTGAATGGGACCAGTGCTGGCGAGACGTCCACGGGTCCGATCTCCAATGCGAAGTGCGCCAGAGGTTGGTCCGACTGCAGGACAGGCAGTTCGAGAGGGGAGCGCATGTCGTCTCCCTTGGTGGATTCAGGAAGGCTGACTCAAGGTAGTCGTCGCTGTTGAGGTGCGGTAGAAGGGAGCGTCGGGAGTGCGGGATTTAGTGAGGGAGGGCGGAGGTGGAGGGAGCTCACACCACCAGAGACTTCCGACTCTGGTTAGGAAGACAAGCCGT
Organism: Ganoderma boninense; assembly: GCA_002900995.3. Lineage (NCBI taxonomy): Eukaryota > Fungi > Basidiomycota > Agaricomycetes > Polyporales > Polyporaceae > Ganoderma > Ganoderma boninense. Next base: position 3,045,160 of record CM035311.1, read on the forward strand.
CGAAATAAAGCGAGGCGTGTTTCGGAGACAATGCGAGAGGTGTAGTGGAGTCCAAGTCCAGGTCGCGGCGGAGACGCGTAGGGTCACGATGAGTGACAGGCAGGTCACGCCAGGTCACATCCTCGTAGCTCAGGCTGTCGCTGTCGAATGCCGTCGTTGTTCTGTCTTGTCTCTGGTCCCGCTGCCGTCTTTGCCGTCTCTGCTCACCTCTCGGGCTCTACTCGAATCCTCAGTTTAGCGAGCGGCCGTCTTACGCTGCGAACTGAAGTTATCCGACTCAAGGCCTGCAAGGCCTGGGACTCTGACCACGAACATCAGCCTGCTCGATGATCCACCAGATAGCGAGAAGTCGACCGCCAGCCATCACTCTTCACTCCTGGCTCACGCAGGCGGCATCTACGAGGCGACGCTAAGAAGCTCAAGGTCTGCACAGTGGCCTGATCGCTCGAGGGACCAGGCAGCAGGTACGACGGCTCACGCCGTCTTCGTTCATATGAATACTTACCCTCCTGTGCTCCACAGGGAGCTCCCGTCGAGAAACTCAACAGTAGTTTTCACTTGCGACGGGCAGGCGGTCCATGGCTGGCGACAGGATTGCTCCGGTCAGTCGCGGCCAGTCGCGGCCCCTCACCCCACTCTTACCCGCCCGACCGTAAACGCATCCTTCTACCCCAGCCCCAAACCCATTCCCGAGTCATACGATCCTCCGTCCCTCGTTTCAAAGCCTGGGCCTCTCACAAAACGGCACCCTGGTCCTGGACCATGCCTCCCTCCTGACGGCTGCCCCTCTCACCTCCAACGAACAGTCCACCACCGCGGCCAATCGCGATGAGCACATTCCAGCGAGCTAGTCCCACTAGAGCTCTAGTGCGCGGCGGCGCTCCTTATATCACCACAAGTGCCCCCGGTGACGCCACCTTTCCCCAGCCATCTCACATTGCGACCTGAAGCCATCTGAGTCAGGGACGGCCAGCTTGCTCAATCCACGACACAACTAGAAATAGATATCCAAACATCTCTCTCCAAGCCAGGACCTACCCGATGTATTGTCTTTGATACCGTCTTCACGCACCTCCCAACCACAGGAGACGACAGGTCTGGACGGTGGCCGAGACCATCGAGCTGCTCAGTGAGAGGTACGGTCGCACATCACATCTTCGTTTACGCTGATGTTCATGCTTAAGCTTCGACAGGGAGCTCCCGAAGAAACCCACGGAGGTTACCTTCAACCACAACGGACAGACAGTAGTCATCAGCGACAGGTTTGGCGATGTCTTCAGGTCAGTCGCAGCACCTCACCCCGTCCCTCTTCCTGTCCATCCAACACGACCATAGCTACCCGCTCCACCACGAGCCCATCCCCAAATTGTCCGATCTTACGCCTGGCGCGTCAAAACGCGGCTCCTTCATTGCCCACGAGAACCCGTCGAAGGCACCCTGGTCCTGGCGCATGCGTCTCTTCTGACGACCTTCCTCCTGACCCCGGACGAGCAGTATATCGTTACAGCCGACCGGGACGAGCACATCCGCGTGAGCAGGTTCCTTCAGAGCTATAACGTCGAGCGTTACTGCCTCGGACACGAAAAGTGCGGTCTTCGCTCCTTCACCTCCCCATCCCCCTCATGCCTAGACGTCGAACTCCTTGGGCAGATTCGTATCCGCGCTCCACGTCCCCTCGTTCCAACCTCCCACCCTCATATCTGGAGGCGGAGACCCAGTCCTCAAGGTCTGGGATTGGATGTCAGGCAGGCTCATCGCCGACATTCCGGTCTACGATGCCGTAGAACCGTTCATCAGAGTCAAGGCCTCAAAACGGAAACGCGGGTGGAGCGACGAGGATGGGGAGGTGGACGATGGCGATGGCGGTGAAGTGCACGAGGGGGCGGAAAAGGGAAAGGGACTCGGTCGGAGAGCTCGCCGCAAGGCCAAGCGGAGAGCGCAAGCTGAGAAGAACAAGGTCCAGGACGGCTTTGGTCCTACTGAGGAGGAGGAGGAGGGCGACCAGCCCACGGTCGAAGCGGATGTAGGTGCGTTGGTGGAAGAAACGGGTCAGGACGCTGCACCCGCCTTAGACGACACGCTGCTCGTCTTTGTCGTGCACAAGATTCGATCGGTCGACCGTGTCGCGCACGGGCGGTTCATCGTCTTCACTGTCGTTGGGTACGTTTCTTCTCGCGTTGTACATCCCACCAGTTTGCTCATGTGTACTAGGGCCTCCGCACTGTTCTACACCCCCGTCCCTGAGGGAGGCGCATCGCCCTCACCTGCCGTGCTCTCAGTCGAGTTCCCCGTCCCCGTAATCGACTTCACCGTAGGGTCAGACGGCGACGTGTGGACATTACTCGATGCCGAATGGGCGGGTGCGCAATCATCTTCGTCCTCTGATAGCCCACGATTCGCTTGTATGCTCTCATGGGAGGGAGGCACCGTACGTCGCTCCCTCGCTCTCCGTTCCTCATACCGCAAACTAACTCAACTCTCGTACCAAGTTCTCGGAGACCACCACCGGCTCCGCCCTGCTCGCCGCCCTCAACTCAAAATGCTCTGTGGCGGCCACGGCCGCGGACCTCAAAAAGCTCGATCTCTACTCAGATCTGTCCTCGATGCCGAAACACGTCGACCCCGAGCACGACGCGCTCATCCGCGACACGCTCTCCGAGGCCGCCGCGTTTGACCCCGCGACGGACGGCAAGGAGCTGACGCAGCGCGAGCTTGGACGTATTAGGAAGAAGAAGGCGCTGCTCGCGAAGATCCAGGAGCGCGAGGGCCTGGCGAAGCAGGGGAGCCGCGAGGGCTCGGAGGCGGCGGCGGAGGTGGAGGGAGGACGGGAGATCAAGCGGTCGAAGTCGGAGGGCTCCGACGGGGCGGACGGGGAGGGAGGTGAGGAAGAAGAGGATGGACAGGATGTCGCAATGGACCTGGACCTGTCGTGAGTGAGTGCGTTGCTTGCAATTTTGGTGCGTGTCCTGTCCATCGCGGGATCGCGTGCGCTGCGCACTCGTGATCGTGGTTGTGCGAGACACAGATTCTGTGGTGTCGGAACTGTTAAGGCGGTCCGCGTACATGTCGTCCGACGTCCGAGTCTCTAACCTGCTCTTCCAAGGCACCTACCTGTCGCAACGCTGCCTTGTCTTATCCAATCATTCCGTACGACCACGTCAAGGCATGTTTTGCGCGACCTTACCATGACCTCGCTCGGTACGATCGCGACCTGAGGGGGTAGCCAGCCGTGTGGCTCGTAATCCGAAGAGCCCTTGAAGGCAGTTGAGAGGAATAGCGATAAGTATTCTTCTTGATCGTCAGAGCTACGGCTGAACCTTTATAAACATAAACTCTGCACGACTCCGTTCCCCCCTCCTGTCCCAAGGACTTTGCGCAACTGGGCAATTGCCAATCTTCCCAACAGCCAAGTGATCCACTCCTCTGACCTCTGGTGTATTTCGTCTGAAATTGCCTTCGCCACTACGCACGATGCCTGCACTGATGGGATGCAACTCGTCCCACCTACCCCGGGATCTTCATGTTAGCACATCATCATCACCACTGACGACACCAACGCCAACTCACCAGAAACTATCTGGGTCTGGTGCGCCAATGCACATCCCTCTGTCGTGCTGGCTCTCGTTGTCCTGGAAAACACAAGCGTGCGCGACGCTGATGATGTTGAACGGCCCGGTGCTGTTCAGGTGCAGACAGCTGCGGGCGGGCGTACATATCTGCGAAGAGCGAATGCGAATCGAATAGGCCTGTAGCGTGGATGTATAGACGGTCCACGGTGGGTTCCACGCTCCCTCTCCGTCCTTGGGCAGATCAAGACGGTACTGAGAAGGTCACAGTGTCACTCACCGATAGGCGCGTCCTTCGGCGCCAGAGCGAGGAGCTCCAGCTGGAGGAGGGCAATCGCGTTCCTGGAGGTTGTGAGCTCCCGCATGAACACGCTGCACTCGGTCGTGTTCCTGCGCGTGCTCCAGTAAAAGTTCGGGTACGAGTCCAGGGCGTACAGCGGCACGTTCTCTGATCACCTCACACACTGCACTGGCCACCGCCAGCGCGAATTGACAGCGGTTCTCGATCGAACCGCCATACTCGCCCGTCCGTACATGCGAGGTATCCTGCGTAAACTGGTCGATCAAGTAGCTGTTTGCCCCATGGATCTCGACGCCGTCGAATCCCGCTCCGACCACAGCGTTCCGCGTGGACTGTGCCCATGCCGCCACATATTCCTTGATTTCTGAAGAAGGTACGCCATCAGCCAGGTGTGTTACAGCGAAACATCCCACTTACCATCGACCGTTAAAGGTCTTGGAACGTCGGGCCTGCCAGCGAGCGGAACGTCCGACGGGGCGACGTAGGTATAGTCCGGTTCCTGCTCACGAAGGTATCCGACCCTCGACCGAGGCCCCACAGATGCATGTACGAGCCCTTCGTGTGGACAGCGTCCGCGACCTATATGGTCATGCACAACTGTCAGTCACAAGTACAGCTAGACGCATTGCACCGTCCTCCGTGCATATACTCACGCGTTTCCATGCAGCGACCTGATCCTCGTTCCCAATGCCCGGGACATCCGGACCCCTTCCTTCCGCTTTGTGCGAGGCGTAGGCCGCCTCGGATATAAGGAGCGAGCCAGGGACAGATGCCGCTGGGCGTAGTTATCGGCGGCGAGGTCGTCTGGCACGCCGTGTTTGTTGGCTCGGCAGCGCGTGAACAGCGCAAACAAGACGCGGTGCGCGAGGGTGACGTCCCCGACCTTGATGGGCTGAAACAGTTTGTCGTTCTCGGGGGCCGTGAATGAGCCCGAAGCGTCACCCATGGTGTCCTAGTATGGCTGAGTAGCACAGCGGGGGAAGGCTGGCATGGACCCAGGCCTTGTCGTGCGCCATACGGTCTGTTTACAATCTCTCAGTATGATAGCCGCAGGAGGTGTGGGACAGTCGGACAGAAATGTTGTGAACGGGTGATGGCGAGCGTACCCATGGCGGGTACGACTGCCAGGCACAGGCGACTTGGAAGCAGGAGCCCATCGTCTCCATGGGTGGGCTCAAAAACATGGGAATGCACTGCAAATCGTAGTCACTGTCGAGGTTTGGTCGAAGGCCCTGAGAAATGGGGAGGCGTATGCGGAGATGACGAAAGGGACAGAAATCTCAAACTGCCAGATGTCGTGAGCCTGTGATGAGCTGACTGAAACCCTCCCTTGGGAACATGATATTGGCTCGTCATGGACATGATGAAGAGGCGGGGAGCTGGTACTTACAGCGTGCATTTCTCCTGTATCCCTCGTGACATATCCGCACACGGGCCGTCCTGCCATGTTCCTTATCCCTTCACACAAAAACCCCTCCACCACAGTCGCGGCTTCCAGGGAAAGCGAGATGCATTGCAGACATCATATCTTGCCTTGGTCGTTGTTGTAGAATCTGGAGAAGATGACGGGCACCCCGCAGAAGAATAGCATTGTATGTGGCCATAGATGCAGAGTCCGAGGTGACGAGCGATCGAGGGACCTGAGTCTGACACTCAAGACAGAAGTGGATGGGGCTCGCGTCACCAGAGGCGACGGAGACAGGTTACGAGGACAAGTGGGGTGCAGTTCAGAGGACAAGACAACAGGTTTGAAGCTGGCCCTCGACCGAGTCCGCGGCAGGAGACAAGTCGCAGCGGGTACGCTCAGTCAGCGGCGTGAGAAACGCGTGAGCTACCAGCTGAGGCTTTTCGTTCGGTCGAGTCTTGTCGCTGTCCAGCACCCTCGTCATGCCTGTTCCAACGCCTTGTCTTTGGTTCTGCCAATGCCCTTTTCTCATATGGGTCACTACTCGAGCTTTGTCTTGAATCCTCAGCTCAGGCAGCTCCTCCATCTCCTGCTGCGACTCACGGTCATCCTCGGAGCCAAGGAACGCTAACTTGATCAACCATCCACGACATATACAGCTAGGTGCTAGCACCCCAAAGACATCTGTCCATACTCCTCGTACATGCAGGTCGCATCCCGAAGAGAGGTTGCAAATCTCAAGCTACCGGGTAAATGGTGCGCACCATGATCCTGTCTGTGTTTATGGATGCCGACCGTCCCGTTTTACAGCATGTTCCCGTACACCTCTAGATCTGTAACAGTCAGTGTAACCCACGGCGACCAGACGATCCAGGATGACTGACAGGACAACATCTTCATGTCGCCGGTCGGTCGCGGCCCCTCACACCGTAACCACTCCTGTTACCAACTGTTTCCTGACGGCAGTCCTCCTCAACGGTCAACCCAACGAGAAATCCATCATCACACAGAGCAGCGATGAGTATGTCCATGCTAGCGATAGCCTTGGAGCCTGTCAGTGATTTCGAATGTCGACTCTGCAGTCGTCGGTTCCACACTCAACATGGCTGGAGGGTTTGAGCCAAGATGGCAGCTTGCGGTTTAGAATGCCGCACTAGATGTAAGCACCTCGTTTCTTCGCATCCCAATCGCGGGCCGTCTCTGACGAAGCAGCCATGTCGCGATCGACGTCTCGCATTATGCCCAGTGGTGCGACTGGAAACGTCGTTTTCCGTGATTTACAGCTGGAGCTTTAGGCCCTCCTCCATCCCATACATATGGCCCAAGCTCACTGCGATGGAGGTCTTCGAGATATCCTTGTATGCGGATATCTGGGCGAACACGGACTGTTTGTGCATGGTCTCGGAACGCCCAAGTCGCAGGCAACTACGAGCCGTGAGTCCCATGTAGCCTCCGATGCGCATAGATGCTGAACAATTCCTGGTGCATCACAAATAGACGAGCCCTGTCTAGATGCGGCATGTTGCTAGCGAACAAGGCTCACCTCTACCACCTCAGTGCCTGCTACGTCACCGAGAGGGGCGAGACCGCACTGATGTCCAAGCAGGGCCATGCGGTCGGTGACACGGAAGGAGGAGCCGATATATAACCACTTCGTGCGCGACTACAACACGGAAAATCTGAGCCTTGTGCAACAGCGGTGCCGGCAAGTTTGAGACGGAAATGCGGGGTGGCACGCTCCTACAAGACCATGGTGTGCAAGGTTCTGCTCAAGATGAAGTGGGTTCGTGTACGCCGCGTCTTCGACCAGATGTCGATATGCTGATCCAACTATATGCGGGTATACAGGTTGTATAGTCACGGGCGGTGCAAGCAACAATGATTATGAACAAGGAACAGGACGGGATGAGGGGTGGAAGACAGAAGGAAACTCTTCGGGAGTGTCATCAGTCCTCTTTTCACGCTCAGTTGGGCAGACGCAGCTGATGATACTGCCATGGGTCATAGTGGGACTTTTGCCTAAGACCGCGAACTCCACCAGGCAGGAGGCCGTCTACGTGCTCGGACAATGGTGCGAAGTGACAGTTTCCTCGGTTTCATAGGTTCTCGGGACCACAGGCTGTGTTCTTGCTTCGTGCACTGCAGTACATCTTGGCTTGTGAAGTTTGTTACTAAATTGATTTATTCCAGTCTTACGTTAGTGTTTGACTATGTTGGACATGCAGCCTATTGGCTTGACTTGACGTCGAAGGTCATTCGGGGCTCGGTTCCTAGCCATTACTGGTGGCCTGCTCAATTAATTTCTCGGTCATTATTCTGTTCATAACAGGCGTCGCATTGATTGTAGTGCACTACAAGGTAAACAGTCAACGAACATCCGATACAACATACATCACGATCATAAGTACCGAGCGATAGGTAACTGAATCCTCGACTGCTGACTAGAGAATACATCTGAACTCGTTTCGAAGCCAAGTCCGTCCGCAGCGCAAGATCACAGAAATGCTACGTACAGACAACACGATCACAGCCCTCAACAGTCCTCAAACCTCATCTGGCCCTTCAAGAGCCGAACTCCTCTCTGGATGGTCTCGCGTGCTCCCTGTGCCATCCGTCTGAGCTTCGCGCCATATCGCCTTGCGCGTTCACCCGCCCTGCGTTTGTCCGTCCCGCCGCTCAGCGTCTGAGCTGGTTGCGTCGGCACTCGCTCTGCGTCGCCTTGCACCACAACCTCTGTGTCTGACTGAGGTCGTTTCTCCAGTGCTGAACTCTCTACAATCTCGGGCTCCGCACTCCTGCTCTGCGAACCCTCAATGGCACTCGGACCTGCTGGAAGGGGCTCCCCGTCTGAACTCGAATCCGGATCGTGTACTCCCCCACCTGCGGCGCCCTCTTGACTCTCGACCGGCGAACCTGGGGTGGTGATGCAGGTTTGGAGATATCCAGGAGCTGGCTCGTCATGGACCTCTGCTGACTGGCCGCCCCCTGCGCTCTCCGCCAACGGCTGCGGAATGTCTTCCATGCCAGTCGCATCCAGTTCGGATTCTGGCACTGGGGGCGCATCGACGTTGGATTGGGAAGGGTCAGGGCACGGCATGGGCAGAAGAGGAACGATTTCCACCGTCAGGTAATACTCGGAGAACCACCCTAAGTGGAGACCGAGGCGTAACATGAGCTGGTTCCCAGATGGAAGTGTGATTGTGATTTCCTTGTCTCCCAGGCTCGAATACCACAGCGGGTAAGAATCGTCACCCCTTGCGTTCCAATCCGCCGTGACAGTTGTATCGTCGTTCTGAGCTGCGTCTGGACTCAGAGGGCCGTCCTGAATGCTACAAAGGGGCGATGTCTGAACAGATGCTTGAAACGTCAACACCTGATTGCATTGCTTCAATGGTACCGGTGCCTTGGCTGTGGGTGCGGATAAATCGGGAGCCGAGTGCGTCTGAGGGCCCGGGTCTGCCACGAAGAAGGGATAATCCCACCAGTGCGGCGCATCGTCATCTGGCTCAGGGTAGCGTGTGGTCAAGTCATGAAAGTACTCGATGATGATGGTGACATCGATGTGGGTGAGTGTGAGGCGATGGCAGACCCGGCCGTCTGACTGGTCTGCTTCGCGCGACGCTTCAAAGTCCACCTGGTATCCCTGCGCCTGTAGAGCGCGCCTGTCGGCTCCGGGTAGCATTAACCTGACACTGTCATGGCCCCAATTCAACAGATACCCGGTGCTACCGTTATTGTGGGGATTTCTCCGTATGGGCGACATCTGTTGGGGTGTGGGAGAGGGGGTAGCTGGCTCGATGTCGACATTCAAGTAGTATTCAGACTTCCATGCAAGATCGAGGCCAAGTCGAAGGGTGAGTAGTGCTCCAGTGGGTGTGGTGAGGACGACACACTTCTGCTCTAGGCGCCATTTCCAGGGCGCGCTGTCGAGCCACTGCACAAAGTATGGACCATCCTTCATGGTCTTGAGGCTCATATCACCAGACTCCAGTGTGACGCGGGCTACGATCACAATGTGGTCCATATCTGAATCTGGATCGAACTCGGCCTGGCTGTGTCGCGCAGCATGAAAGTACTTCATCAGGAATCCGTCCGGTACTTAATTGGACTTAATTCTACTGAACGCCTTGATGCGACTGAAATCCACTGGCGACAGCTTATTCACTGGAATCCTCTTGAAACCGCTGGGCCTGTTTGTGATCTTGTTATCAAAAGTGCATCGCGCGACGTCAGGCACCCGACAGCCTGTGACAGCCTACCTCCGATTTGCTCCTCGAAGGCCAGCACACCCTGCCCTAAACACCTGCGGCAGTTTCCGCCCCCGTGCGGTGAAGTCGCCAGCGTCGCATCCAGGTCGCATCAGATCCCTCCTTCGACTTCTCTATCATCCCCCTCCTATCCCCCCGCTCCGTCTTCTCGGACTCCCCTGCAAACTCATGGCACAAATGCCTCCTGCCTCGCCCCTTCTCTTGTATGGCCACTATGGTCTGGCTTTCTCCATTCAGTACTTTCCGAGCTCGCGTCCCACCCGACATCAGGGCTTATGGCCACGGCTTCTACCGGAAGGTGGGTACCTCCTCAAAGGTCCAGGTGCATCGCTCGGTCAGAGGCCTAAAGCGTAGTGCGTGCTTCGTCCCACTTCGTCAGCTGGAAGGGCCATTGGTAAGTCGCCATCTGTCCAGCTTGTTGATATGTTTGAGGGCGCTACGTTGTGGCGGGAAATACGAGACGGCGATAGACGTACGGTAGTACGTCACGTACCGTGAGTGGATTTCATTTTGTAGACACCGGTGATGACCGACTGATCAAGGACGGTAGCTGCAGCGCTGTGGGACTCCACGGCGCACAAACCTCTCAAGATAGAAAGGTACTTACGCTCTGCTCTCGTCTATTTGCAAGAGTCGGTATAATAGTATTGCAGACTCCGAGGCGCACCTCAAATGTTCCGACTGCGGGCACTTAGGTACTCAGGATTGCGATGGCTGCAGGCGGCATAGATTGGGGCAGATGGGTGTTTCGGGGGAGTGCGAGGATGGGCGGGTGCTGGGTGAGGATGCGCCTGAGTTCATCCGATCCGTCCCGGTAGCGTAGGCGTAATGGTAGCATAGGCGTAGCGATACCGAATAGATACTACTTGTCCCACCTGGAATCCACTTGAGCGATCACTGGGCCAGGAAGTGAACCTAATTATCAAGGACCTGTCAGATCAACTGGAATCTACTGGGGGCCACTGAACAAGGCTGGATAAGTGATTTCAGGGAAATTAAGTAGATCGGACGGATTCCTGATGTTCACCACAATGGCAAAGTCTTCTGAACCAGAGGTGTCGGTAGAAGTGAGAGTGAGGGTGTGGGAGCCATAGGAGGGGTGCAGGCTTGGGTCGAGGACGAGATGAGCGGAGTATCCCTTGGAATTGAGAGCCCTTCTAGCTGATCCTGTCAGAATCAGATTCAAGGCTTCGTGCGCAAGAGGCAGGTCAGGTGATAACTCCTTCGAATGGAGATGGAATGGTGCTCCAATGTGCTCCGAGTTGATAGATGGCCCAACATCAACATGAACGTCGTATTGAAGCGGAGCTATAAGGCGCAGCCCAAGCCTCAATGTTAATGACTCTCCAGAATCCATGGCAAGGTGTAGGTACTGTGCTGGCAGAGTTGTTGTCCATAGATCGTCAGCAGTCCAAATGGCAGCGCTATAGGGTGGCGACAACTGGAAGCGAGTATTCATCTCAGGAACCTCCGCGCCAGGTGACAGGATCCAGACTTGAGCCGCAATTGCCACAAAGTTGCTATGAAGGTGTTTCATGCACCGATAATGAATGTGGATCTTGAATATTTCATTCGAGAGAACGAGAGAAAGGGAAAGCCCGGCCTCATTGTTGGCCCTGGCAGAAGCTTGAGTGTTTGTGACTGTGTACCCGTCCGCCTGGAGGACATCCGAAGTCCATGTAGGAACACTCAAGCTCACGCTATCACCACTGGGACCCCCCTCCCCGCGAAGCTGTTGCTTGGTGTCATGAAGCTTGGGGTGGGGAAGATACACAGTCCTATTTGGCTGTTTGAGGGTCTTCTGGATGCGGAAGATGTCGTCTATGGGAAGAGTGAATAAATCGCCATTGGGATTCGCCCCAACCATGCTAGTGCTTGGCAGGTACAACGATTCAACTTGAGTGTTGTCTGTGCGCATATAACACAGTCGGCATAAAAGCTGTTGTTGATCATTGGCATACTTGGAGCGGAGGACGGCGAGATACCATGACACATCTACCCAGTTCGTGATATCGGGGTTGAGAGCTTCCAAGGGGAGTAGACATAGATGGGTGCGGACGCCGTAGGGGGTACGAGTGTATTCTACCAGTGGAAGTTTGAGGTCCCTGATCGAGTCTTCCGTGGGCTGAATGATCCGCTGAGGAGAAGATAGATTCAAAGCACCACGAAAAGAACGTGGAGATGGTGCAAGCAGTGTCTTGGTGTCTGGGCATCGAGCATACAAGGTGATCTTGGGTGAGGACTCCTCAGGATCTGCCACGGGAAATGGCTGTGCATCCTTACTTCCCAAAGCGAAGATGCTATGGTCAGGAATCCTCTCCAATATCTGCTCTTGCAACCGCCGAAATGCGTTCCCACCCTCCCCGTACAGCGTTGGCATCGTGATCCCAAGGATCCCCAATAGCGAGTAGGCCTGGTCCTCCACCCGGGTCGTCTTGCGCGAGGCTGCCCACTGCATGCGGTTCGTGACGCTCTCCTCACTCAACACCCTATTATGCGTTAAGATTTCGATATCGATGGACGTGATTTCCTTGATGACGTCTGCCAGCCCCATCTTCGTTCCAAGGCACTGCCAGGATTTGGAGAGGAACACGACCGCGAGAGGAGCGACGAGCTCCTGGAGCGTCCATCCGCGCTTGAACCATCGGCTCTTCCGGAATTTGGAGCCCTTCATCCTCACATCCTTGTTGGAGGGCACATCCGCGAGGAATACATAGTAGATGTCAGCGTCGCGGTACCAGTTGTACATCGAGTTGATTGCCTCGGATAACTCGGAGCTGCTCTCCTTGTTGATGCAACAAGAGTCGATCCAGATGTAGCGGTAGCCATTGCGGCGCGCGACCTCGCACGCTCTCCGGACCTTCTTCAAGAGACCAGAGTCGGAATCCCATATGGGCGAAATAACGGGGTCCGGAGATGATGCACGGGACCCGGAAGCAGCATCAACGTCCAATACTACACGGGTAGGGAAATCGAGGATGCCAGCTTCCCAGTCATCTGAACTCCAGTTACAGTGCTCGTCTTCAGAGTCATGGGAACTCGGGTCATCAGGCTCATCTCCTTCTTGAGGGGGCTAAGAGAGCAAACCATAGTCAGCATTTATAGCAGCAGTAATGCGCACCATTGCAAGAGGACAAACCTGTTGAGGTTCCTGTGCCGGCAGGAGCCCATATTTCTCCTGTATCTTCAGAACCTCCTGGTATGTTTGCTCATTTTTGTCCCAGGTATGCGAGAGGATGGCATACTGGGGAGCCTCGTCCGCATTGAAGAACTCCTCAAACCTTCCCGTATATGTGTTGATCAACCTCATGGTCGAGAATACCTAAGGATCTTCAATTCAGTGTCAGGATGAATAAGCATAAAATGTACACATACAGGGACTGACGAAGGATATTGATGGTTGTGAACGTGGTTTCCGAGTCAAGTTTTGAGAGAGGTACCGAGAGCAGGAGGGTGCGTGTGCAGGAGGGTGCGTGCGGGGACGAGTGGGACGGGAGCAACCTCGACTACGCAAAGAAACGGTTCTCACACCATACAAGATAAGCTGCGGACAGGGCATGAGGCGATGTGGGCCAAATCAACACTCTAAGCACGAATGGCAATGTGCATCCCGCAGACGTAAAACAATGTCCCAGGCGGAAGCCTCACGCCAGTGACTGGGAACACGGCCAAACGCCCTGTGCGAGGACCACAACCTTCCGTGGTCAGCCTCACTGGGGAAAGAGCTGTATCAGTGCTGTACTTCATCGCGTAACCAACGAGGTTTGGTCCATATTCCCGTGAAAAGCGCCGCAGATATCTGACAATGGGAATTAGGCATGGGACACGGTGGGCTCCAATCGACGGCGTCTTGCTTGCCTTCATGGTCCCCACACGCTGTCAATGAGGCTGATATCGATATCACGCTGGTGGTGTCACCGGTCTTGCTTTGGACGTGCATATGCCGGCTTGCGGATGGTGGATGCTCTGAGCGGGGGCCCGTGACAGCCAGAGAACGCAACACGCGCCTCCGGAGCGCAGAAGAGACATGACACTGACAGGCCGGAAGCCGAATGGCACCATTCGAGCACGTTCGTGAAGGCGATGAGGGGGGCGGTACCCACAGCCCCGATGCCGAAATTAGCGGATGTTCGGGACACATATTTGGTGCTGTAATTTGTAGCAGCGCGATTTCTTGTGAATGTCGGCTGTCGATTCCTGATGCGTGAATGCGAGAGGATACCCAGAGTGATTCAGATAGCGCGCCCCGGCGGGAAATAAAGGCGAGAAGGTGCATGAAGCTATGTCTTGTCGGGCAGGGAAGAGCCAATCGTTACAACCTGACATGGACAGCTGACTCTTAACTGTGCTAGATATTTCGCAGCGCGCTGCAGCTTCCTTGTCAGTGCGCAGATTGCGGGGCTCTTTCAGGCTCGAGGAGACTTGCAGTGATTTGCGCCCGCCCATGCGAAAGCAGGATTGAGAATCGAGGCACTGCCATCACCCTGGACAATCGCCGTAAGCCTGCCACAGCTTTCAAGGTGGTTGAGTGCTAGCTATCAGACAATTGTCTCCGACGATATACTAATTCTAAGTGCCCATGGAGGTCCTGCAGCGCTTCATGCAGCATGGTAGCAATTAAATCCTCGTGCTGCATGCATCGCAATTATACGGCACTATTAAATTGTACCGGAGCCGTGTTTGAAAAACAGCACGACGATCGAAAGAGAACACTCGAATGCCTCCATGCCTCCAACTCATACCCACCGCCTCAACTAAAACACGGCGGCGCGTACGAGTGGAGGACGTCGGGGGACTCACTTAGGCTGTGGAATACATGGCTGGTGACCACACTCCGACCATGGTAGGTCAAGACGTAGCTTTACAGGCTCGTGCGTACGCCGACGACCAGGATTCCGGATAAATGCATGGTCAAGGAGAAAACTCACCGCCGCAAGATGAGAGCGCAAACAAGCACTCAAATATTATGTTCTGTTCGTCATGCATTCTGCGTACGAGGCATGTGCGTTCCCAGTGACAGAAAGCTCTCGTGAGGGGAGCCAGGACCGCTAATGCCTGCATAGAGCACTACATTGGCTGGAGAAGTTAAACATTGTGACGACTGCGGGATCAGGATAAATAGCGATACGTGGTAGAGCAGTGTTAAATACTTACAACAGCTACAGGGACCTGAAGACAGCCAAACGCACCGGAGGAACGGACGCAGCTGGGATTCGGAGGAGCAGGAGACGTTGCTTGGAGATCCTGGAGAGGCGTGTCGGTGATACAAGGAGAGGGGATGATGACAGCAAGACTGGACAGTGGAGATCGTGGTGGTTGCTGTCGAAGCGACATAAACAAGCAAGCAGATATCGTGGCTATGAGTACGCGGAGAGCCTGCCAGGCTGACGAGTGAGCGAGGGCCAGAAGAGGGTGAAAGTCACCCCACGAGAGCTTCCATGGAGTGGTGGAGGACCGTTTCACCGACTGAGGTGGCAAGCAGCTGGCCGGACAAGACGAGAGGCTTTGTTGTCGAGACGCAGGTCGTGGTCGAAGCCTCGAAGGAGAGTCAAAGGCGACGGCCCGACTCCCGGGGAGAGTCACAATGCGTGACGAGTGGGTAACGTCCTGCAGTGCCCGCCCCCAGCGTTTCCCTGCTGCGACCTCGGCGGTCACCTCGCCTCGCTGTCTGGTACTGTCGCTGGTCTCCGTCCTTGCATCCTCTCTCTGGTCCCGACGTCTTCTACCTGGACCTTTCAGCGCAACCACCTTCGTCCAGTCATCTCATGAGAGTCAGCGACGGCGAGCTCCATCAGTAAAACCTGCACAGCTCTGAGAGCTCTGGATCAGACCCGTCCCAGACTTTTCAGACGGGATCCAGACATTTCAGGGCCAATTGGCGCCCAGAACTTCAAGACCCTCGTTCAGAACATCGGGCGCTCGACTGATTTGACGGCGCTCCTGCTTCTTCCCATCTCGCTCCGAGCTCTCGCGTCAAGTCTCCCTTCCGTGGGCCACGTACAACCTCCTCTTCGAGCTCTCAATGGACCGGGTCTCGCTAAATGATGGATTAAGACCAACATCTCTCTGGTAAGTTAGTACTTGTCCGTGTACCCGCGGTCATTCTCCGGCTCCCCGTCCCCATTCTCTCGCGATTATTTATGTTCAGTGTACCTATCCATACCGTGTACGGTGTATTAAGATAAAATGTTGCACAGTATTCTCCTCCCGGGCTGTGAGCCCAACGTTGTGAGTTCGGAGGTCTGGGAGGTCTGGACGGTGGCTGTCCAGGGCGTCCAGATCTCCAGAGATTGTCAGTTTTACTGATGTCGCCCAACAACTCAGCCTGGCCGGCCTCGATCACCACTCTCCAAGTCTAGACCTATCCGATGTTCCGTCCCTGGATAGCAACTTCTCAGATTTGGTAATGGCAGGCGATATTCGAACGCTCACGATTGGGAGGTGGCCGAGAGGTTTGGAGACTGCGCGAGGTACGATCAAGCCATTTGTCCTCATCCTCGCAGATGCTTAAACTCCATCGTTCGATTGAGTGTTCATGATAAACTGCAGCAGGTCGTGTCCACCCGCAATAGGCTGAAGGATTCACCATTCCGGTGTCATGCATGCCCTAATAATCCATTCATGTGCCTCATCATCCCTCATCTCCGTGACAGTCAGAAGACGGTTACATCACCGCGGACGGGTACCCCTCAAATGGCTCCCTGGTTCTGAGCACGCGTTCTGAGCGTTCCTTCTGGCGACCGGCCTCTCGCAAGCAAGCACATTTGTATGGACTTGGACTGGGTCTCAGGCAAGCATCTTGCCGACATTCCTGTCTTCGATATTGCAACATTGCGTACTGACCTCCATACTCGAAAGTTGAAACGAGGATCGACGGAGGCAATATATATGAAACGCAGGAGAGAAAGCCGAGGGGACGTAGCCGAAGAGTTCGGGATATAACCAAGGTTAGCCAGGAAGAGTGAGGAGGCCCACGGACACCAGATTCAGGACGGGTCTGGTGCGGTTGAGGAGAGACAGGCGACCCGCGCAGAGTTGAAGCCGACGATGCTGGCACATCCATGGTGGAAGAGAAACGTCCAGAGACAAGCTTCCCCTCAGATGACCCAGAGCTCGTCTTGATCGCATGGAAAATCGGCCGATCGCTGTGAGTACGGGCGACTCGGCATTTTCTTCCTTGTAGGGTAAGTCTCCATTTATCGTCTGCACCCCAACGATTTATTCATGAGTACCAGCGCATCCGAGATATTCTACATGCGCTTCCCCGATAATGGCACAGTCGCCTCGTCCTCGATCCTTGGAGTATCTTTCCCCTGCCGCCGTCATCGATTTCACCATCGCGCGGAACGGTCGCGTGGGAGCATTAGTCGACACAGAATGGACAGGTGCACGCCCATCCTCGTGCTCGTTCTGCTCGTGCTCTCCAGCTTGATATCCTGCATAGGAGTGAAGCACAGTGCATCCTCTCTACCTGAGTCTCTCCCTCACATGCCCCCCTCCACCGTCTTCGCGCACGACGAGACCGAATCATGCAACACATTCGCACCAACCACACGTCATGCTGACTCCATCGAACCCCGCTCCATCAGCACTTTCAACCCGAAGCACATCGTGTCCATGACGCCTCTGCAGCTCCAGGCCCTTTATCTTCACCATTTGCGGGACCCTGTGGTGACGGTGCCGCTGACCGCACTGCGGAAGGTGGCACGTCAACCCCGAGCAGGACGTGCGCACCCTCTCATCTAGGATATGCTCTCCTCCGAGGCGGTCTCAGTCGAGCCCGGAACGGATCGCAAGCAACTCACCCAGCGCGAACTAGGGCACATGAGGATGAAGAAGGCGATGTTCATACAACAGGAGAACGGTGGCGACTCGGAGGTGGCGGCTGGGATGGAGGGTTTGAGAGATCGGGCATCAAGCGGTCGCATTCGGATCGGGTGGGAGGAACGACAGAGGATGGGCAGGCCGCAGGCTTTCGGCTATAAAATGGATGGGTCGTGAGTGCATTGCGAGTATCATATGCGCGCGTCTCTGAAGTGTCGTTCCAGATAGATTCTACAGTGGCCAGTCGTGCTATCATACGTACGCAGACCTGCAACGTTGGCCGGTGTTCAAGTTTCCATGTCAGCACTGCGCCGATCTGGGGATCCTGGCTATTGGCATGGATGAAAACCATAAGTATAGGAAGTGACCGTGGCCGTCGGCGGTCCAGGTGGAAGAAAAGCGAGCGTTCGCAACGCGAACCTCGATAGCCATTGAACCGTCCGGATTCGCACGGGGAGCGTATTGCGGAGGCCCTGATCAACAGGCTTGCGTCGTCACTGTGACACTACGCGAGTAGCCCAAAGCAAGGTATGTTGCTTCGTCTCCTCGATCACAGGATGCATATTGATGAAACACCCCCATAGGTTGATTTCGACAGCTTCAACTAAGACAGGCCCTCACCTGAAGTACACGACGGATACTTCCAGTTGCGAGTGAGGTTGCAAGACCTGTCAAAATTCAGCTCCGGTAGCAGCCAGATACTATGAAGCACAGAAGTACTCACCGCATTGCTGCTTCCGATGCGGCGCGCCCTCGGGAGTCGGCGGCGCCTACCTCCCGCTGCCGGAACCCACAACACCATCCGCCTGCGTCTCACATTTACCCGTAGCGTCCAGACGAACCTTTCTGCAGCTTCCTGACGTCCCCCACAACCCTAGAGTTCCCTTCCTTCGACTATCCGTACCCTCAGCATGTCTACACAATTCGAACCCTGCCGTTGCCTCTGCCGATCCATACGTACGCGTATCGACGTACTGTCTCCGTCCGCCGAGACGACTCAGTCCTCCAGACACCCATCTC
The DNA here is from genome assembly GCA_002900995.3 of Ganoderma boninense. Lineage (NCBI taxonomy): Eukaryota > Fungi > Basidiomycota > Agaricomycetes > Polyporales > Polyporaceae > Ganoderma > Ganoderma boninense. The sequence continues at coordinate 3,063,544 of CM035311.1, forward strand.
GATGCCTCCAGATTCATCCAAGATACGAGATCGACTCTTCGACAACGCTCGCATTCCAGCAGTGGCTCATCGAGGGCTATGCACTGAGGCCAGAGCTGAATGCGATACCCCTCGTCGCGCTCCTCCAGGTCGTCCTGGCTTGCATTCAAGTGTGAGCACCGCATGTCGGACGGCCTCGCAGACCTCGCCATCTTCGGCGCCCGCTGTTGACGCATCTAGAGATCGTCGGGCTGTGCGCCCCGTCCCCGCGCAGATGTGGGCTACGGCCTTCCGGATGATCCCTTGCCAGTGTCGCTCGAGGCTGGGGCTGGAGGGGCGCAGGTTTTCCGCCTCTGTGAGGCCGAGTCTGAGTCTGAGTCCCTTGTACTCCTCGCGCGGCGGTACGGGCCCGACTCAATATCGCGGACCGCAGCTTGTCGAGGCTCGGAGTGGATCTCTGTCTCACCACATTAGAAGCTTCTGCAGACGCCGGACCTTACCCTATCACGCGGAGTGGGGATTTCGGCTGAAAAAGCTTCATACGGTCCTTAACATGCAGGCCAATACCGTGAAGGGGTATCTCCAAGGACTCGATGTCGAACGTCAAGGTTCCATGTCATGGTGCCTCGTCGACGTCGATGTGGAAGGATTGCGGACCTTGTAAATGACTTGTACTTCCTAGAACATCGAACATTGAATGTCCCTCAAAGGACGTGGCCTTCGTCTTGATCGTGCACAAGAGCCCATCTGTTGACCGCGGCGTCCATGAGCGGGTCCTCGTCTTCGCAGACGTTGTTGAGTACGTTTCTTCTCGCTTTATTTATTCCACTCGTTTATTCATGCATACTAGGGCCTCCACGCTGTCATACACTCCCTTCCATGAACTAGTCGCTGCCGCGCTCTCAGCCGGGTTGCCTGCCCCTGTAATCGACTTTACCGTATGGCCGGATGGCGACGTGTGGCCATTACTCGATACCAAATGAGCGTGTGCGCAATCAGCTCCTTCCTCCGAAAGCGCACAATTCGCTCGCCTGCTCTCTTGGTAGGGGGGAACAGTACATTGTTCCCTAGCTCTCTGTTCCTCATGGCGCTAACTAACTCTCCTAGGCTCTAGGAGACCACTGCCGATTCCGCCCTGCTTCCCGCCCTCGAGCCAGAACGCCCTGTGCCGACGACACCTGCCGAGCTCAAGACCCTCAATCTCTACTCAGATCCGTCATCAATGCCCAAGCACGTCGATCCAGCTCATCCACGTTACGCTCTTCGACGTCGCCGTGTTCGACTCCACGATGGACAGCAAGGAGCTGGCGCGGCGCGAGCTCGGGGGCGTCCGATCGCGAAAGAAGGGGCTGCTCGCGAAGACGTAGGAGCGCGCGAGGACCTTGCGAAGCAGGGCAGCTGCGAGGGCTCTGAGGCGGAGGCGGTAGAGGAACGGCTCCAGATCAAGCGATCGTAATCATAGAGCGTGGACATGGCGAAGGGCAGCGGGGAAAAGAGGATGTGTGGGATGTCGAAGTGGGCGCGTCGTGCGGGAGTACGTTGCTCGCAATGTCGGTGCGTTCTCATTGCCTCAAGCGTGCGCGTTGCGCTTTCGTTGAGGCCAGCTGCCCAGGTTCCGGCCAGATTCGTCTCCATGTCCTACATTCCTTCATTCCAAGAGACGGTTCTCCTTGGCGACGTACTAGGCCTCAAGATCTGGCACTGACTATCTGGGGCCAGCAAACTCCCTCTCTTCGACGTCAAGGTTCCAAAGCGAGAGCGCGGAGGGAGCAGCAGAGATAGAGGGAGAAGCGACAAGACTCAGAAAATCCCGCGGAGGGGAAGGAATGTGACCAGAGAAGTCAAGCAGGGTCAAGACGTGGAGAGCATGCAGGGCGAGAGGAACCAGGGCCACGACTGGGACGGGTCCGCTGCTACAGAGAAGGAAAAAGCCAACCAGTACGGCGTAGAAGAGGGCGCCGCTACCACATTCGTGGAAAGAGACATCAAAGGCTACTCCACCTGCCTTCGAAGACACGCCACGCTTCTCCTCCATGCACGAGCAATTGGGGGCCCTCGGTGTCGTCGAGTGAGTTCTTATCGTCCTATTCACCCCATCAGTGTCCTCACCAGTACCACGCACTGCAGTCCTTCTGCTGTATTCTACATACGGCTCCCGCAGATGCCCGCCAATCCTCGGCATGTCTCCGCTATCGCCCAGTTGAGCTGCGACATATGTCCTGTCTCGAGCCTCCCTCTCCCACCCTGCGAGAGGGAAGTAGCCACTACCCACCTGCATCACGCATGCTACACTGCTGCCCACCTCTTGCTTGCTCCCTACGCCCAACTCTATCTGCTGTCACTGCGACTCGCCGAGCTCGAGGTCGATATCCGCTCAACTCCACGCCCTTGACATTTCCGCAGCCATGTCCACGCTTCAGACCCCGAAGACGACGTGCTCACCTGCCCATCGACGACGTGCTCTCCAAGGCCATCGCATTCGAGCCTGCGCAGGATGAGAAGCTGCTGACGTAGCGCGAGCTCAGGCATGTCGGGAAGAAGATGGCGCTGCGTGCGAAGACCCACGGGTGCTAGGACCTAGCCGTGGGCAGGAGCTGCGAGCTCGAAAGGACCGGAGGGCAGATGGGTGGTCAAGCGGCCGAGGTCGAAGTCGCGCAGAGCGAAAGGGACGAAGAGGAGGTGGAAAAGAGGCGTCGAGTAGGCGCATCGCGAGTCTTCTTTGGCGCACGGCCGCTAGAGTTGAAGGCCTTTGCCGCATGGTCAGCCTAGTGGATCCTCTGGACGACGGGGATGAGGAAGAAGGAGGTGCAGCGGGAGACTCGGAGAAGTGCGGCTTGGAGACGTAAGGCAGGCGAGTGGAGTAGAAGGATGTTGATGGACGCCATGGCTATAGGGGCCAGGAGAGCAGCGCGAGGTGGCCAGCGATTGAGCCAGGCGTCGACTTCCAGGTCAGAGAGGCTCACCCAGCTGGAGTCCATGGGAATGGGTGGAAGACAGGTACCAGAAGCAAGTCACAGGCAATTCGACAAACAAGACGAGGGTGGTGCCGCCCAAGGTCGGGTGGGAAGTCGACGGCCCGGCTACAGCGGCAGTTGCCGCTCGAAAATGCGTGAGGTCACGCCAAGTCACCGGCTGAGTCACGGCAGGTTCCCTCAAGCTCGTGCTCCCTCTCACCGAGACCCAGACTGGTCACTGCTGCTTGCCTGCTGCTTGCTGGAGTTCAGTCCAGTCGTTTCGATACCTGCATCCCGTCTCTGATGCTGACCAATCACTTCCCGTCATCTGGAATGCTATGTGTGGCCCCCGTCTCCCGCTGCTGGCAGCCATCAAGGCTGGCATCCAACACGAGCGAGCACTTGACCCCCAGCCTCCAGGCATCCCTCTCCACTACCGGGCCCATCCGATGTACTACTGTCGATGTAGCAGCATCGCATATTGCAACCAACAGGAGACCATGACAAGCTCAAGGTCTGGTCGGTGACGAGACCCCAAGTGAGAGGTACGATTGCACACCGTGTCTTCCTTCATACGTATTCTGACCCTTCTACTTTGACACGGAACTTCATGGAAACTCACGCAGGTCGCTTTCACCCACGTTGGGCTGTTGACCATCGTCAGCAATAGGCTCGATGATGCCTGCAGGTGAGTCGCTGCCCTACACCTGCGCTCTCGTGTCCATCCAATGCGATCATAGCTACCCACCCCATCCATCCATCCTCTATCCATCCGATTCTCTGCCTCTCGCGCCAAGACACGAGAAACACTCAGACGGCACCCCGATCCTCGATCACGCCTCCCTCCCGATGATCTTCCTCTTCCTCCGATAAGACGCATGTTTGCGCAAGCCGGTCCGCCAGCACCTGAGGATACGGTATGTAGCGATGCCGCCTCGAGCACGAAAGGTGCGTTCTGCTCCTCGCTTCATCCTCTTTCGACGCCCTGACCTGGGGCACAGTAATCTCAGTACTCTCGTGTCTGGCGGCGGCGACCAAGTGTTCAACTTCTGGGAATGGTTATTCGACAAGCTCAGGAGTACGCGGCGGCCGAGATGCGTCCAGTGCCGCCAAGGGGGAGTAGGATGGACAGTGCGTTGCTAAAGCAGCTGCTTGCATGCCAGGGAAGGAGACACCCCGAGAGCGTACGACCCCTCACACATCGCGATGTTCGTCTTCGTCGTACGCGATGTAGTCGATCGGCCGATGAAAGCGAAGATGGGCGATTTCATGGGTGAGTTTCTTCCTCCCGTTTTCGCATCATCGGCTTGTTCACGCAAAATAGGACTTCCCCAACGTTCTGCGCACCCCGCTCCTGAGGACAGCGTGCCGCTCCCTCGGTCCCGCCCGCACCCGCGCTTCCAGTCTTACCGATCGACCTTGGTATTGCACCAGACGACATCCTGTCGAGGGTTCTCAACGTCAAAGGGGCAGATGCAGCTATCATTCCCTTCGAGTGCACTATCGGTCAGCCTCTCCTGAGGAGAAGCGACGTACGTCCTGTCCTGTTCCCTGCTCAATGAAGCTAACTGACGGCCTCCGTCGTGCAGGTTCTTAGTTACGTCAGTCTTCCCCCGCTCCCTGTCCTCGTCTTGCAATATGTCGCATCCACGGAGCTCAAGCACTCGACTTTTGATGGGCCTTCGTCGCGCTGCAGAAGCACACCATCTGCTCATCCACAAGTCGCTCTGCGAAGCTGCCGTGTTCGACCTGCGGTGGGCGGGAAACAGCTCGCCTAGGTTCAACTTCAGGAGAGAAGGAATGGCTTGGCGAGATTCGATAGCGCGAGAGCCTAGGAAGCAGTGGGTCCGTGACGGGCCACCGGCTACGGTCGTACAGTCGGGACGCCAAACGATCGTGGTCAGATTTGAAGGGTGCGGATGGGCTGGACTTCGAACGGCACCCTGGTCCTGGCGCATGCGTCTCTTCTGACGACCTTCCTCCTGACTCCGGACGAGCAGTATATCGTTACAGCCGACCGGGACGAGCACGTCCGCGTGAGCAGGTTCCTTCAGGGCTATAACGTCGAGCGTTACTGCCTCGGACACAAAATGTGCGCTCTTCGCTCTTTCATCCTCCCATCCCATCCCTAGACGTCGAACTCCTCTGGCAGATTCGTATCCGCGCTCCACATTCCATCATTCCAACATTCGACCCTCATATCGGGAGGCGGAGACCCAGTCCTCAAGGTCTGGGACTGGATGTCGGGCAAGCTGATCGCCGACATCCCGGTCCTCGATATCGCAGAGCCGTCCATCAGAGTCAAGGTCCCCAGACGGAAGCGCGGATGGTGCGACGAGGATGGGGAGGCGGATGATGGCGATGGCGGTGAAGTGCAGAAAGGGACGGAAAAGGGCAAGGGACTCGGTCGCAGAGCTCGCCGCAAGGCCAAGCGGAGAGCGCAAGCTGAGAAGAGCAAGGGCCAGGACGGCTCTGGTCCTGCTGAGGAGGAACAGGGCGACCAGCCCACGGGCGAAGCGGATGTAGGAGCGTTGGCGGAAGAGACAGGCCAGGACGCTGCGCCCGCCTTAGACGACACGATGCTCGTCTTTGTCGTGCACAAGATTCGATCGGTCGACCGTGGCGCGCACGGGCGTTTCATCGTCTCTCACTGTCGTTGGGTACGTTTCTTCTCGCGTTGTCCCGTCCACCAGTTCGTTTGTTCATGCGCACTAGGGCCTCCACGCTGTTCAACACCCCCTTCCCTGAGGGAGATGCGTCGCCCTCATCCGCCGTGCTCTCAGTCGAGTTCCCTGTCCCCGTCATCAACTTCACCATAGGGCCGGACGGCGATGTGTGGACATTACTCGATGCCGAATGGGCGAGTGCGCAATCATCTGCTTCGTCCGCTGAAAGCCCATGATTCGCTCGCCTGCTCTCATGGGAGGGAGGCACAGTATGTCGCTCCCTCCTCTCCGTCCCTCATACCGCAAACTAACTCTCCTACTAAGCTCTCGGAGACCACCACCGACTCTGCCCTGCTCGCCGCCCTCAACTCAAAATGCCCTGTGCCGGCCACGGCTGCCGAGCTCAAGACGCTCGATCTCTACTCAGATCTCTCATCGATGCAGAAGCACGTAGACCCCGAGCACGACGCGCTCATCCGCGACACGCTCTCCGAGGCCGCCGCGTTCAACCCCGCGACGGACGGCAAGGAGCTGACGCAGCGCGAGCTTGGGCGCATCGGGAAGAAGAAGGCGCTGCTTGCGAAGAGCCAGGAGCGCGAGGACCGCGCGAAGCAGGGGAGCCGCGAGGGCTCGGAGGCGGCGACAGACGTGGAAGGAGGACGCGAGATCAAGCAGTCGAAGTCGGAGGGCTCCGACGGGGCGGACGGGGAGAAGGGAGGGGAGGAGGAAGAGGATGGACAGGATGTCGCAATGGACATGTCGTGAGTGAGTGCGTTGCTCGCAATTTTGGTGCGTGTCCATCGCGAGATCGCGCGTGTTGCGCGCTCGTGGTCTTGCGACATAGACACTGTGGTGTGGCAAGTAATAAGGCGGTCTGAGGTATGTCTCTCCCCCTCGCTCATGCGAGAGAGGACACTAACGACTGAATCTCAGATGCGTTTGACTAGCATTTGGATCTGGCTGGCGACTTGTGGAGCCGAAACGCGCCGTCCTCCTGTCTTGCAACATCTTGTAATTGCTATGGTCAATACGAGTATGTCTCAAGGCTACCGGAAAGGCACCGCAATAGCGCGATGCACTAGTTTCCAGTGCCGGTATGTGTTGGCTAGTGTACTGGTGGCTCAACGGCAGCAGCAGCGCGACTCGAGCAGCAGCGCAACTGGGAAGTCGACGGCCCCATGCGCACACGGAGCGTTTGGGCGCTTGGCAAACCGGGAACTAGCGCGTGCCTCGGGCTCAGGTCAGTCCCACCGTAACCTCCTGTGTTCACCACGGTCCACCACTGCGAGGTGCGGCGTTCAAGTTTAAACCCATCTCATGAGTGGCTTCACTAGCCAAATACGTTACACTCACCCGTTGACTGCAAGACAGTGTTAATAATATATCGTCTCTGATCCTACCACCAATTTCCACTAGCAACATGGGTCGACAGGGGCCTTATCTTGACCTGCAGCGCTGAGTAGTGTTCCAGCTAATGAACGAAACAGAAAATGTTCTTGGCTTGGTGGGAACTCATGATAACATTTGTCAAGCCGTCTTCGATCCCTAACCGAATGCATTGTTACAGCACCCTTCGAGTCACGCAGAGCACCACCCTGTAGTCGACGTCGACCAGTCCATCAGCCATGGGCCTGCTCCGCCGCCTCTCGAGGGCACTCGCAAGGAAATACTGAAGTGCATGTATGCGCTTCAGGTGAAGGAGCGAGAAGTCTTCCGAGAATGGCTAGAACTAAGATCCCGGTGGAACCGCTCACTTGCAATCACCCAGATACCGAATGAGATTCTCTTCCGCATCTTCGTCTACTTCAGCAACCAGCCACAAGGGCCCGATGAAGAGGACGACGAGGACTATGTTGAAGACAATGACGATTGGCCCGTACTTGGGCTGGCAAGAACGGGGTGGACGGGACTCATGCTCGTCTGCCGTCGCTGGCATGACGCCGCCCTTGCGACACCAGCTCTGTGGCGCGCCATTGACATCGGTCAAACGTCCAACTCGATGATGCTCGTGCTGGCCCCCTTTGGTGATGCTACTATCGATGTTTTGTTCCCCGGAGACTTCGAAGAGGAACATGCCTCCCTTCTGCAACCCCACTGCCACCGTCTTCGTTTCCTTCACCTGCGAACGTGGTCGACACACGCACTTCCTATCCTTCACAGCCCCATGCCCCGACTTGAAACTTTGGAGATGTAACAACCACAATGGATTGGCGGGTCTGAATGGGCAGACAGACATGGGTGTTTCCCATGAACGGTATCCCAGCCTCCGCTCCCTGCGGCTCGTTGAAACTGTCATCCCGCGGGACCCGTCGGTCTACGCTCCTTTGCATATGCTAACGCTAGTGATGTGCAAGCTCGAGGCCTCTCTAGAACAATTTGTAGAGTTGTTGACGGGTTGTTCCAACCTCGAATACCTCGAGCTCATCGACTTCCTCCAACGGCTTTCCGGGGGTGAGAACGTCGGCTCGAGACCGCTACGACGATATCTTCAGTCCCTCACCTTCGTGATCCTCCGTGACCACATCCCGCGGACTTGACCTAGTTCCTTTCGCGGATCATCATCCCTGCAGCAGCGCTCGCCGTGCTATCCTTGTACGGCGCGAGTAGCCCTAGGGAGACCGTCCGCGCCAGCGTACCCGCCGACTTCGTGAGCACGCTCCCGCGCCTCGCGACGGTGAGGTTGGCAAGGGCGACGACCGTCTCCGGGGACTGGTCCACCGATAGCCACCCAACGGAGCCAGGGCTGGGCGAGACGCCACTCTTGCTGCTTGGCCTGGCGTCCCGGTGCACGTTGTGGGAGGATCAGGAGTCAGGACTGTTCGGATAACGGCAAGTGGGTGTACGTTGTGTCACGTAATTCTCCCTCTACGTACATGGATGCAAGGTGCACAACGATATTTCTTGGAACATGGAGTTCGGGGCGCAGAAGCAGCTCTGCTGCAATCATTTGTCGGCAATACCGTTCGCAGCAAATGGGTAGTCCGTGTAGCCCCGCGCCTCTTCAGGCGTGTAGTAATCAGCTGGGTCCCACTTCGCCAGCGGGACGTCTTTGAGAAGCCGCAACGGAAGATCGGGCTGCAAACGGACAGAGTCAACCGACGGCAACAAGAGCTTCGAGATGATGTCCAGACATTACTGATCCAGGGCCTTCCGAAGGCGATGAGCAGCCCCGTCTCTGCGTCCCGCAATGCTGTCTCCCGAGTGTAGCCACCCGCGGTGACGAGCGGTCTTGGGTCCCAGATCTTGCGAATGAAATCGTTGGACTGCAGATAGCGATGTGAATCCAGCAAATCGCACGCATTGCAAGTTGAATAGGCGAACCTCTCCAGGCACCACCCCATTGTCCACATCTCCAGAGAATCCGGCATTCACGACGTGCAGATAGGCCAGATTAGGGTGGTCCTCCGCCAGGCGAGAGACAAGGTAGCTGAACGTCCGGACAGGGTCTGTCATACGCATCTCTGCAACGCAGAAGAGTCCATTCAGTCAATGGTCATTCACTATCGATCGCAAGGTCGAACGTTCCTACCTTGAAAGCGACTCCACGGACTGAGGCGGAGCCCCGTCTTCGATTCTCCGATCGCCTTGCACACTGCACTGACCACCTCCAGCGCGAACCGGCAGCGGTTCTCGATCAAACCGCCGTACTCGTCCGTACGGGTGTTCGAGGTGTCCTGCGTGAACTGGTCGATCAAGTAGCCGTTGGCCCCGTGAATCTCGACGCCGTCGAATCCCGCTCCGACCACAGCATTCCGCGCGGACTGTGCCCATGCCGCGACGTATGCCTTGATTTCTGAAGAAGGTACGCCATCAGCCAGCCGTCCGGCGGCGATACATCCCACTTACCGTCGACTGTTAGAGGCCTTGGAACGTCGGGCCTGCCAGCGAGCGGAACGTCCGACGGGGCGACGTAAGCGTAGTCCGGTTCCTGTTCGCGAAGGTATCCGACCCTCGCTGCCCGACCGAGGCCCCACAGCTGCATGTATATGTACGAGCCCTTCGCGTGAACAGCGTCCGCAACCTATGTCATGCCCAACCGTCAGTTAAAGGTGCAGCTGGCCATATTGCACCGTCCTCGGTGCACAGACTCACGCGTTTCCATGCAGCGATTTGATCCTCGTTCCAGATGCCCGGGACGTTCGGACCCCGGCCTTCCGCTTCGTGCGAGACGTAGGTGGCCTCGGAGATGAGGAGCGAGCCAGGGACAGATGCGCGCTGGGCGTAGTACTCGGCGGCGAGGTCGCCGTGCACGCCGTGCTTGTTGGCTCGGCAGCGCGTGAGCGGCGCAAACAAGACGCGATGCGCGAGGGTGACGTCCCCGACCTTGATGGGCTGGAACAGCTTGCTGGTCTCCAGCTCGGCGGCCGTGAATGAGCCCGAAGCATCACCCATGGTGTCCTAGAATGGCAGAGTAGGAAAGCGGGGGGAAGATTGGCATGACGAGATAAACGTGTCGGAATTTATATGATACTACATGAGGCGTGATGGGTCTTGGGAAAGTCGGAGTAAAAGAATGGGTTGAAACATCTAGAAACTGATCAGTCTCGATAGCGATGGGATAATCGCAAGTGAAGGACGGCTTACTCAACATTTTCAGCTTACTCAGCTTCATCCAAGTAACCGACCGGGGGTACATCATGGTCGTGGTGCTGCACAAGTAACGTAAGACATTGCTCGGAAACGAAAAAAGGAGGCCCACCTTGGAAAGACACAGACAAGGCGGATCCAGGTGCGACCAATCGCAGCTGAGACAGCGCTCTCCCGGTTTTACAGCCAGAGCGAGGTTCAAACGTGGGGAAGCTCCGGGCACCGTCTGCGAGCGGCAAGCCAATCACTTCGTAGACACAAAACCATTTGGCCTCCTCTTTGGCCTAGAAAGACGCAGCCCCGGCGTCGATGGTACAATCATGTACATCTAGATGCTGGACCACAGACAAGTACGATGAACATCATCCACTCAAAGCAGGAAACACGTACCGTTGTGACGCTCATGCGGGATATGAGATCTTCGGTAGTATGCGTGCGGTCTGGTAGGAAAGCAGGCCGCCGGACATAGGGTCTGCGCAAGATCTCTCAGCATGATAGCGGGAGATGTGGGACCGTGGTACAGAGGTATTGTGAATGGGTGATGGCGAGCGTACCCGAGGCGGGTCGGACTGCAGGCACAGGCAATTCGGGAAGCAGGAGCCCATCGTCTCCATTGGTGGATTTAGGAGCATGGAGCTGTCCCACAAGTCGTCGACGCTATCGAGATCTGGTAGAAGGCACTGGCAAATGGGGAGGCCTATGTGGAGATGACGAGGGGGACAGAAATCTCGAACTGATGTCGTGAGCCTGTCGTGCGTTGACTGAAATCCCCCACTGGGAGCATGTCACTGGCTGGTCGTGAATACGATAAAGAGGCAGGGAGCTGGTACTTACAGAGTGCATTTCTCCTGGATCCCTTGCCCCATGTCCTCACACGGGCCGTCCTGCCATGTTCCTTGTCCTTTAATGCAAAAACCCCTCCACCGCAGCCGGAACTTTCCAGGAAAACGAGACGGGTTGCAGACATCATATCTGGCTTGTTGTTGTCGTAGATGCTGGAGAATATAACGGGCAGAAGAATGGCCATGGATATTAGGGCCACTAGCAATAAATTCAGAGAGCCAGAGGTGACGAGCGAGAGCGATCGACGAACCAGACTTTGACACCCAGGACAGAAGTGGATGGAGCTCTCATCACCAGAGCCGACAGAGGCGGGTTACGAAGACAAGCGGGGTGTGGTTCGGAGGGCCAGACGACAGGGTTGAAGTAAGCCTTCCGTCGAGCCCGCCGTAGGGGCGGTAGGAGGCGAGTCGGAGCGGTCAGCGGCGTGAGAAATGCGTGAGCTGGTGACTGGCTGGCGAAAATCTCGAGTCGCCTCATCCTCCTTTGCTCCCCCTCCAGCTGAAGGCTTTTCGCTCGGTAGAGTCTTGTCGCTGTCTATCACGGTCGTCACCCTGGAGGTCTCATACCAACGCCCTGTCTTTGTTTCCACCAATGTCCTTGTTGCCTCTGGGTCACTAGTCACTACTCGAGCTCTCTGCGCAGCCGGCTTCTCCCTGGCAGCTATCTCAACTCATGGTCGTCCTCGAAGCCAAGGACCGAACGCTCAATTTCTTGACAATCCACAACATATACAGCTAGGTGTTGGCATCCCAAAGACATCAGCACCTACTCCTCAATCATCATACCTCAAGATGTGGAAGGTGGCCTAGTTTCCCGAGCTACTGCGTGGGAGGGACAGCGGCGCGCGGCGGCCCTGTCTATGTTTATGGATGCCTACTCTGACGACTCTCCCGTTGGACAGGATGTTGCAGTACATATCCATAACAGTCGCTTTTACCTGTGACGAGTAGGAGATCCATGGTGAGTGACAAAATGTCTTACTGTTGGCCGTCAGTCGCGGTCCCTCACACCGTAGACGAACACTTCCTGACGATCGTCCTCCCCACCTCTCACCTCCAACGAGAAATCCATTTTTGCGCAGAACAACGATGAGCACGTCTACGCTAGCCACATCCTTGGAGCCTGTCACTCATCTGGAACGTCGACTCTGCTGTCGTCGACACGCAACATGGCTCTGGGAGACAAAGGTTTTGAGCCGAGATGGCAGCTTGCGGTCTAGCATGTCGCACTAGATGTAAGCACCTTGTTTCTTCGCATTCCAATCGCGGGCTGTCGCCGACGAAGGTCGCGATCGACGTCTCGCATGATGCCCAGTGGTGCGACTTGAAACATTGTTTGTCATGATTGACAGTCCGAATTTCTAGGCCCTCCGCCATCACACACGGCCCAAGCTCACTGCGGTGGGGGTCTTCGAGATATCTTTGGGTGTGGATATCTGAGCGAACACGTACTGCTTGTGCATGGTCTCGGAACGCCCGAGTCGCAGCCCGAGTCGCAGGCTACTACTAGCCGTGAGTCCCATGTAGCCTCCAATGTGCATATATGCGGAACAATATTCGGTACATACACAAACAGACGAGCTTTTGCTGAGGGGCGGAGGAGACTTTTCCTGGGCGTCATCAATCCGCTTTTCGTGCTCACCTGGGCTGACAAGGGCATGGGCCACGCGGCCTATGATAGCTCTGTGGCCTTCAGTGGAACTTTGCTGGAGACCGCTGGTAGGGACTGGGGGGTTGTTCTCGGTTCCGTAAGTTCTTGCCTCATCGTGACTATGCACGCCCAGTCCGTTGTGGCTTGTGAAGTTTCTTACTGAATGTATTTCTCTCACTCCCGTATAAGCGTTTGACTCTTCGACGTCCAGCCTGTTGACTTGATGGTGAAGGTCGTTCGAGGCTCGGTCCCTGGCCGCTAACTCTTGTAGGCTGTTTGTGCTCTGCTGAACTAATTGCTAGACCATCATCGTGTTCACAGCAGGCATCGCATTGATTATGGTTCACTACAAGGCAAACAGTAAACGAACATCCAATACAACATACACGACGATCATAAGTACCAAGCGAGTAGGTAACCGAATCCTTGACTGCTGACTACAGAATACATTTCAACTCGTTTCGAAGCCAAGTCTGTCCGCAATGCAAGACCACAGAAGTGCTGCACACGACAACACGATCACAGTCCTCAACAGTCCTAAAGCCTCATCTGGCCCTTCAAGAGCCGAACTCCTCTCTGTATGGTCTCCCGTGCTCACTGTACCACCCGTCTGAGCTTCGCGCCATATTGGCTTGCGCGTGCACCTGCCCTGCGTTTGTCCATCCCGCTCTGCGTCTGAGCTGGGTGCGTCGGCACTTGCTCTGCGTCGCCTTGCGCCACCACCTCTGTGCCCGACTGAGGCTGTTCCTCCAATGCCGGACTCTCGACAATGTCGGGCTCCACACTCCAGACGCGGTGCGACCCCTCGAGAGTGCTCGGACCCACTGGAAGCGGCCCGTCGCTCGAAGGCAAGTCCATTGGGCCGTGCGCTCCCCCGCCTCCGCTTCCCTCTGTGCATTCTTGATCCCCGGTCAACGAGCCCGCCGGAGTGGTGCTCGTGCAGGAATCTACGGGAAGAGGCTCCTCTTCCACGACATCGACAATCTCGGGCTCCGTTCTCCCGCTCTGCGAACCCTCCATGGTACCCGGACCCCCTGGAGGGTGCCCGTCGTACGAGGGTGAATCCGGATCGCGTGCTTCCCCATCTGCGGGGCCCTCTTGACTCTCGACCGGCGAACCCGGGGTGGTGATGCGCGTTTGGGGATCTCCCGGAGCGGGATCGTCGTGGGCCTCCGCTGACTGGCCGCCCCCTGCACTCTCCACCAAGAGCTGCGGAATGACCTCCATGCCAGTCGCGTCCAGTTCGGAGTCCGGCACTGGAGGCGCATCAACGTTGGACTGGGGGGGGTCTGGGCATGGCAAGGGTGGCAGAGGGTCAATTTTCACCGTCAGGAAATACTCTGAGAACCACCTCAAGTGGATATTCAGGCGTAATATGAGGTGGTGTCCAGATGGAAGTGTGATTGTGATTTCCTCGCGCCCCAAGCTGAAAGCCCACATGCCGTCAAAAATGCTGTGCTTTGCGTTCCAATCTACTGAGGCAGCCGTATCGTCGCTCTGAGCTGTGTCTGGACTCAGAGGGCCTCCCTGAACGCTGCAAAGGGGCGACGTGCGAACGGATGCTCGAAAAGTCAACTCCTGATCACATTGCTTCAATGGTACCGGTGACTCGGCTGTCGGTGTGGATGGCTCGGAAGCTGACTCCGTCTGAGGACCCGGGTCTGCCAAGAAGAAGGGATAATCCTCACAGTCCGGGGCATCGTCATCTGGCTCGGGGTAGCGTGTGGTCAAGTTGGGGAAGTACTCGATGACGATGGTGACGTCTACGTGGGTGAGTGTGAGGCGATGGTAGACCCGGCCGTCTGACTGGTCCCCTTCGCGCAACGCTTCAAAGTCCACCTGGTATCCCTGCACCTGTAGGGCGCGCCTGTCATCCCCAGGTAGTGTCAACCTAATACTGTCATGGCCCCAATTATACAGATCCCGGAGGCCACTGTCGTTGCGGGGATTTCTCCATATGGGCGACATGTCTTGAGGTGTGGGAGAGGGGGCAGCAGGCTCGATGTCGACATTCAAGTAGTATTCAGAGTTCCACGCGAGATCGAGGCCAAATCGAAGGGTGAGCAACGTTCCAGTTAATGTGGTGAGGACAACACACTTCTGCTCTAGGCGCCATTTCCAGGGCTCGCTGTCGTACCACTGCACAAAATATGGACCATCCTGCACGGTCTTGAGGCCCATATCACCAGACTCCAGTGTGACACCGGCAACAATTACAAAGTGGTCCATATCTGAATCTGGATCAAAGTGGTGCGGGATGCGCTGCGCAGCGTGAAAGTACTTCACCACGATGGCAACGTTGTCTGAAACGGAGGTGCCAGTGGAAGTGAGAGTGAGGGTGTGGGAGCCATAGGAGGGGCGCAGGCTTGGGTCGAGGACAAGATGGGTGGAGTATCCCTTAGAATCGAGAGCCCTTCTCTCTGATCCTGTTAGAATCAGATTCAAAGCTTTGTGCGCACCGGGAAATAGAGGCATGAGATGTAGTAACTCCTTCGAGTGAGGATGGAGTGGTGTTCCAATGTGCTCTGAGTTGATAGATGGTCCAACATCAACATGAACATCGTACTGAAGCGGAGCTACAAGGCGCAGCCCAAGCCACAATGTTGTTGACTCCCCAGAATCCATGGCGAGGTGTAGGTCCTGTGCTGGCAGAGTTCTTCTCCATAGATCATCGTCAGCCCAAGTGACAGCCGTATAGGGCGGCGACAACTGCATGTGCTCATTCATCTCAGGAACCTCCTCGCTAGGTGACAGAATCCAGATGTGGGCCACAATTGCTACAAAGTTGTGATCGCAGGGCTTCATGCACCGATAGTAAATGTGAATCTTGAATGTTGCATTCGAGAGAACGAAGCTCAGGGAAGACTCGCGATTATCGTTGGCTCTGGAAGAAGCTCGAATGTTTGTGACCGTGTACCCGCCCGCCTGGAGGACATCCGAAGTCCATGTAGCAAGGCTCAAGCTCACGATGTCACCACTGGGAACCCCACGGAGCGGCAGTTTTGGGCCATGAAGCTTGGGATGAGGAAGATACACAGTCCTGTTGAAAGGCTGTCCAACAGTGTCCTGGATGCGGAAGATGTCGTCTATGGGAAGAGTGAATAAATCATCAAGGATGCCAGGTCCAAAAGACGCCTCATTTAACTTGCTTAGCAGGTACAGCGATTCAACCTGCATGTCAATGCGCACATAACACAGTCGGCATAAGAGCCGTTGTCGGTCATCGTCATACTGAGAGCGGAAGATGACGAGATACCACGACACATCGCGTTCAAAGGGTCTGACATTAGAGTTGACAGCTTTCAAGGGGAGCAGACAGAGCTGGGTGCGGACACCGTAGGGGGTACGAGTGTATTCTTCCAGTGGAAGTTCGAGGGACCTGATCGAGTCTTCCATGGGGCGAATGATCCGCTGAGCAGAAGGCAGCTTTGAAGCCCTATAGAAAGAATGTGGAGATGGTGCCAGTAGTGTCTCGGTGTCTGGGCATTGAGCATCTAAAAAGATCTCGCGCGAGGATTCCTGATCCATAGGAAATGGATGTGCATCCTTATCTCCCCAAACGAAGATGCTATGGTCAGGAATCCTCTCCAATATCTGCTCTTGCAACCGCCGAAATGCATTCTCGCCCTCCCCGTACAGCGTCGGCATCGAGATCCCGAAGATTCCCAACAGTGAGTAGGCCTGGTCCTCCACCCGGGTCGTCTCGCGCTGGGCTGCCCACCGCATGCGGTTGGCGACGCTCTCCTCACTCAACGTCCTTGCATGCGTCAAGATATCGACATCGATGGACGTAATCTCCGTGATTACGTCTGCGAGCCCCATCTTCGATCCAATATACTGCCAGTCTCGTGAAAGGAACACGACGGCAGAGGGAGCGACGAGCTCCTGGAGTGTCCATCCGCGCTCGAACCATCGGCTCTTCCGGAATTTGGAGTCCTCTTCCCTCACGTCCCTACCAGGCGGCACATCCATGAGGAAGGCATAGCAGATATCAGCGTCGCGATACCAGTTGTACATCGAGTTGATCGCCTCGGACAGCTCCGAGCTACTCTCCTTGTTGATGCAACAGGAGTCGATCCAGATGTAGCGGTAGCCGTCGTGGCGTGCGACTTTGCACGCTTTCCGGACCTTCTCTGATAGACCAGAGTCGGGACCCCATATGGATCGAATTGCAGGAGATGATGTATGGGAGCCGGAGGTGGCGTGAACCTCTGATACGGGGATAGAGACATCCGGGACGGCTCCCAATGCGTCTGAAGTCGCGTGAGAGGGCTCGCCATCTTTGCCAGGCGGCTAAGAGAGCAAACAATGGTCAGTATTCCTAGCAGCAGTATGACCCAACATTGCAAGAGGACAAACTTGTTGAGGCTCCTGGGCAGGCAGGAGCCCATATTTCTCCTGTATCATCAGAACCTCCTGGTATGTTTGCTCCTTTTTGTCCCAGGTATGTGATAGGATGGCATATCGGGGAACCTTGTTCGCGTCTACGAAGTCCTTAAATTTCCCCGTGTGTGTATCGATCAACCGCATGGTCGAGAATGCCTAAGGATGTTCAATTCAGCGTCAGGGCACATGAGCATAAAATGTGGACCTACAAGGCCTGATGAGGGATATCGACGGTTGTGGATGTGGCTTCCGAGTCAAGTTTCGAGAGAGGTAACGAGAGCAGGATGTTGCGTGCGGAGGAGGGTGCGTGTGGGGACGAGTGGGACGGGAGCAACCTCGACGACGCAAAGGAACGGTTCTCACACCATACAAGATAATCCGCGGACAGGCCATGAGGCGATGTGGACCAAATCGACACTCTAACCCCGAATGGAACTGTGCATACATGCCGCAGACGTAGAACAATGTCCCAGGCGGAAGCCTCACGCCAGTGACTGGGAACACGGCCAAACGCCCTGTGCGAGGACCACAACCTTCCGTAGTCAGCCTCACTGGGGAAAGTGCTATACCAGTGCTGTACTTTGTCGCGTCAACAACGAAGTTTGGTCCACATTCCCGTGAAAGCGTCGCAGATATGGGTCAATGAGAATCCGGCATGGGGAAACGGGGGGCTCCAACCGACGGCGTCTTGCTTGCCTTGATGGTCCCCACACTTAGTCAATGAGGCTGCGGTCGCGCTGGTGGTGTCATCGGTCTCGCTCTGGACGTGCATATGTAGGCTTGCGGATGGTGGATCCTCTGAAATTGGGCCCCGTAACAGCCAGAGGGCGCAACGCAGGCCTCAAGAACGCATTAGAAATGACAGGCCTGAAGCCGAGTGGCCCCATCTGACCGCGTTTGTGACGGCGGCGAAGGGGTGTATCCGGGGCGCAAGTGCTGAAATTAGGGGATGTCTGAGCCCCAGATTGGGATTTGTAATTTACAGCGGTGAGATTATCTGCCACGAAAGTCGACTGTCCATCCCGGATCCGTGGGTGTGAGTTGACACCCAGAGTGATAGCATGTTCCAGGAAATAAACGCGAGAAGATCGCGCCGGGCAGGGCGAATTGCTACGACTTGACTTGAACAGCTGACTCTTGGTTACATTACGGCGCGGAGCGCTGCAGCGTCCTTGTCAGCGCGCGCATTGTGGGCTGTTACAGACTTGAGCGGGTGGAAGGTAATTTGGCCACGGCTGTCAACACCAGCTCGATGCTAGCCGTCGAACACTTGTGTCCGACGCGATGATGCACTAATTCTGATTTAGTCTCCTGCAGCGCTTTATGCAGCACCGTTCACTTCGCGGTGAAAGCCTGGCAGAGCGAGGCACGAGGCACATCAAACACGATCAAATCCTCGTTTACACCAGACTGTTCAACCTCATTGAGGCCGTGTTCGAAGAACAACACAATGATTGAAAGAGGACACCTGAATTCCTCCAACGCGTACCCATCTCCTCAACTAGAACACAGCAGCACGTACGAGTGGAGGCCGTCGGAGGACTGACGTAGGCCGTGAAATACTGGCTGATGACGACACTCTAACCATGATGGGTCAAGACATAGGTCGAGAGGCTCGTGCGTGCGCCGATGACCAGGCCGTGGGCGAAAGGGATGATCAAGGAGAAAACTCACCTCCGCAAGATGTGAACGCAAAATAGCCCTAAAATACTGTGCTCCATTTGCCATTCCTTCTGAATACGACGCATGCACATTCCCAGAGGAAGAACGGCTTCATGAATGGAGCCAGGATCGCTGAGTCCTACATGGAGCAATACATTGGCTGAAAATGTTAACCCTGCGAAAGCGGGGGGACAAATATGAGCATAGATACGTAGTAGAGTGGTGTGAAACACTAACGACTACTCCAGGGAACAGAATACAACTTGAACCCAACGCACAGGACCGGCCAACGGATGCAGCTGAGACTCAAAGGAGCAGGAGACGTTGTTTGGAGATCCCAGAGAGGCGTGTCTGTAGTACAGGTAGATAGAAAGATGAGAGCAAGACGGGGGATCATGTTTGATGCGGCCGAGACGAAATCAACAAGCTAGCAGATGAAGGTAGGTGGGTATTGTGAAGGAGGCTGTCGATGCACAGAGAGCCTGGCAGGGTCGACGTCCCAGAGGAGCGGGCGGAGGCCAGAAGAGGGTGAAAGTCGCACAACGAGGGCTCCCATAGAGCGGTGGAGGACCGTTTCGCAGAGGAGGTGGCATGCAGCTGGGCCGACAAGACGTGAGGCTTCGTTGCTGAGACGCAGGTCGTGGTCGAAGGACAGTCAAAGTCGGCGGCCCGACCGAATTTCTGATGCCCTTGGCGCCCATCGGCGCAGAGTCACAATGTGTGATGCGCATGTCACATCCTGCGTGCCCATGGCTCAGCCCTGTGTTTTCCTGCCAATCCTCGCTGTCGCCTCGCTGTCGGGTAGTTCGTTCTCTCCATCCGTGTATCGTGTCTGCGGTCCCAACAGAGCTCTAGGAATCTCTGCTTGTTTGTGTTCTATCTGGACCTTTCTGCACAACTTGAACCACCCTCGGCGTCCAGTCATCTCATGCGCGTCAGGGACGGCGAGCTCGCCCAATGGACAACTCAGTATGGCTGGCCTCTAATCCACACTCTCCACGTCTGGATTTATCCGATGTGCTGCCCCAGGTATCACCTTCTCAGGTGTCGCAACCTCAGGCGACGTTCGAACGCTCGCGATTTGGAGCCGGCTGACAGGTTTGAGGACTGCGCGAGGTACGACCGAGCCATCTGTCCTTGTCCTCGCAGATGCTTAACTTCTTTGTCAATCGATTTGGTTTAGAATAGTCGGAGACGGATTGCCTCTAATAGTGATAGCCTCTGATAGATGGATAACAATCGTCAGCATCGAGCCCGGTAAGATATTCAAGGTTAGTTCCAGCCTGCTACCCTCACCTGAGTTCCGCTCAGCGACCGTGCGAGCATAGTACTCCCTCTACCCCGACTTCTAACACCCTTCAAACGGTGTTCCAGTTCTTAAGGCATGCCCACCTTACGAAAACCTGCCTCCCACGAGCAAGCACGTTCGTATGGACAGGTTTCTTCGGGGGTACAATGGCGAGCTCCATATGTACGAAGGTGCGTTCTTTTATCATCCTTCACAACCGCTGCATTCCAAGCCCCGTCCTAGGCAGATTCATCTCTTCCCTCGACATCCCTTCGTACCACGAGTCGGCTCTCACGTCTGGATCTTCAGACCCGGCTGTCGAGCTCCAAGTCTGGAACTGGGTGTCCGGCAACCCTCGTCTCTCCGAGAACCCCGTCTTCGATATCGCAACGCTGCATACTGAAGTTCACACTCCAAAGCGGAAACGTGTAGGGAGATGAGGCTGGAGAGACACATGAAGACGATTGAGATGAAGCGCAGAAGGGAGGGCGAAATGGTCGTAGTCGACAAGCTCGCAGCAAGGGCCAGGCGAAGGCCAGGGAGAGCAAGGAAGCCGAGGAAAACAGAATAAGGACGGGTCTGGCGAAATCGAGAAGGGACAGGTGGCCCGCATACAGTGGACGTGGACGGTGCCGGCGCATCCGTGGACAGTGGAAGGGGAACGTCAAGAGACAACCTCCGATTGAGAGGACATAGAACTCGTCTTTGTCACGCAGAAATCGATCACTGGACCATGGTGAGGACAGGCGGCTCGTCATCTTCGCCGTTAGAGGGTAAGTCTCCATGTATCGTCTTCGCCCCACCAGAATATTGATGGGCACCAGGGCCTTCGAGATGATCTACCTGCACTTCTCCGGGAAGGGCGCAGTACGCTCATCGTCCATCCTAGAAATATCGTTCCCTGCCCCTGTCATCGATTTCACCGTCATGACGAACTGTAACATCTGAGCGTTGTTCGACTCCGAATAGCTATGTGCACGCCTTTGCTTGTGTCCCCGATTCGCCAGCTTGCTCTCCCGGGAGAGTGAAGTACCGTGCCTCCTCTCCACCCAGATCCGTCCTTCCCTCCCTTGCTCACCGTCTTGGCACACGACGGGACAGACCAACACAATACCCTCGTGCGGACGACACACATTACGTCGACCCCCTTGAACCCCGCTCCCTCACTCTCAACCCGAAGCACGTCGTGCCCGCCACGCTCCCGCAGCTCCAGGTCCTTGAACTCTACCATCTACGGGACCTCGGAGGCCGCCTGAAGGTGGCCGCGCTGCCGAAGGTGGCATATTCACCTCGAGCACGATGCGCTCATCCTCTCATCTGCGATTCACTCCACCGATGCGGCCGCGCTTGAGCCTGTGACGTACGGCAACGAGCTCACTCAGCCCTGAGTATGGTAGAACAGGGCGATGCTCGTAGAGCAGGACAGCCGTGAAGACCCTGAGGTGGCGGCGGGGGTGGAGGGATCGGGAGATCGAGCATCAAGCCATCACATTCGGATCGGAGGGGAGGGAAGGCGAAGAAGGAGAGGATGGGCAGGCCGCAGGCTTTCGACTGGGAAATGGATGCGTTGTGAGTACATTGCGAGTATTCTATGCGCGCGATTCTGATGGGTCGCCTGTGCATCGTGTCAGACAGATTCCATGGATGCCCATCCTGCTATCATACGTAGGACCTGCGACGTTGGCCGGTGTTCAGGTTTTCATGTCGGCACTGCGCCGAGCTGGGGATCCTGGCTATCGGCATGGAAGAAACCCTTCAGTATAGGAAGTGCCCATGGCCGTTGGCAGTCCAGTTGGAACAATAGAAAGAGCCTGCAACTCGAACCTTGAGAG
This sequence comes from Ganoderma boninense, assembly GCA_002900995.3. NCBI lineage: Eukaryota > Fungi > Basidiomycota > Agaricomycetes > Polyporales > Polyporaceae > Ganoderma > Ganoderma boninense. The sequence continues at coordinate 3,085,391 of CM035311.1, forward strand.
ACATCGAGCCGTCAGGGTTCGCGCGCGGAGTATATTGCGGAGTTTCCGACTAACAGGCTTGCATCATCACCGCGGCACTCAAGTTTGGATGGACCACCGCGCGAGTGTACCGAACCAGCAACGTATGTTGCTTTATCTCTTCTATCACAGGGATAATGTTGATGACACCCCCATAGGTCGATTTTGACTGTTTCAGCGCGGACAGGCCTCATGTAATCACCTGAAGTTAAGGACGATTTCAAGACGGATGCTACCAGTTCTGAGTGAACGTTTCAATACTGACATCCGGGTGAGTGCCGCATCTCCTAATTTAAGGTGTCGTAACACTACTTACTTATTCCCATACAGACCAATACTGCTGTTTCCGTCGCCGCGCGCGCGCCGTCGGGAACTCACGGCGCCTACTACATGCGTTCTCCTGCCGCCCGTATCCGCAACTCGATCCTCCATCTCACATATACCGATATCTTCCAGACGAACATTTCTGCAGCTTCCTAGCATTCCCGGCCGTCCTAGAGGTCGCTTCGTTCGACCATCCGTACCCTCAGCCTGTCCACACAAATCAAACCTTCCTGCCTTGGAATTTGCTGCCTCCTAGCGCCCGCTGGCCCGATCCGTACGCACTGACGTACTGCGTCCGTCCGTGGAGATGATTCAGTCCTCCCGACACCCATCTCGGTCCCTCCGGATTCATCCAGAGTACGAGGTCGCACTCGACTCTTCGACAGCAGTCGCATTAGAGCGCTGGTTCATCAAAGGCTATCCAACGAGGCCACAGCTGAATGAGACACCTCTCGTCACACTCCTCCTGATATCGTCCTGGTGTGCATTAGAATGATAGGAGCACCACATGTTGGACGGCCTGTCTGCCTTCCGCATCGTACCATTGGCGCATCCAGATATCGTCGGGCTGTGCGGCCCCATCTCCGCGCAGACGTGGGCTACGGGTCTTCCGGACGGTCCCTTCCCTGGTGTTGCTCTAGGCTGGGGCTGAAGGGGCGCTGTTTGCCAACCTCCGTGAGGCCGAATCCGAGTCCCCTGTGAGCCTCGTGCAGCGGGGACGGGCACCACCTAGAGCTCGCGGACCGCAGCTTGATGAGGGTTGGAGTGGATCTCTGTCTCCACACTCGAAGCTTCTGCCGGCGCCGAAGCTTGGCTTGGGGCCCGTCCTTGAGCTCGATTACTTGTGCTGTCGCGCGGAGTGGGGAATTAGGTTGGAGGAGTGGGATATGCATATCATACTTTCCGCACCACACCCACCCGCCGCGCCCCCAGCCCGGCTCACTGTCCCCATGATCGACTTCGCCGTAGGGCCAGATGGCGACGTGTGGACATTACTCGATGCTAACTGGGTGCCAGCCACGGCTGTCTCCAGAGCTCAAGACACTCGACCTCTGAGATCTGCCGTTTATGCCGAAGCACGGGTCCACCCCGAGCGCAACGCGCTCGTCCACGACATGCTCTCCGAGGTCGCCATGTTCGACCCCACGACGGATGGCAAGGAGCTGGCGCTGCGCGAGCTCGGGGACATCAGGAGGAAAAGCGCCGCTCGCGAAGATGTGGGAGCGCGCGAGGACCTTGCAAAGCAAGGCAGCCACGAGGGCTCTGAGGCGGAGGCGGTAGAGGAACAGCTCCAGATCAGGCGATCGTGGTTGGAGAGCGTGGACGCGGCGAAGGGCAGCGAGGAAAAGAGGATGAGCGGGGTGTCGAAGTGTGCGTGTCGCGGCAGAGTACGTTGCTCGCAATGTCGGTGCACTCTTATCGCCTCAAGACGTCCGCGGTGCGCTTTCGTTGAGGCCAGCTGCTCATTTTCCTCACGCTGGAACGTCCATCGAGGCCGTCGTCTCCATCCAAGGCATCCTGTCTCTGTTCTTGAAGCTCATCGTCTCTGGCCACAGTTGCCCCGACTACCGTCTCTGTGGCCATGTTCTCCGGACTGCGCGAACCAAAGTCGTCCGACGTCCGAGCTGGGGACAGCCCCGCGCTCGTTCAATCCACGATACAGCTTAAGGTCAGCGCCGGCCGCCACCTTCCACGTCAGGTCCTACCCCAGATATCCCAAGGCTCAATGTGTGGAGGTGCCCAACTCGGTTGCGCTCGAATGCCAGAGGGAGAGATCCACCGCGCACTGCGTCTTTCTTCATGCAGATGCTTACCCTCCCGTGTTCAACAGGGGGCTGCCAAAATCTCACAACTGTCGCTTTTACCTGTGACTGGGACACGATCATCTTTGAACATCAAGTTCCGAGACGACACTTTCCAGTCAGCCACCGCCCCGCGCGCTGCTGCTCTCATCCCGTCCTACCAACTCCTCGAACCAAGCACTGTCTTGCGCCCCACCTCCGTCGTCCTCGTGGAGACCTTGCTCTTGACTCCCGACGAGCCGCAACAGTATCGTGGCCCATTACTACACGCGCATTCACCCTCCCTGAGAAATAGTATCACCTCGAGCACGACAGTGCGTTCTGCCGCTTTCTTCTTCCTCTCGCTCTCACACGCGTGGACGCTAGATTTGTCCCCCTGTTCTACATCCCTTCATTCCAAGGGACAGCTCTCGTTGACGACCCCAGGCCTCAAGATCTGGCACTGAGAGTCCGGGGTCAGCAACCTCCGATCTTCGACCACACCGAACAGTATATTGTCGTCAGGGCTGCGAAGCGAAAGTGCAGCGCATCAGAGATAGAGACAGAGAAGGAGCCACAAGGGACGAGAGTCAGGACGGGCAGAACACGGCAGCGAAGGAATACGGGTAGACAAGTTGACCAGGGTCGAGGCGTGGAGAGCGCGTCAGGCGCGAAGAACCAGGACTGGAACTGGGACGGGTCTGGTGCCGAGGAGGAACAAGTCGACCAGGCCGGCACAGAACAGGGCTCTGCCTCATTCGCAGACTAGACCTGGGCGGATGCGCCACCCGCCTTCGATGTCACGACGTACTTCTCCGTCATGCGCGAAAGTGGATAGGGCAGCTGAGACAAGCACGGGCGATCATCGATTTGTGGTCTTCAGCCCCTTAGGGTGAGTTTTTGGTCGTCCTGTGCAGCCCATCAGTTTGCTCACAAATAGTACGTCTTCACGGCTATGCCAGAATCCGAGATGTTTGCCCACCTAAGTTCCCTTATCCTCACGTCCTCCACTCACCCGCCAGGTCTCTTGGGAAGGCCTGTCCGATCTCGAGCCTTCCTCTCCCGCCCTGCGCGATGGAAGGAGCCATTACCCGCCTGCATCACGCATGTCAGACTGCTGCCCACCTCTTTCCTGCTCCCTACGCCCAACTCTATGCGTTGTCGCAGCGACGCTCGCCGCGCTCGAGGCAAATATCTGCTGAGCTCCGCGCCCTCCACATATCCGCAATCCTCCTTCGCTTCCGACCACGAACATAGAGTGCTCACCGTCTCATCTGCGGTCTGCTCTCGAAGACCGTCTCATTCGACCCAGCGCGAGCTCAGGGGTATCGGGGGGGGGGGGGGGGAGAATGCACTGCCTGCGAAGACCCAAGAGTGCGAGGACCTGGCCGCGAGCCGGAGCCTGGAGGTCAAAGGAAGCAGAGGGAGGGCAAGCGGTCGAGGTCGAATTCGCGCAGAGCGCAGCGGGTGAAGAGGACGAGGAAAAGGGGCGTCGAGTGGGCGCGTCGTGAGTCCTTCGTTGCACATGGCGGGAAAATTTATGGGCTTCACCGCATGACTGGCCCAGTGGAATCTCAGGACGACGAGGGCAAGGAAGAAGGGCATGCTGCTCGAGACTGCGCGGCTTGGAGATCTAAGACAGGCAAGTTCAGATGGGCCGGTGATAGGGGTAGGGGGAGAACAGATAGCGTCAACGTAGGTACTCATTGTCGTTGAGGTGGCATGAACGAGCGGAAGGATGTTGACGGATGCCATGCTATTTGTTCCAGGAGAGCGTGAGGTGGCCAGCGATGCGCCGATTTCGAGGTCAGAGAGGCTCGTCTAGATGGAATCTGAGGGAACGAGTGAGAGACAGATACGAGAAGCAAGTCACAGGCAGTTGGAAAAACAAGACGAGGGTGCTGCTGTCGACGGCCTGGAGTCGAAGTCGGCGGCCCGGCTAACGCTGCGGTTGCCGCTCGGGAAATGCGTGAGGTCACACCGAGTGACTGGCTGGTCACAGCCTGAACTCGAGTCCGAGTCACGGCAGGCTCCCTCAAGCTCGTGCTCCCTCCCACCGAGACCCAGACTGCTGCTTGCCTGCTGCTTGCTGGAGTTCGGCCTTGTTGTTTCGATGCCCGCATCCCGTCTCTGATTGTGACAAAGCACTTCCCGTGCTCTGGAATCCTCCGTGTCGCCCCCGTCTCCCGCTGCTGGCAGCCATCTCGCTCAAGGCTGGCATCCAACACGACCGAGAACTTGACCTCCAGGCATCACCCTCCACTACCGCGCCCATCTTATGTACTGCTATCGATGCAGCAGCCTTGCATATTGCGACCAACAGGAGAGGATGAAAAGCCCGAGGTCTGGTCGGTGACTACAGCAACTCGGAGACCCCAAGTGAGAGGTACGATTGCGCGCCGTATCTTCCTTCATACGTATTCTAACCCTTCTACTTTTACACAGGACTTCACGGGAATATACAGACGTCGAATTTACCTGCGATGGGATTCAATAATCATCAGCAATAGGCTCCATGATGCCTTCAGGTGAGTCGCTGCCTCACACCTACGCTCTTGTCCTGTCAATCCGACGCAACCATAGATACCTACCCCATCCACCCATCCATTTCCTATCCAATTATTCATCCGATACTCCGCCCCTCGCGTCAAGACACGGGAAACACTCAGACGGCACCCCGATCCTCGATCACGCCTCCCTCCCGATGATCTTCCTCTTCCTCCGACAAGACGCATGGTCGAGCAAGCCGGTCCGCCAGCACCTGAGGATACGGTATGTAGCGATGCCGCCTCGAGCACGAAAGGTGCGTTCTGCCCCTCGCTTCATGCTCTTTCGACGCCCTGACCTGGGGCGCAGTAATGTCAGCACTCGACGTTCCCTCGTTCCAACAGTCGACTCTCATCTCTCAGTGCGACGGCCCAGTGCTCAAGGTCTGAGACTGCGTGTTCGACAAGCCTATCGCTGGACATCGTCTTCGATATCGTCGAACCAGTCGCTCAGGCCCCGACCACGAAGCGGTAACGAAGACGGAGCGATTAGAATGGAAAAAGAGAGGAGCTGCAAGCTACAAGATCCAGAAGGGGCAGGGAATCGTCGCAGTTGTGCAGCTCGATCTCGTGGCTAGGATACAGGTCAGGACAGGTCAGGAGGGTGCGGAGGCCAAGACACGGCCAGGGCCGCCAAGGGGCAGCAGGGTGACCAGTCCATCGCTAAAGCAGATGCTTGCACGCCCGAGAAGCAGACATCCCGAGTCCGTACGACCCCCCGTACGCGATGTAGTCGATCTGCCGATGGAGGCGAGGACGGGTGATTTCTGTTCGCCGTGCATGGTGAGTTTCTTGCTCCCGTTTTCGCATCATCGGCCTGTTCATGCGATCTAGGACATTCGACACCCCCCACTTCTGGGGACAGCATGTCGCTCCCTCGGTCCCGCACGCAACCGCGCTCCCTGTCCTACCGGTCGCCATCGCTTTCGCTCTGGACGGCACCCTGCCGACATTATTCGATGTCTAAGGAGCAGATGGTGAGCAGATGCAGCTATCCTCCCATTCGAAACCACTATTGGTCAGCTTCTCCGGGAGGAGAAACGCCGTACGTCCTGTCCTGTCCCTGTCTGTTGGAGCTAACCGATTGCCGCCGTTGTGCAGGTTCAAGTAATGTCAATCGCACTCGACTGCTGCTGCGCAGCTTCGGTCGCGCTGCAGAAGTTCGCCGACTCCGTGCACGACACACCCACCTGCTCATCCATAAATCGCTCCCTGAGGTTGCCGCGATCGACCTGGAGTGGGCGGGAAGCGGCTTGCGTAGGGTGCTCAGAGGAGAAAAGGCTTCGCTCGGCAAGATTCTGTAGCGTCGAAACAGGGAGCCGAGACGGGCCAGAAGCTGCGGGCGGAGGGGGACTACGGCTGGCAGATCAAGCGGTCGTGGTCGAGCTGGAAGGGTGCGGACGGGATGAAGGTGGAGGATGGAAAGGACGTCGAAGTGGATTCAGCGTGAGTGCGATGCTTCGTGTCGTGTGCTCGCGCGTGTGCTGGCCGTGGTTCACATGTCTTGCTCGCCTGTGTGACAGATACCTTGTTTTGACCTTGCTGTAGGAAGGTCAACTGCTTGATATACGGGCAGCGAAGGGCGGTCGGGTCGAGGAGAGGTGCGAACACGTCAATGGGTAAGGAGTCGGTCGCATCCTGACATCGATTCCGAGTCGGTCGTCCGACACCGCCAACCCCAAACGGATTCGTGTCCCGGGATGGAGACTGTTGCACGATGAGTCGAGTGTAAGTGCTTTCCACATACTGGAGCATGACAGCCTGATTGGAGGAGGCGTATTCCTTCTAGCAGCTTCGTCAGAGCCAACCTGCTCGAAGCCGCCTGGCAGCGATGACATCTGAAGCAAGGGTGAGCGCCAGGAGCAATGTTATGCTTCACCTGTATTCTCATGGTGCAAGGTGTTCAGAGCTGGTCATCCGAATGCAGTGCTGGACTCCGTGCAGTCATCAAAGTTGCTCAACGTACCCATCGGCGCCATGCAAGATGTGCGACCGGAGTCGGATCCCATACATCTCTTCTTCAACACCGTTGCCAGATAGTTGGATACGACGGTCGACTTGTCGCGCCCAGAATGCTCGTAAGCGGGAGCCAAACCTACAAAATCAGGAGTATCTACACGGGAAGCGCAGCGGGAGGCTTAACGTCCCGCAAGGAACGTAGGTCTGTTGCATCATGACGTCGTAACTGGCTCCCTCAGGTGTTGCCGTCTGTAGAAGATGAACCGACGCGGCAGCTCAATGGCTCATTCATCGCGACCGATGGTGTGAAGCTCTCGGCTCTGCGCCGCCCTATTCTGCACCCCGGCGGAGGCGTTCAATATCTTTCGAGGTGCGAGGTGGAGACATCTGGACCCCGCATTCCATACGTGTAAGTCTTCCAAACGACCGGGATATAGGCAACTAACCGTAAATGTTGTCGTTGCTTGCATTTCGGGCAATATATGCTAACGAATTCCTGGCCTATGCACAGACTGATGACCACGCCTTGTACCTCCTAGTATCGAAGTGGAAGAGGACCATTTCTCGCGTGGTGCTGTATGAGCAGACCGCGGGGCGCAATCACCCGGGTGACGTTCTAGAAGAGGTCCTGCCGACGGACTCTCACATTGTGCGGGACCACGAGGCAGTGAAGTTCGAGTGGGCAGTCTTGAGCACGAACGAGTTTGAGATGGCGCGGCGCGACGCAGTATAATAGGGTGCGTATCGCGAGAATGTCGAGTGCGAACGGCTGCTCGTTCTTTCACCTCCCAAATATACGCGACCATGCTAATTCGAATTCTTGCAGACGTACAAGTCATGCGGCGACGAGCGGGACACCGTGAAGTTGACGTACACTCCGATGAGAGAGGAGGAAGAACAGGAGTGCGAGGACGCATTCGTCGAGTCATGGTTGAATTGGAGTCGCCTTCAGACACAGCGTGGGGCCCAACCTGAAGAGGGACTGCGACTTAAAGCTTAAAGCTTTCAACCCAGGCATTTTCAGCCGCTCCAGGAGCGCCACGAACGTTGAGAAGACGCTCGCCCCTGCCGTCGCCGCATCGGGGGATGACGTCGTGGATATTGAGGGACGTCAGCGGCGCACGCACGATGAAGCAGGCGAGGTCCGCCACAGAAGGCCACCGCCAGGAGTCGAAGGGAGGCAGTTCCTTTATGGCATCTCATCCTTCATGCCGCTGCTGTCGTTCGTGGATGGCATCATGGCAGCTCAGAGTGCTTCAGCCGCACAACTGTCACAACAGGACCGTCCATTGGAGGACAACGGTGACGATGTTGGCGCGTGGTTCTGATTTTGTGTAAGCGTAACGTTCCGTACTGACGTGTCCGGGCAATTAGTGCAGAACATATATATATATATATATACACTAATAGTCTACCGAAACTCCTGCTTGTCCCGTCCTTGGACTCCTGCGGCTTGGAGTCTGACGTTCGTCTCGAACATTCAATCCACTGTCGTCCGTCTCATACACTCGATTGTTCCAGAAGACGGAGTACCTGCACCGAGATGGCGGCACGTGCCCCCTTGTCTTCGCATCCCAATCACCTCCATGACTGACCATCTCCGACATCCAGGCGATGTTGCGAACGCAGATATCTTAGTGAACGTGTATATGTCTTGTTCAGCTTCTCGACTCCTGGCCAGGTGTCAGACTCAGGTATCCTGTGCACACGTATCCTGGCCAATTCCCGGTATGTATACGCTCGGATCTACGAGACCCGGCAGGACTACTGCAGCATCCTGCTACCAATGAAAGGCGGCGGCGACCCCTTCCTCACGTACTGTCTCGCCAAGGAAGACGAGATTACACTCGAGTGCAAGCAGGGTCGTCCGGTTTGAGGCCCAGGAGATGCGCCAAGTGCCAGGCGGGAGCAAACGTAATTCTACTCCGTGTGCGACTACAAAGTGGTCGAAGTTGCATGAGAAGTGAGTGCGAACAATGGATAATCGTGAAGCTGACGCACCACAAGGACGAGCAGGAGCATCACAAGACAGTCCTTGCGGAGGGTTACCGCCCTATGCGTTGTTGCGCTTGCCCGGGCAAAGACAGTCGTGGGCTGCAAGGTTGACGATACCACCCTTGGTCTTGGTAAAATTTCTTCTGGGAACGCAAACGAGATTGGAAAGGAAGGTACAGGTATATAGGCTGAGGTTGCCTTCGTTCTCATGAACACTGTTCTCGCTTCATCGTAACGATCATCAGTACGCTCTGGCCTGTGGTGTTTGTTTGTTACTGAATTGATTTGTCTCGCTCTCGTTCAATTGTTTAGGTGCTGGACGGTCAGCCCATGCACTCAACGTTGAAGGTCGTTAGAGGTTCGTCTTCTAGCACTAAATCTTCTGGAGCCGTTTGTGTCTTGCTGAACCGACTGCCCTGCTAATAGATATTCACAACAGGCATCACATCGATTCTGGTCAGCAAACACTCGGTGCAGAATACATCATGCCAGTGATCATAGGTACAAAACAAATATCCAAACCATTGACCAACGACCCCAGAATACAGTTTAGCATATCTCGAAGCAAAGTCCGTTCACAATGCAGCCTTATCTGAGAAACACAACCATAGCTCAAAACACCATCCATCCTGCACTCCCCGACAACACTAGATGCACTCATGCATCACCGTCCTATATATCCTGCAGATCGCCGTGCCAGGCTGCGTCGCTGGACTCGCCGAGGGCTGCACTGTGCCACGTTACGCCTCGGTGACCGAGTCCACTTTGGACCGCTTCCCTGATACCAAATTGCCAATGCTCTCGGGCCCTCTACCCTATACCTGCGAAGCCTCAATGCTCATGGATACTCGAACCCGCCAGAAGAGGATCGTCATCCGAATGCACATCTGGATCGTTTCTTCCTCTGCCTCCGGAGTCCCTGACCAGCCAACACGGCTGCTCGGGTGTGACGCGTGAGCGGGAATCTATGAGGAGCCTGTCTCGGGGCTCTGCTGGCCGTCGGGGCTCTGCACCCTTCGCCGAAGGTGGCGGAATGCGCTCATTGCCCGCTTGTTCCAGTCCGTGTTCAGCCATCGTGGCGCGTCAACGTGGAATCGGTGCTTGAGAGGTACAATCTCGACCGCGAGGCAGTACTCGGAGATCCACCCTAGGTGGAGGTTGAGGTTTAACCCGAGCCGGCGTCCAGATGGAAGTGTGATCGTGATCTGCTGGGGTTCAAGGCTCAAAGCCCATGAGCCAGGATCTCGAGTCCTCGCGTCCCAATCTACCGTGGCAGTCGTATTGTGACCTTGAAGTAGTCCTCGGCTCGGAGTGCCTTTCTGAACACTGCAAACGGGCAACATCGTCTGAACAGAGGCTCGAAAAGTCAACTCCTGGTTGCATCGCTTCAGTGGTACCTGTGCGTTGGGTGTCGGTGTGGATGGCTTGGAAGCTGAGTGTGTCTGAGGGCCCAGGTCCGCCACGAAGAAGGGATATTTCTCCCAGTCCTGCGCATCGTCATCTGGTTTGGAATAGTGTGTGGTCAAGTCATGGAAGTACTCGATGATGATGGTAACATCGATGTGAGAGAGTGTGAGGCAATGGTAGACCCGGCCGTCTGACTGGTCTCCTTCGTGCAAGACTTCGAAGTCCACCTGGTATCCCTGCGCCTGTAGAGCGCGCCTGTCATCCCCAGGTAGTGTCAAGCTGATACTGTCATGGCCCCAATACCACAAATCAATGCAGCCACTGTTGTTGCGGGGATTTCTCTGTATGGGCGATATCTCTTGAGGTGTGGGAGAGGGGGTAGCAGGCTCGATGTCGACATTCAAGTAGTATTCAGACTTCCACGCAAGATCGAGGCCAAGTCGAAGGGTGAGTAGTGCTCCAGTCGGTGTGGTGAGGACGACACACTTCTGCTCTAGGCGCCAATTCCAGGGCGCGCTGTCGAGCCACTGCACAAAGTATGGACCATCCTGCACGGTCTTGAGGCTCATACTACCAGACTCCACTGTGACGCGGGCAACGATCACAAGTTCGTGCAAATCTGAATCTGAACTGAAGCCGTAGGTGCTCTGCACAGCGTCAAAGTACTTCACCACGATGGCAAAGTTGTCTGGACTGGAGGTGTCGGTAGAAGTGAGAGTGAGAGTGTGGGAGCCATAGGAGGGGCGCAGGCTTGGGTCGATGACAAGATGAGCGGAGTATCCCTTGGAATTGAGAGCTCGTTGAGCTGATCTTGTCAAAATCAGATTCAAGGCTTGGTGCTCAGTGAGAGGTCGAGGCATGGGATGTAATAATTCCTTCGAGTGAGGATGGAGTGGTGTTCCAACATGCTCCAAGTTGATAGATGATCCAACATCAACATGAATGTCGTATCGAAGCCGAGATATAAGGCGCAGCGCAAGCCGCAATGTTGTTGACTCTCCAGAATCCATGGCGAGGTGTAGGTACTGTGCTGGCAGAGTTGTTGTCCATAGATCATCAGCAGTCCAAATGGCAGCGCTATAGGGTGGCGACAACTGGAAGCGAGTATTCATCTCAGGAACCTCCGCGCCAGGTGACAGGATCCAGACTTGAGCCGCAATTGCCACAAAGTTGTGATCACGGGGTTTCATGCACCGATAACGAATGTGGATCTTGAATATTTCATTCGAGAGAACGAAGGAAAAGGAAGACTCAGAATCGTTGTTGGCCCTGGCAGAAGCTCGAATGTGTGTGACTGTGTACCCGTCCGCCTGGAGGATAGCCAAAGTCAATGTAGGAAGGCTCAAGCTCACGATGTCACCACTGGGAACCCCCCGAAGCTGTGGCTTGGTGTCATGAAGCTTGGGGTGAGGAAGATACACGGTCCTATTTGGCTGTTTGAGGGTCTTCTGGATGAGGAAGATGTCGTATATGGGAAGAGTGAATAAACTGTCAAGGATGGCAGTCCCAGAGGACACGCCATTGAACTTGCTTGGCAGGTACAGTGATTCAACCTGAGCATCGTGGGTGCGCTTATAACACAGTCGGCAGAAAAGCCGCTGTCTATCATTGGCATACTGGGAGCGGAGGACGACGAGATACCATGACACATTGTCTACCCAGTTTTCGACATTTGGGTTGAGAGCTCCCAAGGGGAGTAGACAGAGCTGGGTGCGGACACCGTAGGGGGTACGAGTGTATTCCTCCAGTGGAAGTTCGAGGGACCTGATCGAGTCTTCCATGCACATCATTACATCAATATATACTATGTTTGTTACATACCCGGCCGCGCAATATGTCTGGCCTCGGTAGGGAACCGGCCCCGGCCGGGGTCCGCTGTGTAGTAGTCCCGGGTGCCCGGCCGGTCGCTGTCCGGGTACCTCATATTGTATGCTCCGTATACCACTTTGTAGCTATGTCCGCGGCACAATACGTTCATGTTCATGATATACGCTACATATATTCTTCGTTGTAAAGGTTTTGATCCCCCGAAAGCGCAATATTCCGATGGCTACCGGCCGGTCAGGCAGGCCACCCACAAAGTATGTCGGCCGGCCAGCCATGCCGCGGAACGTTAATAAAATGTACGATCTATCGATTCCTTTGTACTATTCCATTCGCTGTTGTAGTTGGAACGACGTGTGTGCATGTACGAATGTCCTTGCCAGTCATATAAGCCACACTTCAGTCATACAGCGTATAGAAACATCACTCCTGCATATCCTCCCACAACTCGTCAATCCCTATGCCCCTCCTCAACAATGCCAGTTGATACCCATGCCAGTAAGCCGGACTCGTTGAGAATGGGGTGTCCTGGAGTGTCCGAGCTGTCGTTTCTGCCGCTTCGAGTAGCTCTATTGTTGCGGAGATTTTGTCTCGTTTCGCCCGCAGGTGCGCCAAAGACCGGTGCACGGCGGCTTTTGGACTTTCGGCGTGAAAGTCTTGAGGAACCTCGAGTTGATCTTCGGAGTAGAGAGAGAGAGGAGGGGATGTTGTGCTCGCCTCCGTTGGTGTCGCAATGGTTAATCCTGGCAGTATTCCGTCAAGGATGCATGGCGATGGGGTCACTGGGATGAGTATATGAAGTCAGTCGACGTCGCACAATTGGATTGAAGCTATGCAGAATTTGTCGCACCGTCTAGAGAAGCTGTCGGGGTCTCTGTAGTGGGAGATAAGGCCTCGGAGTCTTCAACATTGGAGCAGTGCCCATCCCACGAAGGTGAGCCGATCTTCACGCCCACCACAGGCAAGGAGAGGGCCAATTCCGTCAAATCGTCCTCATCGTACCCTTCGTCAGCCTCCGGGAAGTCGTGACTGCCACCGTTATTCGCCTGGTCGATGACACAGATGCTGCCGGAAGCCTCGCCGACAACAGGAAGCTTCAGGTCGTAGTCGTCAGCTGGCACTCCAACGACCGGCAGCCTTAGGTCGTAGTCGACAGGCAACTCTCCAACGACCGGCAGCTTCAGGTCGTAGTCGTCATCCGGCTGTCCAACGACTGGCAGCTTCATGGGGGGCGGGGAAGCCTCTCCCACAATTCTGTTCAGTGATGGCGGTGTACCAGGTGTCGGGAAGCGAAAGCGAACTTGTTTAGAACCTATGTAAGCAAGTAAGTCTCAGAAAAGCTATACAGCAACCATATGCGTACTTTCACTGGAGGCTTGAGCGGTGGTACGATTGCGCAAAGCAGACTGAAGACGTTCTGTCCGTCTGGCAGACTGAACACCGCGATCTGGGCTGGCAAGGGGTGGCGAGCGTTTTTTCCGATGCGCCTTGTGCCAACCTATAAGCAAGAAATTCAATGGGTCGATAAATCTCCCGGTTGCGTTTATGCCCACCACGGGTCCGAGCCATAGAGAACGTGTTTCTTGAGGAACGACGGTGGCGGCGGGGGCGAAGGTGGTGCCGGGTTGTGCCGCACCCATGACAAGTGTAAGTCATGCGCCCGGAGTCACGGCCCGAGTCTACATCGATCGCCATCTCCGCAACTCCCTCCATCCCACTTGCCATCTCCCTTCACCCTGTCGCACCTATTTCTGAGTCGTCTCAACTTGTTCCCGACTTGCCCATGGCAAACAATCCTCCGCCCTCCGAACAACAAATATACGACGTACGAGAATGCGCCAGCCAGCTCCAGTACGCCTTCTTCTCGCGTCCTCAGCCCGGCGCCCCCAATCGCAGGAGTTGGGAGAGACGCTTCCTGGTCACATTCGATCGTATGTTAAAAATCTTAGAAGCCACCCAGTTTCAGTACCTCCCCCCCTTCGCTCTCGGGTGCATTTGGGAGAACAACCGCCGCACTAGTGCGGAGCAGTTACGGTTCGACATCGAGCGCATCCGCGATGCTCACGATCCGGCACATCCTCTTCACCACGGCGATGGCACGCTTGTCTACCTGCCGGCTTACGATGGACCATTCGCGACGATTCCTGAAGCCGAGCTGCGGGAGGTGTGGTGGCCACTCGGTCAATCACGAGGTGCATGCTTCGCTACATACTCCGGCTCCTTTGTTAACATCCACGCTTTCAGCCACAGCCTATCACGGTGTTGCGGGGAGTAGTGGAACTGCAGGTAGTACGCATGGTGCCGGACCACAGGGTACGCTTGCGGCAACTCTAAAACGCATGCGAAGCCCTACTAACGAGCACACAGATGATGCTGGCGGGCACAGCAGCGCTTGGATGCCATCAGATCGGACGGATGCCGAAGAGACAGAGGCGGAGGACATCGATGCCAACGGGACAGAGGCAGACGAGACAGAAGCTGAAGATACGGAGGTGGACGAGACGACAGAGGCGGACGAGGGGGAAGCGGACGAGACGGAGGCGGACGAGACGGAGGCGGACGAGACGGAGGCGGAAGCAGATGAAGACATGGGTTCGGCGGCGCTACATTCGGGGCACGCGATGGACGTAGATATGGACGGCAAGGATACACCCAAGAGGCGCGGCCGCGGTACCGCTAGGACGAAGTACAAGCCCGGCACCTCTACGCAGTCGAACGCAGCATCCACTATCCCTCGTCGTACAACTCGCTCCGGCTCCCAGTCCGTCCCTCCCGCTGGGGCTGCCATAACACCATCGACATCCGCTCGAGGTACCGGAACCAAGCGACAGAGCTCCAGGGGCCCTGGCAAGCGCAAGGCCACGATCGTCGACACCGGCAGCGTCCGCGACGATGCGTTGGATGTGCCGCCACCTGCCGATGAAGAACCTGATGTGCCCCCCGGTAAAGGAAAAGGAAAGGAAGTCGCGCGAGGACGATCGGAGCGTCCTGTAAAGGGAATCGGCACCTTGACGTTCAACGACATAACGCCCGAAGAGATCGAAGGGAAAGCCGTCGAGCACGTACGTCGGCATCATCGTAGTTCGACGATATATTACTGATGCGCACTCAGCCTCGCCCGTGCGAACGCTGCATCGAAAAGGGCTTCCGCTGCAAGTTCAATCCTCTTCTCAGGTCTACCTGCATCCCTTGCAGCAGCAAGAACGCCGCTTGCAGTCACACGTTCTACAGCAAGAAGAACCACTGCTTGGCGACGTACCTGGCGTATGCGTGGTATCGTATGCTCTCCAATCCAGACGTCTTTGCGCCACCGGACTTCTCTCCCACCCGCTGGCCGAAACCATGCCCCAACAACGAAGACATTGCATGGTTTCGCAAGCAATACGACAAGCAGCCGCGAGGCCGTTCGAAGACCAAGACCGGGAAGAAGAAGCGCACCTCACGCTCTGTGCATGAGTCCGTCACCGAGTCCGAGGTGGATGAAGCTGCCGATGACGGCGGGACGTCGATCGCAGCTACTACGTCCGACGTCGGGTCAGTTGCCGCAGAAGATGCCAACAACGCTTCCACATCAGCCGCAGCTGCTACCGCCGGTGCCGTCGACGACGACATGGACATGGCCCCATCGCCAGGCTCCGACGCCTCAACTACGGCCATGGCTGTCGAGAACGGTGGGGCATTGGCTGAAGACATGTTCGATCTCGTCGACGCCCTCCCTGTCCCTGATAGGGCTAAGCAGCGCGAGCATGCAAAGGACGCAACGGCCCACTCTCTCGCTATTGGCGGCAGCGTCGGCAGCTCTCAGGCATCTTCGTCCTCAACTGGCCCTCACGCTCACCTCACGTCGCGCTCTCCTGCGTTTGAGATTCCTCGTCCCACGCACATGAAGACTGTGCAGGCATCAAAAGTTCCTCCGGAGCTCTCGCGCCGCACGTCCGCACGTCTGAACCCTCCCAGTATGCCGCCACCTCCGTTTCAAGCGAAGAAGTACGCAAATGTTCCGTTCGCCGTCAAAGGGATCTCCAGTACGTATATACATATGTTTCACATGCCTCACACTCATCCCCTCTATTCAGGCACCTGGCAAGATCTGCCGCGGGTTGGGCACCGCCTGCATAGTGGTGTGTACACTATCGTGGACCCTCCGCATGACGACCAGACGCCTGCGCTTCTCCAAGCGTTGTTGAGCGTTGGGCTGGATGATCTGGACGTCGTTGACCGTCTGGCTGAGAACAACTCAGATGCGTCGCCTCCTACCTTTTCGCGCTCAAGCACCCCACTGCCTGAACCCTTCCTACTCTCCGAAAACATAGTCCAACTGGTCCACGACACCAAGGCTAGATTTGAGGAGATGAACCAGCTCCACGAGCAAATGCGGGCCGACAGCGAGGCGCTCCAAGACCGTGCACATGGTTTGGCTCATCGTCACGGTCCACTCATTTCGCAGTGGAACGACATGGGGCTTGCCGTCGTTGACGACGTTCGGGATGCATACGTAGCCCTCAGTCGCATTCATGAAATCCTTGCGCGTTTCTCTACCGCGTTCACTGACATCCCCTCCGTTCCCTGGAGCTGGATGTCTCTTCTCGATTTGTTGACGAAGATCGACGAACTACGGGAGTTATATCGTGTGGCATGGCAACGATTCGACGTTCTTGAGGAGGACCAGCGGCCGCTGAGGGGGGAGATGTACCGACTTCGTCAGAACGTCGCCCAAGTTCAAGCATGCTTGGACGGCATCGCCAACGACACGGTGCATGCATGCGAGCCCCTACTCCACAACTTCCACCAGCACTTTACCCATCGTCTTGACTCAATGGATCAGCGGCTCCGCAGGCTTGACGGTCAGGGACCCACTGCTGCGCCACTGGCTAACACGACACTGGCGCAGGTTTGTACCCAGATCACGAAGTTGGGTGGCAGGATCGACGCCTTGGAGCTGGCGGCAGCGACTCCACTGAACGACCGCATCGAGGCAACCGTGTCGAACTATCTGGCGGCGCGCGGCCTTACCGACGACACCTTGCGACGTCTTGGCGAATACGCCGGGGAGCCTCCCATACCGCCTCCAATTGGCGGCAGCGCTAGCGACATATTCCACGCCATCGGGCACCTGCCGAGCGTCGCCGGTAGCAGTAGATCGTCGACGGCGCCCGTATCCGAGGTGTCCGCGTTGTCTGCGGCATCAACACACGACACGGGCGGTACTGCAGGGGCTCGTCGTGGCCGTCAAGAGGTGCCGCCCTCTCAAGCGGCATCGGCACCTCCTCCACGGGTCCCACGGGTGGGGGGACAGAGGGGCGTAACTTCGGCAGCTCCAGCAGCTCCAGCTCGAGGACGGAAAGGTCAGTAGAAGTTCCGTAGATACTGTGTAAGATGCGTGTTCGCGACATATGCAATCATATTTCCTTCTTGTTACACATGGTACGTTAACAACGGTACAAAATGAATCCTTGTTACGTGCGACGGGCGGTGGTCCTCGTAGAGCGTCGAACGGGTTCGGCGCCCGGCGGAGCATTGTCCGCCGCAGAGAGGGACATGCCTGTACCTGCCGCGCGGACGAGGGTCTTCGACGCCTTTGCCTTGCCTTTGCCCTTCGCCCTAGCAGTCACGCCGACTGCGTCATCAGGCGCCATCTCGAACGCCGCGGCGCATGCTGTCAGGATGTCGCTACGGGTGTTGGACTCCAGCGACGAGCGTGCCATGAAGCCTGGGACATTGTCAGGCCAGATGTGTGTGCCGTCAGTGCTGTCGGCAAGATCGAGGTCTCGAAGGACCATTCCGACGACTAGACAAAAGCGCTGGATGTCGGCGGCACTGGCGGGCATGTCCCTCGGCTTCATAATCCACTTCACCAGTTGAGCTGCCTTCTTCTCGTTCGTGTGAACGGCTTCTGGGACGTGAGTAGACTTGTGTCCCCACGTGCCCCAGAACACGGGGTTCTGGGCACGGATCGTCGTGAGCGACTGCAACTATTAGTGCACAAATGATTAGTGCACAAACGTCAGACCGGCTACCGCAGACTGCAACATTGAAAATCAACACTTACGCCTTCGTCTACGCGCTGGAGAAGCTCCGCAAACTGAGGGCTGGTAGACAGGCCCCGCAGGAACGCGAGTCGTGCGTTAACGTCGCCGGGCACATCCGCCAGGGCTAGGTACGCGTTCGTTGGAGTTGCCGCAGGAGGAACCAGGCCACGTTCGTGGATGGGAGAAGGTGGTATCCTCGTGACGGAACCGGTCGCAATGGGCAGGTCATCATCGACGTGAGGGGCAACTCCAACAGGGAGTCCGGCACGTCCAAGACTTGTTATCTCAGCAGTGGAGATGTCGTTCAGGAATCCCTCCACCTCATCGTCGTCGTCGCCATCATCCTCGTCACGCTGCGGGCAGCTGCTGTTGTGGTATTGATACATCATTTTACGGTTATCTCCCAGGAGCGTTTTACATCATATTACGGTTAAATGCATGATGTATCATAAGCCCCCAGGGCTTATGCCGGGTTTTACCCAATTAGGCAAGGCCTCCTCCGGGGCCTCCAGGGAGAGCCCCCATGCTTATCTAAGCCCTCCCGGGCCTGCTGTGGCTGTACCCTTTTGCTACTCCCATCAATCCTTGCCTCCCGGGCCTGTTGTGGCTGTACCCTGTTGTTCCTGCCATCAATTCTGGCCCCCCGGGCCTGCTGTGGCTGTGTCCCCTTGCTTCTCCCATCAATCCTGCCTTCCGGGATGCCTCCTCCCATCAAATATCAACCTCCCGGCTTCCCTGGCCCAATTAGGCAAGTGCCCAGTGCCTGGGAGGTGGGGGACCTTGTTCCCCTTGCTGTTAGGCCATTCCTGGGCCGTTTCCCTTCATTGTAGGTGCGTTCTGTTCGCATTTTCAAGGCGAACAAAATGTATATACTCAGTTACTACATAGTGGCCCCTACCCAGACCCATAGTGCCCCCTTATGGTCGACCTAGGGGGCACTGTTTGGTGAATATCTCTTCCATTTCTTGGCCGTTTTGGGCGCATGAGGGCTCATTGGATTCGCGTTTTTAATACGCATCTAACAAGCCCTCATACGTCCAAATCCGTCCAGTGGTCGTCCCGGAGCAGATACCTTCTCCTCCTGGGGAGCAGGTATCTGTATCTCAGCAACCCCTGGACCGTTTGCCTTGCTGTTTGCACTCACTTGTACGTCTGTTGTACTGCATTTCATGCAATGTATTCACTTGTACATTGACAGTCAGCCCATCATGCAGGATGTCCATCAGTATGCAGCCTCTCCTACTTCGACGGCCCATATCTCCACAACGCATGGGCCGTTTTTTGTGCCCGTGGTACGCCTGGAAAGCCCTTGCTCATAGCTTTCTAACGAGCCCTGGAACGTCCTGAACGGACCACTGGTCGTCCCGGGAGGCCAACCCTCTCCTCCTGCCCCCACCTTATACTCATCCTGCTATATCTCAGGCAGTTTACCACCATTTACCCTCATCTCTTTTGCATCATAGATGTGTATGTACCTGCTACATGAATCCATGACCATATCTGCTATCAGGCCAGTGGATCTATTTGGGCTCCCTTATCAGTATCCTCACAGTATACACCCTATGCCCCCCTTGGCCCACCATGGATAGGCTATGTAATAGGTCGACTAAATAGAGCTAAATGAGGGCTATCCAACGCAACAAGAATCATGCAAAATGGTCAAGTATTGGCCTAGTTATGATGTTTTCAACTCTAGTAGACCCACTGTATAACAGTAAGACACTCCGGGCAAGTGTCTTAACCCGGAAGGCAGGGTCTTAAACCAGCTAACAGGAACTGTTCAAGCTATAAGTTGGCTTCCTCTTAACCGTTTTGCATGATTCTTGTTGCGTTGGATAGCCCTCATTTAGCTCTATTTAGTCGACCTATTACATAGCCTATCCATGGTGGGCCAAGGGGGGCATAGGGTGTATACTGTGAGGATACTGATAAGGGAGCCCAAATAGATCCACTGGCCTGATAGCAGATATGGTCATGGATTCATGTAGCAGGTACATACACATCTATGATGCAAAAGAGATGAGGGTAAATGGTGGTAAACTGCCTGAGATATAGCAGGATGAGTATAAGGTGGGGGCAGGAGGAGAGGGTTGGCCTCCCGGGACGACCAGTGGTCCGTTCAGGACGTTCCAGGGCTCGTTAGAAAGCTATGAGCAAGGGCTTTCCAGGCGTACCACGGGCACAAAAAACGGCCCATGCGTTGTGGAGATATGGGCCGTCGAAGTAGGAGAGGCTGCATACTGATGGACATCCTGCATGATGGGCTGACTGTCAATGTACAAGTGAATACATTGCATGAAATGCAGTACAACAGACGTACAAGTGAGTGCAAACAGCAAGGCAAACGGTCCAGGGGTTGCTGAGATACAGATACCTGCTCCCCAGGAGGAGAAGGTATCTGCTCCGGGACGACCACTGGACGGATTTGGACGTATGAGGGCTTGTTAGATGCGTATTAAAAACGCGAATCCAATGAGCCCTCATGCGCCCAAAACGGCCAAGAAATGGAAGAGATATTCACCAAACAGTGCCCCCTAGGTCGACCATAAGGGGGCACTATGGGTCTGGGTAGGGGCCACTATGTAGTAACTGAGTATATACATTTTGTTCGCCTTGAAAATGCGAACAGAACGCACCTACAATGAAGGGAAACGGCCCAGGAATGGCCTAACAGCAAGGGGAACAAGGTCCCCCACCTCCCAGGCACTGGGCACTTGCCTAATTGGGCCAGGGAAGCCGGGAGGTTGATATTTGATGGGAGGAGGCATCCCGGAAGGCAGGATTGATGGGAGAAGCAAGGGGACACAGCCACAGCAGGCCCGGGGGCCAGAATTGATGGCAGGAACAACAGGGTACAGCCACAACAGGCCCGGGAGGCAAGGATTGATGGGAGTAGCAAAAGGGTACAGCCACAGCAGGCCCGGGAGGGCTTAGATAAGCATGGGGGCTCTCCCTGGAGGCCCCGGAGGAGGCCTTGCCTAATTGGGTAAAACCCGGCATAAGCCCTGGGGGCTTATGATACATCATGCATTTAACCGTAATATGATGTAAAACGCTCCTGGGAGATAACCGTAAAATGATGTATCAATACCACAACATATGGTGCTGCGGGTCGTACTCCTCCTCTGTGAGATCCGATTCCTCGTCGACTTCACGAAGGCCCGCATCGATCTCCGCCTCGATCCAAGGATTGCCTGCTTGAGATGACGCTGGCGACAGTGCAACAGTGCGCCGGGATACCCGCACTGCGTTCTCGGTGCCGGGGGTGGCTGCGGCACCATTGGTCCCTGAGCCGGTGCCACGCCAGGTGCCGGCGGCCAACTCTGCCTGGACGGCCTGCCTCACAGACTCGAAGTCGGACTCTAATGCGGCGTTGATAGGGCTCAGCGGGAGCGGCACAGCGGGTGCAATGTCGATGAGGGGCTCTGAAGCGGCTGCCGGAGATGGAGGCTCTTCGAAAACGGGGATGGAGACGGTCTTCTTTGCGCGGCGAGGTTGAACTGCCTCCACCTCGCCATTGTAAACAACGGGGTGATAGGTACGATGCTCGCCAGACCCCATCTCATACTGGTAGAAGCGAAATCGGCGGGTAGGTACCTTAGAGGACGCCGGGTCCTCCATGTTGATGACGTGCTCGAAGAATGGCATGAGGATGCCCTCCGAGATGTGGCTAGGATCGTTGAACTTGAACCCGGCCGGCAACATGCCGTCTTCGAAGAACTTCTCCGGCGTGTCACGCATCGAACCCCAGGGGGGGCCGCGCATCTCACGACCGGCTGCGAGGTCTGAATCATGTACAGTCAGCATGCTAGGACGGTGAGACTTTGCGCGCTGGCACGAACTGTAGTGTGTCTTGATGAACTCGCGGAAAATCTCTTGACGGCGACTATTGATGACGGCGTTTCCGTCCTCCTGATCGAAGAGGATGGGGCATTGGTCGTCGTGGCGGGCGAAGTTAACGGGAGCTGGGGGGTTTCTCTTGGATGCCTTCATGATCTGAAGGGTTTCAGGTGCGGCCAGATCGGGGCGCAGTGTTGCAGAGAAGAAGTTCCAGGCGACACGCCGGAAGTCTTGATCCCACCCCGGCACGTTGCGTAGGAGGGGAGTAGACTTGTCTGTCTCCCGCCAGAGGTTCGATGTGTCGTACCTTTCGAACGAAATTTGTCAGGGCAAAAATGGACCAATTATGAACAGGACGTACACTGCAGCGTGCATGTTGCCGTCCTTGTCCTTGTACATGCCATATATGAAGATCGGCATGTTGCATTGAGTCCAAAATAGCGCTGCGACAGAGCGCATCCATGCCGGGGACCGCTTCTCGGCGAGACTAAACGTCAGTCCATCAGCACAACGTCGCAATGAATACGAAGTGGTCATCGTGACCTACATTGGCTTGATCGCATCCTCGGGACCATCGACCGCCCACTTCGCAGCCAAGCGATCGTAGACATCCCGGTCGGTCGACGCAAGCTCAGCCCAGAGCTGCCGGGTGGCATTGTTCCACGTTGTGAGGTGCAAGAGCTCCTCGTCGTCCGCCGCCTGCTTGCGTTTCATGACGGCCTGTCGAATGAGAGCCTCGTTTTTGTAGGCAAAGGCGCGAATGGGGGAGATAGCTTGGTTGACTCGCAGCGGGAGCGGCACAGTCTTGACGTTCCGAGCGCGGTTCTGAAACCAGTTCTTGACTTTCTGTGGTAAAAAGGAGCACATTAGCACCTTAAAGATCGGTAAATGAACGAGCCGGCATACCAGACTCAGAAGCTTGTAAGCGTACGCTTCCTGCCCGAGGGATCGTTGACGCATAATGTACTTGACACAGTTGTCCCGAAACCCTTCTTTCTCTGGCGCGGGGGTGGAGCGGTAGTTGACAAGGCAGGAGTTCAGATACGTAAAGTCGTCGGCGGTGAGTTCTGTCTGGTCGGGGGCACGGGGAGGCATACCGGGCGAAGACAAAGGTGGGGTGCCGGGGTGCGAGGACGAGGGAAGGACTGATGGGGGACCGACGACACAGAATCTGGGCTGTTAACACCCATTCTGCAAGACGAGCCCGCGTCCGACACATAACTACTTTGGGAAGCGCCGGCTCATCCGGCCCGGAGCACAGCTTGTTCACATCCAATCGGAATGTATGCCGCTCCCTTGATTTCTTATCTTGCGTTGCATCTGATGGCCTTCCTTGGCTTAACCTCCACTCCCCAAGCTCTTCGTACATCCTACACCATGTCCGCTTTCCCTCTCCCGCTCCCTCAGCAAATCGTCCGGCGTCGTGCGACTGCCAAATTCATAGTCGACTTGGAGGCATATTTCACTCTTCAGATCGGGGCAGACAATCGGAAGCCCTTTGCCGCATTGCCTGTACCTCCTGATCATTTAGATCGCCCCACTGTTCAGGATTGTCGGGCGATTGCAGCCATGTTGGCTCTTGCGCGGCGCAAGATTTGTAAGTCCGACAACAAATGCACGGCACGTTTCCAGCTAACTTTGCACAGACAAGGTCACCTGGGATGCGGAGGAGTATGCCAATGACGCGCCGAAGGTTGCTCTTCCCAATCCCGAGACGGAGGCGCGCGTCATGGCCAAGTATCCGCCACTCATAAGCCCCGAAGATATCATCCGCTATCAAGGTCAAAATCTGCCGGTAATTGTGGGGCCCGCTATCGTCACCGACGCGACGGGCCGCATCCTCGTGTGGTACCTTCCGAAGGTTCTCCCAGAAGGCCGACAGGTAAGTACGCAGCAGCGGAGTTGTTTGCAGCGGCACCTGACGGAACCTCAGAACAAGATCCTCATGGCTACATGGATCCTCGAAGCTCAATTTAGCATCGACGAGGTCGATTTGAGTGTCCCGCCCACCACAGGTTGGCGCACCGCCCACACGTTTTATTCCAAAGGCGCACAATGGACGTCCGGCTCCACTCTGTTGTCTCCGGCAGGTTTTCAAATTGGCCATTCCGTGAGAGTGGCTGCCGACGGAACGCATGGTCGTGTACTAATTATTTGTCAGGGACCGGGGTTCGACCCGGCACCTAGCGTGGACGCTCGGTCCACTCGTGCCCAGGAATGGATGCAGGCATTCGAGGAGAATGGCGGACTGCTGGATGGCATCCTCGCCGTCACGCACCCGGAGCTTTACAAAGCGAGCCAACGGCTCACGGAGACAATGTGGCGTGAATATGCCGTGAGCCGCCATATGCTAGCGATCTGGCCGTCGTCTTTCACCTCCCTTCAAGTCATCTCCAATCGCTCCACAATCGGCCATCGCGATATGAAGGGTAGGCCCGGCTGGTTCGACCTCCTGCTGACCCTCGGAACGTACGGAAAAACGGCTGTCCTCGAGCTACCGGGGCTCGGCGTGTCGCTTCCTTATGACTCAGGCTCAGTCGTAGCAGTGTCGTCCAAGCTCCTAGTCCATGGGGTGCCGGAGGTGCGCGGCGATCGCGTATGCTACGCGTTCTACATGCACAGCGATTTGTTCCGGCGGTTCAAGGTGCCGAGGCCAGGTATGACCAGTACCGATGCAGCACGCCTAGTCTCCGAGGACTTCAACGGTGACGAGCCCGATTATTCGGCATATGACGGCGCTGACGGTTTTGGCTTTCCCCAACAGGACCGCGAACTGCAACTGGGAAGCGAGTCGCTGCGTCGGACACAGCGTCGGCGCATGGGGGGAACACGGCGGCGACTTCGGTGCGTTCGTCGGCACATATTGACGTGGAGTCAGAAGACGATGACGAGGAGAGAGCGGACGAGGACGCTGAAATGGGAGATGCCGAGGCGGAGTATTGACTACCATGACCTGTATATGATGTGCCGACGGGCGGCCTATCGCCAATTTACCTTCCACCACTGGGCGCCGAAATCGGCTTACCTGCCTGCCACTCTCTATCTCTGAGGTGCGGACGACATGGGCGGGCACCGACGCAACCTCGCCCCACCGCCGCTGTACGACGAAGTCTCTGTCGAGCGGCGAAAAACTAAGAAGGGGTCCCGGCTAGTCACAAAGAGGTCCAATGTTACTTTCCATCACCCGTCTCGACCGACCGGCGTATCCACTTCAGATTCGACTCCTTCTGCACCACCAGTGCCCCTCCAGACCGATGCAAATCCCGGTCCCACTGACATCCCTGACTACGACGAGGTATCCTTCGAGCTCGACAGCCGTCCGGTGCGGAAAGGAAAGGTGAGAAACGCCATACACAGCAGTATTGACAATCGATGCTAACGACGGCAACACAAATGCGGTATTGCAGTCGCAAAATGATTTTCAACGCGAATATGTCGGCGTACAGGACGAGTACCTCCGCCGGCACCTCATGCGGGAGGCGGCACCTGCCGGCGGGCAGGGCACATGTGGACATGCGCCACTGTGGAGATGCCTCACCTGCCATGGCGCACCTACGTATTGCACACACTGCTGCCGGGAGACGCATGCCGCACATCCCCTCCATCGCGTTGAGTTCTGGGGTGGAACGTTCTACCGTTCCGCATGGCTCCGGCAGGTCGGGGTGCAGGTGCACTGTGGCCACGGCGGCGCGCCCTGCCCCGCCCTCCACATCTACGACGCCGCTGCGTCCGATTCTGCGGCAACATCATCGTTGGACGGACTACCATCCCTAGACCCCCTGCACATGCCGCCAACTCCTATTACCCTTCCTCTGCCGCCCACAGACGTCCACGAAGTCCCATTCCTTGTCGAAGAACCTCTGAACGACGTAGAGGATGAAGACGCAGACTTTTACTACGGCTCCAATATCGACGTCTTTCTACCATCCTCCGCTGAACTGCCGTGGGTTGGCGAGGGACCCCAACGCCCGCATTCCAGTGAACGCAAGGCGGCGGACGTGCCGGCCACGTATGGTAACGATCGAATGGTCGTTGTAGTCGATCTTGAAGGTGTCCATGAGTTGCCCTTCACGTTCTGCGTTTGCCCGAACGCCGATCGAGACGACATCCAGCTCCTTGACCTGGGCTACTACCCGGCATCAGTTCATCAACCCAGGACGGTATTTACGACTCGGCTGCTCGATGACTTCTTGTTATCGAACAAGGAATGCAAGACATCGGCTCGGAACTACTACAACAAACTCCGGCGAATGTCGAACGCAGCGTTTCCGCACATGGTCCCTGTAAGTAAAATATTTGCCTCACGGTGATACATCTGACGTTGGTACAAATTGTAGGATAGATACAAAGAACTCCTACGCGTATCACGCCAGTGGCGGAACCTCCAGATGCGCAAGAACGCCGGTTTCGGTCATCGGCAAGCTTCAATTGGCCCCGGCGACCTAGCGGTACGATGCCCGGCGTGTCCTCAGCCTGACGTCAACCTGCCGGAGGGGTGGCAGAACGATGCAAAGAGGTGCGTTGCCTCGGTTTTCACAATAGTGGCAAGGCGTCCGTGAGACTGAACTTTTGAACTAGCTGGAAATACACGCGCTCCGTTGTGCTCGATGGCAATTTCAGCGCCCAGCATCGCAAGATGCGGAACCCTGAGGACGACGTCCCTCTGGCCGATGGTCATGCATTTATGGTTACTGATGCGCCATATAAGGCGCACCTGAAAACGGCCGCTGAGTTCCACGAGGTGCGCGCGTATAAGGTGCCGGAAACAGTTACATGTTCTAACATTGGATCTATATGACGGAATGCAGAAATCGACCTGCCACGATCACAGGGCCGTCCTGACAGCGACCATGGATCGCGCCAATTTAGAGGCAACTGGAATTGGCGCGGCAGCCTGTTCACGCCATGGTTTCTTTGCGCCACATGCCTGTGTCGACTTCCAACAGGGAGAACGGTATGTGTGCTGTCATAAACATCTCAAGCGTCATTAGAAAATGATATTCTGGGTTATTAGCCAGCGAAACATGGACTACATCCTCCACTGGATATTTGCGTACCTCAACGGCCTTACGCGAATACTAATCCTCTACGACATAATGTGTCAATACTTTATCCATCTCTACGCACGGTTCACTAAGAGCCCTCACCTGCACATGCCAGCTGGACTCACCATTCTTCGAGGCATTGGGCAATTCCACGTCCATGGGCACATCTCGCAGTGCTTCCCTCAGTTTTCCCTGAACTTCATAGCGGGTGCCGGAGTACAAGACGGCGAGATTATCGAAACGTTATGGAACAAGACAAATGCCGTGGCCGATAGTACTCGCGGCATGTCAGCGGCACATCGTCGCGAAGTCATAGACGATCACATGAACGATTCAAATTGGATGAAACTCACCAGAATCAGTGCGTTGACGTCGCACCACTTGTAGAGATTAGCCGCTAATCATGGCATACTTATTTTGGTCCACCCCCTGACAGCTGCGCTGCTGACGCGGAAGTGGAAACGGGCATGCCAGGAATGGGGTCCGGCCAAGGCGGCATGGGAAGACCTAACTGCAGGCTCAGATCCGGCCAAATGCGAGGAGTGGAAGAGAGATGCCGACGCCGCAGACGCTGCTCGAGATGCCGAGCCCGCAGCTATGGACATATATGATGTGTCAGCGACGCCATGTGAGTCTATAGGTCCAGCATGAATGCGTACCCCGCGGCGCAACACTCACAAGGATATGGAACAGTACCGACAAGAAAGGAGGTCCAAATTATGCTGTCCCAACAGGAGCTCACAGAACGGGGAGATACAGCACAGCTGGGAGCTGCCGACTGGATTTCGGCAGGTCTGCGCGTAGAGGAAATGAAGTACGTGTTCGATATTGACTACGTTCGTCGATGAAACTGACGTTTCCATGAGACTATCGGTGGCACATACCGCCCGCCGTGTCAAGGCTACGTCGGGCACGGAAACGAGACTATCTCTCGTTCAGCAACGCCAGCGGCTGGCTTCCGCAATAGCGGCCTTCCACAAGGACGGCAGAAGGCACATGCCGGGATATCTTCCCGGCGATGGCGGGGGACTCGATGTCGATTCAACCGCACTCGGTGCAGAATGGGACCTTGATGCCGACAACAACGTAGGTGCCGACGACGACCTGCCGGCCGATCGACCAGAGGCACATCCTATAGGGCTCCCATCAGCGTTCGGCATCGAGTTTCTAGTGCAGACGGACCTCCGCGACCTCGCAACGAAGGAGCGGCAGCTCAGGGAGGGGCAGTTAAACGACGCACTGCAAGGTATACGTACCGGCATTGGATACAAATCACTCCTATACCGCGCGAAGGTCCGCAATGCTTCCTCGTACCGAGCGAAGCTTCGTAGCTTCGACGACGTGCATGTCGCGGATGAAGGTGTCCGAAAGCATGTCCGCGTGTACGAGCAGGCTCGAGGAGCTATGCAGCGGCTGTTCGACATAGATGACGACGACGACGCTCGGGACCTCGCACTCTTCAGGGAAAGATATAAGGAGATTCGAAAGGAGGACCTACGAGTTTCAACAGCTGTCATTGAGTCTTTCACCCCAGGGCTCAGGAACGAGCATACCGCCTGGTTCTGGAACGTCGAAGACACTGACAGAGGGGAGGAGACACAGTGGATACAAGATTGTACGTGGAAATGTGCTGCGTGCTAAATGATACGAGACTGATTGTGATCGTTTAGACCGCCGAATGCTATGGCTGCGTGCATACGCACGGAAAACACGTTGGGACGAGGAGCTCGAGCTCGTGCCGTTCGAAATGGATTGCACCGTGAGAGCATTTGGACGGAAGGCGGCGGAGTGGGAGGAATGGCTGCCTTTGAGCATGACGGACGGACACACTGCATTTGCTCATCGGCAGGTCGATATGTGGCGGAGCCTCAGAGACCATGCCTCTGCGGCATTTGCCACTTCGAGGGCATCGTATGTACCCTAGGCACGTACTTTAGGGCGTGATTCGACGTGCTGTGACGCTCAAAAGTACCATGTGATATCCACGCGGTCGACACATGCTAGCCTGTCTGCTCATCGCGCTTGCCTGCCTCCTCATCGCGCTTGCCTGCCTCCTCATCGCACTCGTCTGCTTCCTCGTCGCTACTCCACGCTACTCAACCATGGCGCATACAGCACCAGTCATTCGCGATCCTCACTACCATAAAGATGTTCTCACCTCAGGTCGCCTTGAAGTCCTGGTGGTGATATGGAGGATCAGAGACGCGTTGCAAGCAATGCCGCAACCTCCGACCAACGACGTTCTTCGCAGGTGGAACCATGGAATCTCCCGAGAGCTGGTACGCCCCAACGCTACTTCATTTCAGTAACGCAGTGATAACGATGGTGTACCGGCTGAAAGTGGGTGGCGATTGCCGCTATGGGTTTGGCAGGAGTAATGGAGATGGCGCTCTCGGAAGGTGGCAACGCCTTCATCTCCTGCAAGCCCTTGACCTATCTCTTGAAGACAGCAGTGACCTGGAGAGAGCGTCGCATGGACGTCGATGTCTTGAAGATCAACATCTCGACCTACTTGTCACTCAGTACCATGGATATCAGAGCGTTTCATGGCCTAGAAGACAACTGGACCTTCCCCCAGTGGTGGACGTGGCCCTTGGAGGGGCCTGAAGGGCAGCCATGCCCCGGATGGTGGCGCAACCCCTCCTTCTACGTGGTGTGTATACCGCCATGCTCCCGAGAAAACGCTGAGTGTGCCTCTCCTGCAGGGCGCACCGATGCCGGTCTTTGAATCCGATCACGACGATCTCCACTTAGCGGCTGGTAAAATGTACATGGGACTGGAATGCATATTAGTGGAAAAGGAAGCGGAGATTAGAGAGGTGGATGCATGCATTGCAGAGGAGGAGATGGAGCTCAGTAGATAGTCCACGTACATTTTGTATGCAGAGACAGCGGATGCAGCGCGCAGAGAACCAACACCTAGCGTGAAAAAGGTACTACAACCTTCTGTGCTAGATGGCGAGAGGCCGGCACCCCACTAAAGAGCGCAGAAGTGACAGGGTTGGGTCCTCAGATGCCCCGGCACCAGTGAATGGTATGCGGCAGCGTGAGCATCATATGTATGGATGGTGACGTTGCCGACGGGACCAACCAGACATGCCGGCACCCTATAGAACGGTGGAAACATTGTTCGGGAATATTAGGCACCTCCAACAAGATGCCATGGGCTGGATGACCGCCTCCTGAGTGAAAATCGACCCTCGACCGTGAGCCGTGATCGCGACCTTGAGGTCAGGGAACAAACGAGGCCGCTGGAATATAGGAACATCCAAGACAGGTAGCGGCAGGTCTGTGCTGAGCGACACATCTTAGAACGTGCCTGTCGTGGCGATTTTGAGAGCACTTCTCTGAAAATAAAAAATACCAGTGGTGAGCACGTTAGAGTTGCCGATTTACCGAAAACGGCCCCGATCCATTTCCAGCTTCTCCGACGCTTCTGGGACGACTCCTCGGAAGATGAATGCACGAGGATCATGTCACAGCCTGGAGAAGGGGGAGGTTATGGCGGAAGTGATGTGGGTACACACGTACTTGAACATTGCATTCCTGCCTTCCTGCGGCATGTCTTAGCGGCATACATTAGCTGTGTAATAAAATGTTAGTTGCATCTAGAATGATCAGAGGGTTTACAATGACCGCTGTCAAGTACAGATGAATGTTGTATCAGCCTTCTGATGTGAAATAAACCTCACTGCTAGAATGGACCGGCACCATCCAGGCAGCAACGCAGTCCCGAGGTCCTAACAATTCCTAGATAGAAGTCTATGAGTTCAATGTTTTACAACGGATTGCTACTGACTCAAAGGCACCAGTGGTTGCGATAGAGGCCATGTACGTCTAACCACGTCTAACGCCACCGGCCGACGAGCAAGCGCCCTAACGGTCCTCACCGGGCCGGGCGGTAAGTGTCGGGACATGAGGTCCGGCCGGGCTATTGCTTAGCAGGATGTGAGTAGAGCATCCCCCGAAGCACACATCGCACTCTAGTTGCATGACAGAGTATTTATATCCTGTTTACAATGCCACTACGCTGTTCATTTGTACTGAACAGTGGAAAACCGCAGTGGGAGACAGCCACCGGCCGGCTGGCATAGCCACATACGGGCGCCCGTCGGCCGGAGCGCTAAGGATGGGTACGTAGATCAACCAGGCCGGCTATCACTGGTGGCTATGTTGTGGACGCCGGCCGAGGTCGGTTCACCACTTAATCAGGGTACATTGCGCGGCCGGGTAACCAGTACCATCAGTAATTGTAATAGAATAGGCTCTTCCATGGCCCGGATAATCCGCTGAGCAGAAGATAGATTCGAAGCACCACGAAAAGAATGTGGAGATGGTGCGAGCAGTGTTGCGGTGTCTGTGCGTTCAGCATACAAGGTGATCTTGGGCGAGGACTTCTTAGGATCGGCCACGGGAAATGGCTGTGCATCCTTATCTCCCCAAACGAAGATGCTATGGTCCGGAATCCTCTCCAATATCTGCTCTTGCAACCGCCGAAACGCGTTCTCGCCCTCGCCATACAGCGTCGGCATCGTGATCCCGAAGATTCCCAACAGCGAGTAGGCCTGGTCCTCCACCCGGGTCGTCTCGCGCTGGGCTGCCCACCGCATGCGGTTCGCGACGCTCTCCTCACCCAAGTCCCTTTTATGCGTCAAGATATCAACATCGATGGATGTGATCTCCGTGATGAGGCCCGCCAGTTCAGTCTTCGATCCAAGGTACTGCCAGTCTTGTGAAAGGAACACAAGCGCGAAGGGAGCTACGAGCTCCTGGAGCGTCCATCCGCGCTTGAACCATCGGCTCTGCCGGAATTCGGAGTCCTCCTCCCTCAGGTCTCCATGCGGCACATCCACGAGGAAGGCATAGCAGACGTCAGCGTTGCGGTACCAGTTGAACATCGAGTTGATTGCCTCGGACAGCTCGGAGCTGCTCTCCTTGTTGATGCAGCAGGAGTCGATCCAGATGTAGTCG
Source organism: Ganoderma boninense (assembly GCA_002900995.3). Taxonomy (NCBI): domain Eukaryota; kingdom Fungi; phylum Basidiomycota; class Agaricomycetes; order Polyporales; family Polyporaceae; genus Ganoderma; species Ganoderma boninense. The sequence goes on from CM035311.1 coordinate 3,117,130, forward strand.
TAGCCCCCGCGGCGTGCGATGTTGCATGCTTCCCGGACTTTCTCTGACAGGCCAGAGTCGGGATCCCATATGGATGGAATTGCAGGAGATGATGGACAGGGGACAGACGCTGCGTGAACCTCCGATACGGGGGTAGAGACATCCGGGATGGCGTCTGAAGTCGCGTGAGAGGGCTCGCCTTCTTTTCTAGGGGGCTACGAGCGCGAACAATGGTCAGCGTTCCTAGCAGCCGGGTAGGGCGCAACATTGTAACAGGACAAACTTTTCGACGCTTCCGGGCTGGCAGGAGCCCATATTCCCCCTGTATATCTAACACCTCCTGGTAGGTTTGCTCTCCGTCCTTGTCCCAGGTATGCGAGAGGATGGCATATCTGGGAACCTCGTCCACATTGACGAACTCCTCAAACTTCCCCGTGTGTGTATCGATCAACCGCATGGTCGAGAATGCCTAAGGGTATTCAATTTAGCGTTAGGATGCGTGAGCACAAAATGGGCACGTACAGGGACTGACGAGGAATATCGACGGTTGTGAATGTGACTTCCGAGCCAAGTTTCGAGACAGGTAGCGAGAGCCGGAGGGTGCGTGCGGAGGAGAGTGCGTGCGGAGGAGGGAGGAGAGTGCGTGCGGAGGAGGGAGGAGGGTGCGTGCGGGGACGAGTGGGACGGGAGCAACCTGGACGATGCAAAGGAACGGTTCTCACACCATACAAGATAAGCCGCGCACAGGGCATGACGCGATGTGGGCCAAACCTATGCTTTGCGCCCGAATGTGGTCCTGGGCGGAAGCCCCGTGACACACCGCCGAACGCCCCTCTAGATGCGAGGACCCCAACCTTCCGCGTGGCCAGCCTCGCTGTGGAAACAGCTGTACCAGTGCTTCACTTCTGCACGTAATCAAAGAGTGATTGCGGGCTCTTGCAGACTCGAATGGTCATTTGCGCCGGCGCATGCGAGGGCAGGATTGAGACGTGTTTGCTTTCAGCGTTCGAGCGCGCCCGTTCTTCCTCCGTTCGCCGTCCTCCCGCGCGCCCCGTTGTCTCCCACACTCCCATCATCCCGGACAATTGCTGTGAGTCGGGGACAGGCTTTCAATGCCATGTTTGAACAACAGCACGACGATCGACAGAGGACACTTGAATGCCGCCATGCATCCAACGCGTACCCACCGCCTCAGCTAAAACACGGCGGCGCGCACGAGCGGAGCACATCTGAGGACTGACTGACGTAGGCCGTGGAATACATGGCTGATGATCACACTCTAACCATGATAGGTCAAGACGTAGCTTGAGAGGCTCGTGGCGACGCCCAGGATTCAGGATGAATGAATGGTCAAGGAGAAAACTCACATTTGCAAGATGCGAGCGCAAAACAGCCCTCAAACATGATGTTCCGTTCGTCATGCATTCTGAATACGACGCATGCACAGCTAGGATCGCTAATTCCTACGTAAAATACACTGGCTGGAAAAGTTAAAAGTGCGACAACTGCGGGACAAACATGAATGGCGATACGTGGTAGAGCAGTGTTAGATACTTACGACTCGGACGGCTTCAGGGACCCGAAGACGACCCATCGCACAGGATCTGTCGGTGCTCAGCCAGTACACAAAGTTACGCCTGGCTCTGCTTCTGCGCAAGGGAGCCAGGAACCATCAGTGTTTGACATGGCGTGGCAAATATTGTCGAGCCTCAAATTGAGGAGAACGCAGGGGAACGGATGCAACTGAGACTGGGAGGAAGGAGAGGGGTGCATGTGATACAGGTAGACAGAAGGATATCAGCAAGATGGGGGCGTCATGGCGCTTGCTGCCGAGGCGACATAAACAAACAGGTAGAAGAACGTACTGAGATGGATATCCTGGGGCGGCCTATCCGTGCGCAGAGAGCCTGCCAAGGTGGCGAGCGAGCGGGAGCGAGAAGAGGGCGAAAGTCACCCCACTAGAGCCTCCATGGACAGGTGGAGGAGTGTTTCGCCGACGGAGGTGGCATGCAGCCGAGCGGAGAGGATTTGTTGTGGAGACGCAGGTCGTGGTCGAGGGAGAGTCAAAGTCGGCGGCCGGACCGAAGTTCTGATGCCCTTAGCGCTCATCCAGTCACAATGCGTGACGAGTGGGTAACGTCCTACAGTGCCTGCCCCCGCGCTACGACCTCGCTGTTGCCTCGCTGTCTGGTACTGTCGCTGGTCTCCGTCCTTGCATCCTGTCTCTGGTCCCGACAAAGTTCTAGGCATCTCTGCCTCCTAGTGTTCTGCCTGGACCTTTCAGTGCAATTACCTTCATCCAGTCGTCTCTTCAGAGCCTGAGTCGGGGACGGCGGCAAGCTCGCCCCATGGACAACTCAGCCTGGCTGGCCTCGATCACCACTCTCCAAGTCTAGACCTATCCGATGTGCTGTCCCTGGGTAGCAACTTCTCAGCTGTCGCAATCGCATGTGACGTCCGAACGCTCACGATTGGGAGGTGGCCGAGAGGTTTGGAGACTGCGCGAGGTACGATCAAGCCATTTGTCCTCGTCCTCGCAGATGCTTAAACTCCTTCGTTCGATTGAGTGTTCAAGACAGACTGCAGCAGGTCGTGTCCACCCGCAATAGGCTGAAGGATTGACAATACTCGTTGAAGGTCAGCCTACTGTGCACCCGCCCTCGTATCGTTGAGCTCATGTGCGAGCACAGTCAACCCCACCACCCCGGTCTCATGCATGCCCTAATAATCCTTTCCTGTGTCTCGTCATCCCCGTGCAGTCATAAGACGGTCACCTCACCCCGGACGAGTACCCCTCAAATGGCTCCCTGGTTCTGTGCGCGCGTTCGGAGCGTTCCTTCTGGCGACCGGCCGCTCGCAAGCCAGCACACTGTCTGTATGGGCTTGGATTGAGTATCAGGCAAGCATCTTACCGACATCCCCGTCTTCGATATTGCAACACTGCATACTGACGTCCATACTCCGAAGTTGAAAGGAGGATCGACAGAGGCAAATATGAAACGCAGGAGAGAAAGCCGAGGGGACGTAGCCGAAGAGTTCGCGATATAATCAAGGTCAGCCAGGACGAGTGAGGAGGCCCACGGACACCAGAGTCAGGATGGGTCTGGTGCGTTGAGGAGGGACAGGCGACCCGCGCAGAGTTTAAGCCGACGATGCTGGCGCATCCGTCGTGGAAGAGAAACGTCAAGAGACAACCTTTACCTCGGATGACCCAGAGCTCCGATCGCTTTGAGTACGGGCGACGCGGCATTTTCGTCCTTGTAGAGTAAGTCTATATTCATCGTCTTCGCCCCAACGATTTATTGATCGTCCGAGATATTCTACATGCGCTCCCCCAATAATGGCACAGTTAACTCGTCCTCGATCATTGGAGTATCTTCGCCCTACCGCCGTCATCGATTTCACCATCGCGCGGAACGGTCGCGTGGGAGCATTATTCGACGCCGAATGGACAGGTGCTCGCCCATCCTCGTGCTCCTTCTGCTCGTTCTGTCCAGCTTGCTATCCTGCATAGGAGTGAAGCACCGTACGTCCTCTCTAGCCGAGTCTCTCCCTCCCTTGCCGCCTTTTCGCGCGTGACGAGGCTGCCCCACGCAACACCCTTGCGCCGACGGCACGGTACGCCGACTCCGTCGAACCCAGTTCACTCACTCTCCATCTGAAGCATGTCGTGTCTGCGACGCCCCCGCGGCTCTGTGCCCTTGGTCTCTACCATCTACGGGACCCTGTAGTCACCCTGGAGCTGACCGCGCTGCGGAAGGTGGCACATCGACCTGGAGCACAACGCGCACATCCTGTTATCCTCGATACGCTGTCCTCCGAAGAGGTTGTGCTCGAGTCCGTGACGGCGGACGGCAAGGAGCTCACCTAGCACAAGCTCGGGCACATTAAGAGTGCTCGTAGAGCAGGAGAGCCGCGAGGACTCGGTGACGGCGGCAAATGTGGGGTCGGAAGGCGAAGTCAGACCAGGAGAGGGCGGACACGGCGAGGGAGGGCAAGGGGAGAGATGATGGGCAATCTTTCGGTCGCGAAATGGACGCGTCGTGAGTGCATCGTTATCATTCTGTGCGCTTGTCCCTTTGGCCTCATAGGTTATGCGTGTTTCGTGTGAGACAGATTCAATGGCGCGGGTACATGGGGCCTGCAACGTTGATGGCTGCCCTTCATGTTTCTGTACTAGTGGTGCTTCCAGTCAACAGTCGGCCACTCAAGCTAGAAGTTGCGAAAGCTTCGCGCGCTTAGCCAACTAGGCTATAAGCGCGGAGTGCATATACCTTCCCTCTCAACTCCAGGTCGGTTCGCCGTCATCGCCACATTCAAGCTCTACCTGTGTTTGATTTCAGGAACGATCTTGACAAAGCTTTTCCATCCATCGGTATCGACAGTGTCGATCACACAGACCTCACCTTGAACGTCGACAACGCAACGCATGGTGGTACCAGTCGTGAGCGATGCAGAAAGATCGGTCATCCTGGTAAGCTTTCACAACGTCATACGTTGGGCGATTGTAAGCCTCTGATTAAATGTGTCATTAAAATACTGGGACCCACGCAGAGCTCAGGCCGCCCCCAACGTGAACGGAGCCCAAGGCCAACTTCATACGCCCGATCCGCCTCCTCTCCATACCATCCGTGTTTTACAGGCCTCAGATCAGGAATTACGAGGGTGCTCCGAGTCGGGAGCAACTGGAACCGAACGGCGCAGTCTCTGCCAACGAGCTACCGAACGAGATCGTCATCCACATCTTTGTCTGCGTCAGCGATCCGGCCAGAGTCAAAAGCAGGAGATAGACACGCCGGAGATGCTGGAAGTCATGTGTATCAAGATATCCTTGGGTTTAGGAGGGGAACACGCCGGTGGACAAAAGTTCGTGCTTGTCTGCCGCCATTGGCGCGACGTAGCCGTCGCGACACCATCGACGTAGGCAGAACTTCGTCCAACTGGATGCAACTCGCGTTGATCCGCTCCGACGGCTCTCTGGCGGCGAGTTGAACGTCGGGCCGCCGGGATCCCTTCCTTTCCTCATCTCTATGTGTTTCTACTGCCGCGGCCCATACACTCGACGCGATTTCTCTCGCGGATCTCCATCCCCTCCGATTCAGCAGAGCTCGCAGTGGCAGCCCGACACGACGAGGCACAGCACAACGACACCGTTCGCGAGCTAGCATGCCCCCGAACCTCGCGAGGTCGTGCCCAAGCGTCGCGAAGCTTACCTCAGTACCGCTGACGGTCGCATTCGAGCCATACTTCATCGAAGGCCACCCAGCGAATCCAGAGCCGGACGAGACATCCCTCCTCACAATCACCCTGACTTGCATTCGAGTGGAAGAACAGTGGAAGAACACCGCATGTCGGACAGCCACGCCGACCTCCTTGCCATCTTCCGCGCCGCGCCGTTGACGCATCTAGAGATTAGCCTGTGCGCTCCTGTCTCCGCTGAGACATGGGCCACCGTCTTCCGGACATTCCCTTCACTGGTGTCGCTCGAGGCTGGGATTGAAGGGGCGCCGTTTTCCGTGAGGCATCCGAGTCCGAGTCCCTTGTTGGCCTCGCGCGGCGGGGCGGCACCGACGGAGTCCAGAGCGCGGATCCCAGCTTGTCGACGTTCAGAACGCATTCTGTCTCCATACTCAAGGCTTCTGCAGACACCGGAGCTGGTCTTGGAGCCTGTCGTTGACTGCTTACACTATCGTGCGAAGTGGAAAATTCGGTTGCAGCAGTTGCATTTTGACCTTAATGGATAGCGTGAACAGTTATTTTCCTCGGTTGAAGGACTTGGTGTCGACCGTGGAGGTTAGATGTACTTCGTAGATGTGTAAGAATATGGTCATCAGTGGGGATACGTCTTCGTGGACTACGACTAGAACGTGTGCGTTGGTTGCCTGCTCACCCATATTATGCCTCCGGTTTTTGGGAAAAGAGTCTTTTTCCTAAGTTTGTCTCCATGCCGAAGTCGAGGTGTCCACGTGTGAGTCTTCGAGCGAATAAGACATTATCGTGAGCGCCCATGCTGCTCTTAGGTTGGTTCGCTACGACGTGCACCAAAGATTGGCTCCGTTCAAGACCTGCCGCTTCTTTGCTTGATTTCAAGGTTTAGTGTTTCAAATGACTTTTTATGATATAATATGAATGTTTCTCCCTGGCAGGCACCACTAAAGCTTCTTCACTGACACCTCGGCACATGCAATTCCATGATGAGGTGGCAAGACTTCCGAGCTTTGTGAGCACCAATGTTATTACAAGTTCAAGTGTTGTAACCCCTTTCTTAATCCCTTATCACAGGAAGCTCATCTGGGACAGTTCACCGTTGACCTCATTGAGCCTATCAGTAACCCTCAGGCCCATGTACCTGCCCCACCTCCTCTGAACGACCTCCGTCAAGAGATCTAGCAACGCTTGGATGTGCTCGAGATTAAGAAGCGCCAAATCCTTCACCAGCAGCTAGAACTGAAGTCCCGGTGGAATAGTTCACTTACGGTCACTCAGCTGCCGAACGAGATCCTTTTCCGCATCTTTGTCGACATCAGCGAACAGTCCAAACCACTGCCGGTCCATGATGGCGAGGACCACAAAGACAACAAGCACAAGAGTGACTCCGAGTTCAGGCGGGCAAAACTCGGGTGGATGAAGCTCACGCTCGTGTGCCGTCGTTGGCATGACGTGGCGCACGCGACCCCAGCCTTGTGGCGCACCATCGACGTGGGGAAGACATCCAGCTGGTTGAAGCTCGCGCTCGCCCGATCCTGCAACGCTACTCTCGATGTGTCATTCATCTCCCATTTCTCCGAAAAACATGCTTGCCTTTTGAAACCACACTGCCACCGTCTTCGATCCCTTCGTTTGCGATCTTGGTCACCAAGCGCACTTCGGCAGATCCTTCGCAACATATTGTCTGCCTTGGAAACACTGGAGATCCACGACTACGCTGGTAGTCCGACGACCCCGGGAGAGGTTAACACAGACCTAAGACTCACTGCAAAGCGTCTACCGATCCTGCGCGCCCTCCACGTCGCACATATCCTCGTCCCGACGGACCCATCATTATATACTCGACTTCGGAAGCTAACGCTGAGGGCGTGTTCTTTCAGTGGTTCTGTGTGGGAGTTCGTGCAGCTCTTGTCGGCCATTCCTCTCCTTGAACACCTCGAACTCGACAACTTCCTTCAAAGTCTTCCTGACAGTGCACCTGTCAGATTGACACGTCCCCTCCCATCCCTGCGCTCTTTGCGGCTCTCCAACCACAGTCCTGTCGACTCTGCACAGTTCCTATCCCAGATTGTGATCCCACCAACGGCGTCGCTTTCAATCCTAGCCTACATAGGACCTCTTGAATTCATACAAGGCGACACGCTGCGCACAGTCGTGCCCCCCGCGCCGCACCTCGCGAGTTCGGTTCCGGGACTGGGGTCTGTAACGTGGGCCCGGCTGGTCGTCACATGGGATCAATACGCGATAGAGTGTCCTTACGCGCAACCAGGGCGCGAGGACTCGGAGATGTTGCACATCCAACTCGCTCTGACGTCCGCGCCCGTCCACGGGTTCTCATGGGACCGTTGCATGCCGGATGGCGTGGCTGACCTCCTTGCACTCCTCGGCTCCGCACCGCTGAGGCATCTGGAGGTCATCGGCGATTGTTCCACCGTCGGGGCAGGCGCGTGGGCCAGGATCTTTCGGGCCTTCCCTTCTCTGGTGTCCTTCGAGGCGGACGCGAGTGGCTCGATGTTCACGGGCCTCCATGAGGCCTCGCTCGCGAGCCCCTTGGATGCGCCAGTTGCCTGTCCCAGGGCTGGAGCGCATAGCGATCAACGATTGCCCGGAGGCGATGGGGACTTGGGCGGAGCTGGTCCTCGACCCTCTCATTAATTGTCTTGGCTCCCGCGCGGAGAAGGGGGCTCAGCTGAAAGAGCTGCAACTGCAGCTTAACCTTGATCGAACCGTGGATGGGGACCTAGTCCGGTATCTTCCCAAGCTTCGAGATCTTGCGCTGAATATCATGTTCGTGCCTTGTAACCATTTTGACTCCTCCGAAGACAGTGATGAAGGCTCAGATGCTGAAGAGGGCTGGGAAAGCGAGAGTATTCAATAAAAGTTCCCTGAAACGGCTCGGATGGAAACGAGTAGGGATGACCCGATGTATATACTTGGATTCAGCTTTCCGGTCCTTGGGTCACATCATCCCCAGCGAATGCGTAGTCAGTACAACTTGATGTAAATAGATAGAGTCAACCTACGACGACAATATGCCATAGAGAGGGCGGACCTGATTGCCATTATCCCCAACGCCACCCTCCGAGTTCGTCGATGATGCGATAGAAACTCTTTTGACGTCCAACACACCCTGAGTTTCAGTGCGCAGGGCCTCGAGGTGTTGTCAAGATGGGCTTCAAAAGCTTCAGCATCATTCCACACTACAGCACATGGATAAACGAATTGGCCATTGTATCATGTATCAAGGAGCGACAGGGTTCAGCGTAAGTTTACGCAAACAGAAGCATTAATAAAGGATTAAAGTGATCAAGACACCGGCCGGAAAATGGCTCATTTGGCCTAGTTGCAAACGTAGGTAGCCATACCCTGGAGGTTTCCCGCCGCTACATGTCAGGTTCATGGCCATCAGCATCACTGACTCAACGATCGCGACTAGCAGAGGGAATGGCTCACCGAGGGTCAGACCGGCGGCGCGGGCGGTGCCAATAACGTCGACTGTAGCAATGTACTTCGCCTTCTCAGGCCCCTCGAGCGAGAACGTGTCAATGACCCCCGAACCGGCACCAACGACGTAGAGGTAGCTGCACAGAAGCGGTCAGCCGGTCGTTCCGCACGCACGAAGAAGACCTCGCTCACTCCTTGTTGCGGATGGTCGCAGTCTCAGCGTCGATGGGCCCCGTTCCGTTCGCCACCGTGTACGTCTACACCCCAGCCCCATCATGCCACCGCTCTAAGTCAGCACAACCAACAACGGCATCCACAACCGGTGACAACGGCGCGACACGCACCGCAACGAGGCTCGCGTTCAAGTTCCGGTCGAGCTGCACCTCCCGGATCGCCTCCGCGCCGACGTCGACCGTGTAGTAGTTGCCCGTCTTCGCGCTGCGCGTGCCCCAGCACGTCGCCACGTTCCCGGCCACGCTCACCGCGTTGCCCCTCCCCCTCCCGCTGAGGTCCGCGACGTCGAACCCCTGGCCGGGGTCCGTCATCAGGAACGCGTCCTGCCCGGGGATGGGCGTGAGCGAAAAGGGCGCCAGCGCGCCGCGGACGGACACCTTCGTGTAGTCCGCCGAGAGCGCGCCCGACCACGGCTCCACGTCCCACGCCAGGAGGAACCCGGGGCCGCTCGCGCCCTTGTAGGACGCGATGAGCTTGGTGTTGTCCGCGGAGAACGTGATCTGGGAGAAGGTGCCGGGCGGGCCGTTGGGCGGGGTGGTTTGGTTGAAGCCGATGGTGCGCAGGGTGTTGGGGAGCTGGACGAGACCGCGCTTCATGTCAATGGAGAAGCAGCTGCGGACAGGACATCTTCGTCAGCACATACTCACATATCAAATGGTAGGGTGACGCACTTCACACCATTGACGGCTCCGCCATTGAGCACGCAGAGACGATTGCCGTTGCTGTTGAACGCCACGGACATGGGGAACTCGCCCTTGGACGAGATAGGGGATCCGAGCGGGGTGATGTTCGTCGGCTGGCGGGGATCGATGGTGAACAGAGAAACCGTGTTCGAGCCAGGCTGTACCCCGCCGCTTCAGCATAAGCATCGACGTCACTGGGCAAGGACTCACGTTGACAGTCGCGAGTAGCCTGTTCTTGGGCGAAATTTGCACAGAGCCTTGGGAGAAGAGACCGTCTGGACCGGTGTTGCCGTTCGCGGTCTCTCCGTGGAGGCCGCGCCCACCTGCCGCGACGGCCCTATCGAGGTTCTGCACCAGAGTGTAAGCTGTCATATCTCTCAAGAACAGCGCATATACGCGTACCAAAGTACCATCGGAGCCGATGCTTGCAGTGACGACCATGTTCTGGTTCGGGTCGTTCGTGATGACTACGTCGTATCGTGAGCGAACATTCAGGGTTTAGCGGGCTTTTGATCGGACTCACAATACACCGCGCCGTCTGGGTTGCGGGCGGAGGCCGTCGTCAACATCTTCACATCGGGCTGGCCGATAGAGGACGCAGCGACGAGCGTCGCGGCGGAGCAGACGTAGGCGAAGAAAGCAGCAGAGAACTTCATCTTGACTATGAATAAACCTGGGACTCAAGGATCCGTTGGATATAGTTGAGATGCTGTCTGAAACGATGAGTGCGATCCTCGTAGTCTACTCGTCCAGCTCACCGAGGCTCGAGCTTGAAATGCGAAAACAGAGCAAGAGAGAGCGACGAGGAACCACGGAGCCCTTCAACGATTCTCAACCGTCCATAAATATGGCCTGCCAGTAGTCTTCTGCTGCAGCCTCGTTGCAAATGCCTGAGCGGGAGCAACGTCCCGCGGAGATGTCCTACGTCATGGGCAGTGTGCAGGCGGCTCTCAGCAGCGTGCGTTTCAGGTGGCCGCTTGGCCTGTAATTTCACGGCCACGTTACCAGCATTGTCAGCCCATTTCAAACAAGGACAAGGAAGAAGATTCGGATGCACACAACTTACACAAGCAAGGGCAGCCGCCGTGCCCAGTAGGCTCAAGTGCGGCACGATGGCCGATCGAAGCGAATTATGAGGACCCTGTAGCCTGTGGCGATGCAATGGAAGGCATACTTGCGGAAGGCTCGGGGATGGGAGGGTACCTTGCCCGAGGGTATGACTGAGACTGACGGGGAAGTCGGCTGGCGGCGGCCTAGGGATGCGCAAAGTCCTGCTTACAGGGCATGGACGGCCGCACTTCCGCGAAGCCTTCTCAGCGTTGTTCTTCTGATGCAAGAAGAGAGAAACTATTTCTGAAAGGAGCATCGATGTGAACGACGTCAACAATTAACAACCACAAAGCGACGACGGTGATGGATTTCTAATGCTTACCATGCAGCCAGGCCCGGGCCCAAGATGCGCCGCATGCCGAAGACCAGCCCTGACAGCCTCCCCGCATTCTGCCTGCAAGAATCAAACCATCACCAACTTCATAATTGGTTGCGAACCAACCGGCACGTCAGAAAGCTGGATTCTCCCTAGTTGGTACGTGAATGACAAAGCGTAGATAAAAGTAGCTCACGACGACCTCGAAGACTCATCCATACACAGACTACCATGGCACAGCGCATCCTTGGTGCATATACCCAGCGTTTGTATCTTCGAAAAATAGAAAGTCAGGATGAGGCGTCGGCGCGAGGAGGCGGGCGAAGAAAGAGCTGTGAGTAGTTGCAAGCGCAAGACTGCAGAGCCACGTGGCTGGGCGCCGAACGAACCAAGCTGGACTGCGCTGGCTGGATCTCTGCTGCAGGCAAATTCAGGTGAACTGCGCAAACCACTTAAACAGACAAGATCCTTCGCAGATGCTCGCATTACACTAGGGAAAGTGATTGAATCCGATGCTCCTGGAGAAATCCCCGGAGAATCATGTTCAAACTTGTGCCGTTGCAGTGGGGCCCACGGCTCGGCCGAGGGAGTCGATCGCACAGTGTTCATTGGGGGGGTTCGAGACCTTGAATTGAGAAGCGATCAGGGTAGAGTAGTAGAGAGAAGGCAAAGACACTAAGCGAGCGTACGGCAACATCAAGGACGATGGTACAATTACGAGAGGTGCAGTCCAACGTTCAGGGAAACGAATGATGAGGTGGCCGATGTCGAAACAGTATCGTAACGAACGGGCCAACGTCGCCTAGCACGAGCGAGTGCCAGAATTAGTACGATTAATGGAAGGAAAAGAGGAGAACGGCATGGGAAGAAACGATGTGTGGATTTTCTACATTTTCCAGAGACGAGATCACCTAATATCTTTAGCACATTAGCGGGGCCGGTTGAGCAATACTACTGGAGCTTGGCGAGAGAGGGTGAGAGGTCGAAGAGTCCCGGTTTACTCGGCGGCGGGGACCGCAGCAGCAACGGCGACGGTAGGCGCGACGATGTTGGTGATGTTGTTGGTCTCGTTGTGCACGCTGATGGAGGGCGACGCGATGGCAGCGACGGCGTTAGGGCTGCTCGCGGCCTCGATCAGCTTGTCGGGCGAGGGGAACCAGCGGCTGGCGAGAGAAACGCGGCGGCATTAGGAACTTGGACTTTGAGACACTTTGGGACATTGTCACTCACGGGATGGGGAGCACGGCGAACTTGCCCTTGTACTCGACGTCGAAGACGTGCAGGTCGAACTCGACCCACAGCCACGCGGTCGGCTGGCACGAGTCGCCACCCTGTACCCAGAACCGGACCGTGCCGTAGATCTCGGGGACGCCAATGGCCATGTTGATCCCGCAGCCGCAGTGCAGGTCGCCCTTGTACGTGCCGGCCTTGACGGAGGCGAGGAGCGGGTACTTGACGTTGAGGGTGATCTGCGAAAGGCGCGTCGCGCACTCGCGGACGTCGATCTGGCCAGCGAACTGCAAGGAGGGTCAGAGTCGGACGACGAGGAAGAGGGACTGGATGGCAGCGTACCTCGACGGAGAGAGGGCCGAGGGGGATGCCGATGTTGGTGTTGATGTACTCGCTCTTGCTGCCGAAGATCGGGTACTCGGCAACGGCGAAGACGTGGTACTTGTGCGCGCCGCAGTCGCTGTTGCTCGCGATCGTGTGGTGGATCATGAGCCATTCGTGAACGTCTATATTCCGTGAATATCAGCGTGGTTCCCGGAAGAGGCGCAATGCAGACACGTACTGATCATCGTGGGGCATGCCACTGGAGGAGGAAATCCGTTCATCAGTAGAGCTTCATTGAGGTATCAGCGGGGCTAGCGTACCGAAGAGCTCGGAGGAGCAGGAGGTGGGCATGGTGGGCTTGAGGATGCAAGACATGGCTGGCGATGTGGGATGAAAGTAGAGAGTGGGGAGCGAGGAGCGAGGAAGAGTGCGGTGGAAGCTGTGGTGAGCTCGAAGGTTGCTGGAGAAGAATCCGGTGGTGGAGTCTGCAGGACTTGAATCGCAACTCTGCCAGCTTTTATACCGAGATATGGGCGTCCGTGGCTCTACTCGAGCTGCATAGTGTTCAGTTGACAAAGTTACACCTTGGCTGCAGAGTCAGCGTCTGCACCATCCTCAACGAATTGCACGTCTGCAACGGACTGAATTGAGGACGACAATGTGTCAACCTTCCATGCTCGACGTACCGCTTCTGTGCACCTCCGAGTCCGAGAACTAGTTTCAGGGAGGACGACAAGCCCAGATTTGGTGTGGATCAGGAACTAGCTTGACGGTAGGACCGGTGGACGAACGGCGGCCGACTCGTCAACTAGTATTGGGAATGGGATCATGGGGTCGCCTGCACTGCATCTCTGAATGGATGCATCACCATCGCAAGGACCTGTCGAGAAACGAGTTGTGAGCGCGATATTAACGTCGCCCTCGCTAGGAATATGAGCTCAGCAGGGGACCCACTTTGCACGCTGCTGCGGAAACGCCTAAAGATACCGAATATCGCGGGGCCAGCGACGTTGTCGAGCCGACGCGCCTGAGAACAGGATACGTTGATGATAATATGGGAGGGAGGTTCATGAAGAAGCGGTGTTCCGCCGTCCTCGGTGAATGGTGCGGGAACCGGGCCCGCTAGGTCTAAGCCAAACGACAACAAATTAGATCAGGTCTTACAGCCGCGAAATCGCCGGACACTGGGGTTCGGACAGCGTACATCTAGATCAAAGCTCGAAACGCACCAGCTCTCCTCCGCCCCAAGTCGACACAGGCAATAACGCGGTCCGGATGAGACGGCCGCTAGCGTGGCCACAATTCAGTCGAGGACTCATGATTTCTCCGATCAGTGATTGTGGAGGACATCGGGCATGCCAGGAGCAAACGGAATGTGTCCAAGCCCGTCGAAATCTGTCGATGCTGTCGACGTCTGCTACTGACTCCTGACGGAATTGTTCGTCCCGGACGTCCACGTCCCGATGTCGTTTTTCAAGCGATCTAGACAGGACTCATGCGTCGACTGTTGAAAGTCGCTAGAAGATAGACAGGTTCGTTCTAAGCACGACATCAAACTTGGAAGCAGGCATTTGACGACGTACCCCGCAGTCATCGGACTTGGACCCATAATGACATTTACCGTCTCCGGTCAACCTCCGGTCGTTCTCCCCTGGGCGTCAATGGCGGCCAAACGATTGCGGTGCCGTCGAGGAATGGAACCATCCAAGTCGAGATGACGGCCGGGTTCTGAGATCTGCGTATCAGGATAGGCACCGTAGTCCATCAACGGAGGCTCTGCCACGGCTAGGTATGTATGGTGCCAGTGCACACCTAGGGATCAAGTTGCCCGCCACCATGGGCGGTATGTGGCCACCTGTGCACAGATGTCATTGCTCTTCAGCGCAAGACGGGCGTAGTCTCCGAGTTTGCTGTCAAACGGGCCATAAGGAGCGTACGCGTCCAATCCAGAATCATCCATCATTAAAGGATGCTAAGAGCAGAGGCGTGTGCATGAACTATGTCTTACAGGGTGCCGATTCAATTGGGGGACATGGTGACAAGTGACGCGAAACCGAGAGCGAGAGGAACGTGATGACGAGCTTTTGATCTTTATGTATTGTGGCGACAAGTGACCCTGAAATGCGAGCGGAGGCAGGTGAGCGCCGAGCCAGATAAGACCCACTTCAGAACACTTCTTTCCAGGGCGACCCACAGCGAGAGTATGCGTCAGAGAACTCCGTCGAAGCGTGAGCTGCACGAGCACAGAGGTGGGTCGACGAAGGATGTCCGCAACCAACGAGTTGCATTATTCAAATGGCGGTGAACCCCACTTTTTCTTCGAGAACACGCACGTCATCTCAGGATGACGCACGGTGCCCGGTTCGACCTACACCCTGCCGCTCAGCGTCGTATTGTACTTCCCAAATCCTATTTGCGCTAGAATACATTTCCTGAACATGCATGCCTGCGCATGGATATGTGCTATATGGCAACAGAACCGAAGGGAAACGTGCGCCGGGGGGCGAGGTTTGCGAGAGACGATGAAGCGCAAAGAGAAGGGGGCACGAGGAGAGGAATACTCACAGAAAATGATCTCAATGTCCGCCAAATTCCTCACCCAAAGCAACGATATGTCATGGCCGGTGTCGATGTCAGAGTTTGATGGACAAGGAAGGAGCGTCATAGCTGCGGTGGCTAGCCTTCAGGCATATATTCTTGCGCGAGCGGTCTCTTCTTCCAGAGGGTTTGCGCCACAAGCAAGTCTTCCGCCTAGACAATTGCAGGTTCAATTTTCGAGACGAAGCGCAGGCATTCATATAGAGGGGGCAGTGCGAAGTAGGAGGGACATGGAGTGGAGAAGACCAAGAAGAGACTGGAGTGGACGACCGGTGACGACCTGAACGGCGCTGTCTTTGCGGCACGGCAACCATCAGGCGCTTATATTGCCTCATTAGGACGTGGATCAAAGCGGCTCTCTCATTGGCCGGCGCCGGAGGATCTGCGCCACCATGGGGGACCTGGGGAAAGAAGGAATGTATTGCCCTGTAGCATCTCAGGAAAGAAACTGAAGACATAGTGGGATATAAAGCATATGGATCGAACTCCAGCTGCTTAGTAGAATAGAAGTAGGCATAACGAACGACGAGGACCGTCGGAGCAGAGAGCGGATGAATACAGTAGTAAAGAAGGACCATCACCGCACAGTGCGAGCGAGAAGGTAAAACCTCGTATGTGGAAGACACCCTCTCGGCATCAAGGAGACCAGGAGGGATCGAATTAGCAGTACGAGTGAGCGGTGAAAGCAGAAAAGAAGGAACACAGTCTAAATGATGTATAGGGTTTTCCACATTTTCGAAACCACGTCCGGAAGTATAAACGAGCGACTTGAGCGAGGCTGGCGGCCCAGAGAGAGAGCAGCCGCACCGCGAGGGGTGCAGAGCAGCGTCGGGTCAGCTACGGTGACGGTGACCTGACCCAGCTTACTGGGCCGGCGGGGTGACCGCGGCGACAGCAACGGCATCAGGCGCGACGATGTTCGTGATGTTGTTGGTCTCGTTGTGGACGCTGATCGAGGTCGCTTGGAGTTCGCCACCCGACGTGATAGTGGCCACGTCGGCAGCGCCCTTGGCAGCGATCGCCGGGCCGCTCCAGATGAACCAGTAGCTGGACAGGACAGACGTCAGCATCTGCGCCTCAACCAACGTAGACAGGGCGATGCGGACGAATGGGAACTCACGAGATCGGGAGCACGGCGAATTTACCCTTGTACTCGACGCCGAAGACCATGAGGTCGAACTCGATCCAGAGCGAAGCCGTCTTCGAGCAGAAGTCCTCCTGGATCCACATGTTGATCGTCCCGTAGACCTCGGGCACGCCGACCGCCATGTGCATCCCGGGGAAGACTCGGAGGTCGCCCACGTACGTCCCCGCCTTGACCGAGGGCAGGAGCGGGTACTTCACGCCGATCGTCACCTGGTCGCGGTGCGGGACGCAGCTGCGGACGTCGATCTCAGTCGCGAGCTAGACAAAAGCAGGTCGTGCGGATGTCAGACAGCATTCTACAGTCACGATGAGGGAGAGGGTGAAGGTGCTCGCCTACCTCGACGCTGATGGGACCGAGGGGGATGGCGACATTGGTGCTGATGTATTCGCGCTTGCTGCCGGCGAAGAGCGGGTACTCCGCCGTGGCGAAGACGTGGTACTCTTTGCCACAGAAGTCGCCCTTGGGTACAGTGGTGTGGTGCACCATGAGCCAGTCCTGAACGTCTGCATGGTGGTCCATTAGCGGCTTGTACTGAACTGCGAGAAAAACGGCCTACTGATCATCGTGGGGCAGGCCACTGTAGAATGTTACCGAATGAAGGCTATGTCAGAAGAGCATCACTGCTGAGAGCGTGGCGCGGACATACCATAGAGATCCGAAGAGCAGGAAGTGGGCATGGTGGGCTTCATGACGCGGGACATGGTTGTCGATGTGGGGTGCGGGTAGAGACCGAAGAGTAAAGAGCTAAGAGCAAAAGGCAAAGAGTGAGGTGGAAGCTGTGTTGAGCTTTGAGTTCGCTGGAGGCGGTGGATTCTGAGGAACCTGGGCTGCTCCTCGGCCAGCTTTTATACTACGCAGAAGCGGTGACTGCCCCATGGTCGTACTCGAGCCGTATAGTGGCTAACTCGTAGGAACTTGCCGATAGATAGCCAGGTGTCTACACAGTGTCTCTGAGAAAGAAGCTATAGACGATGTGTGATTTGGAGGAACAATCTGTCAAGGTTCCATACCTGACGTCACGGCTTCCTCCAGCTCCCGGGTGGGAGGATCGGTTTCAGCCATGAGCACAACCTTAATCTGCTGACGGAATGCGACCGACGCCACGGTAACACGTGGAGTATGCAAAAGACGGATTGCCACTTGCGACTTGTGAAGCATGTATTGCGATCCTAGCAGCAGATGAGAATGGGTCGTCAGCATACACATTTCGGAGTTACAGTCCACGTACGAGAAAGAACTATGTTCAAAGGCTGTCCTCCCTGTCCACACTCTTCAGATTCAGTTGGGATGCCCGAAATTACCGAATAGAACACCGGCTGGAATCAACAAAGGTGTCTATTGGCTAAATGAATCGAGAACGCAGCATCATACAGGATTTCAGAAGAAGAAGTCCTGCGTCTCCCGACGTCCTAGATGGATGCTATGCAGGCCGCCGAGACGAATGTCCGGAAATAAAGTTAAATTGAGCTGTCAACGGAGGTATTGCTGGACTGTACGACTGGGAAGACGCACAGCCAGATACTCTTATGTCGGAGATGAATGTGAATCACCACTATTAGTAGGAGCACAGGCTCATAGGAAGAGATCGATGTCTGCCACATCTCACGAACTTGAACTTGTTCGCTTCGGACGTCCATGCTCCCGGTCTGCCTGACGAACAGGTCCGGAAGCACATCTGCACCCAACGTCGACCGTCCCTGGGGCGCACGCACATGGGTAAGAATTGCGACGTCGAGCTTGGGCCCGGGTATCTGGAGAGCCTGTTGACCGAGCATTCATCGCGGTCCTTTACGACCTCCAGGGACTGCTTCGGGACCTCGACCCCTTCTAAACAAGATAGAAGGCTACTCAACCACGGGATTTGTGCGATTTGCGAGACACCGTTGAGGAATATGGAGAAATTGAGCCCCTCACAGCGAAGCGGCGGTCAATCTGGGCCGGCACCTGAGAGGACGGGCAGGGCGGGGACGGGTCAATAGAAGCCCTGCCACTGTGCGATACATGCACAACTGCACCTGTTCCGGCATCCTTCTTCGCCTGCAGCGCTGCTCTTCTCCATCAACACGGACACCGGTGCCCTGATCTTGGCAAAAAGGACCCTGTGCCACATCCAGACCTTGGTCACGGTGATACAGTAGGCATGTGGGCCCGCAGCGATGTCGAGTACATCGAATACCCGATACGGACGTACGCGTACCCGGTGCGATGTGGCCCGTCCAGGGTGCGGGTTAACATGTCAAGAGTGAAAACCGATGGGTGGCCGCTGAAGAGGCAACGGCGATCGTTGGACTACTAGCAGTGAGATCTGTGTAAATATTCGAAAGGGATATCTAGCAAGGTTCCAAACACATCGCGATATACCCAGGCGAAGACCCGCCTGCGTGCGGCACTTCTTCCTGTCCAGCGATGCCCTCGCCAGCCCGCCAATCTGCTGAAGGCCAACTTGGAATCACTTGACGTCATTTGGCCGCAAGGTCCGGCGTCCGGGGGAGGATGCCAGAACGACTCGGCCACTCGGAGCGGCAACGGTCGGGCGGCAAATATTTCGGCTCCGGCCATGAAAATAGACAGCGGTGAGAACGTTGCTCGACCAACACACACACTCTCTCTTTCTATTCGTATGGAAATGACGCACGCCCCAGGTACCTCGAGGGCATGCCCACCGTCCGAGTCCTGCGACGCCGCAGGGTGCTGAGTACTGTTCCGCGAGTCCCCATTCTACGTCCATGCCGCCGCCCACGCATCCACGCCCGCACAATCCTCTATGATCCCGCTTAGCAGCGGTTCCCTCTCTACTCTTTTGGATCGTATCCCTAAGCCCGTAAAGCGGTGCTTCAGCTCCTCAGCCTCGAGGTGGAGAACCTCCACGGCAGGCTCGGCGTCAGCGGGAGCCGTCACCATTATAATTTTGGGTGGCTCTGCTACTCGACTGCCTCGCGAACGACCTCACGCCCTGTGGGCCAGGGCCCTCCTTCCTGAGAAGCTCTACCAGCGGGTCCTCGATCACCCTAGCTCCTCCCGGGGGCCTGCAGCCAAACGCGGTGCACGACTGCACATCCGCCACGCCTGCCAGCACACGCGCGAACCCGAGTGCGTCTGCCCTGGAGGAGATGTCCACGCAGGCGATAGTCGGGACCGTAGTACAGTGAGCATGCCGCCAAATGTGCGGGCGGTAGCGAGGGAATTGTGACGCGTGGAGAAGGAATGCAGGCGGGAGCGAGACGCCATATGCTCGGAGCGAGGTCTTCGGAAGGGCACGCACCATCTGAGATCTAGAGGGGCCCGGACCGCCACTAAACTTGAACGCTTGCGGGCGTTGCTCACCACGACGCCGTTGATTCCGCAGTCGGCGACCATAGCAGCCACCGGGCCCCCGTCAATGACTTGGATAGGCCAAGCGCGATCGTAAGTAGGAGCTTCCGACGGCACCGGCGCGGGTGCACACAGCGGCGACATGTCCCTGTCGGTTTTCACCCCAGCGAAAACCTCTTGTGGCGCATGCGAATTTTAATACCTAAGGCAGAGCGGAGGTTTAGTATAATGCTCGTCGAGAGGGGCGCACTCAGGTGGAAGGGTGTGCGCACCCAGAGTCAATTCGAAGAGATGCAGGGAAAGGGTAACGGAGTACGGCCTCACTATGGACAGCCACGCAAGTGATTGATAAAGGACTAGTTGTGGCATCCAACTGGCCTGGTTAAAACGGCTCAATACCTTCTTTGAGGGCGTCGGAAGAGGGCCTCACGCACTGCCGTCCGGTTTTCTTGGTGCTGCTCAGGGGGCGTTCAGTCGCGGGTCCCGCGCACCAACCCCAGTGAGTGAAAATCAGGACCCCGGCCACCGAAAAGGGAGGAGGACCCCTCTAGCCGAGATAAGATTATTGTCGAAGTTATCTATTGTGGCTCTTCACCATCCGCGTCCATCGTCGAAGGCCGCTATCCACACTCCACTTCCCTCTTTTCCCTTGTTCGAGACCTCTTGGAGAGTATACCTGTGGACACCAGAAATTTAGATCATGTTGAGCAGGCATATGGCGTCTGGTTCGGAGTGGTTGAATTGTACAATCCCCTTCAAGTTGTGTCATGCACGCCATTGCCACATCTTACTCTGGAGTCTGAATCACCATATTCCAGTTGGAGCTCGATGGTATTTAACATGAAGCCCCATGGCAGCGGCAGATGGCCTCACCGGCTAGGTTTCGGTGCGAGATCGAGACTGAGGATTGTAGGTTGTCTGTTGAGAGTCAGATTTTTCTGTGGTCTACAGAAAGCCTCGTGTCAGTTATATAAAGCGATATATGCTACTTAGCTGTGTTTTATCTATGTTCTAAGTTGAACGGCCCACAGTATATGTTTGAATTTGGGTCACCCAGTGAGGGATGCAGTTGAGCGCTTCGTGGCCTGACATGCGCGCCTCGCGGTCGGGAGACACGAGCGCTTCTTCCGGGATATTCACGGTCCTTAGGCACCGGTTTACAGTCTGTTGGCGGGGCGGTTTACGGTCTCCTGGCTGGGTGTGACCTGGGTGACGGGAGGTCGCGCGAGGGAGCGGGCACGGGCGTCTGAGCCAGGTGCCGCGCGAGCGCGCATGCGAGGGAACCCGCCGGTCAGGTCCGATTTACAGTCTCGTTAGCCGAGACTGTAAATCTGCTGGACCCCCGGGCTGGCGTCGTACGTTTTGGCGGGGGGTTCTCTGGCGCCCCCGCCAAAACGCGCCCCGCTGCAGACCCTTCCCTACCGGAAGATTCACAGTCCACAAGCGAGACTGTGAATTGGCGCCCCGCGCCGCCAGTCCTGGCCTCTCCTCCTGCGCGCGAGGGTCTGCCTCCTCGGTTGCCTGTCGCGATGGGTTCTCCGTGCAGCGCGGCGGCCTCTCTGTGAACAATATTTGTTGTGAATGATTTCCAAATTCTTTCAGCTCATATTTTGTCTTTTCAATCACTTTTCACACACTTGGCAGCCTCCAGCTTGCCCTGAGATACCTTTGCCATCCTTCAGCATGAACCAATCCATCCTCATCTCCACCCTAACATGTGCTTCGTAAGCTCTCATATATTTCACTATTTGTTTAAAATTGTTTCACGGGACGTGCGGCCCTTGGAGGCCTTCGCGAATGGCGTTCGCCCTGCGCCCCGACCTCGTCCTGGCGCGCCCCTCGCGCGCGCGGCCGTCACTCCGTCACGGGCGCCACATCAGCTGACGTAAGCCTGTCCGCGACCGTGAATCTCCTCGAATTCAACGTAACTTCCTAGGTACCTCCCTCCCCCGACTTTTCGTAGAAATACCATGACTGAGATTCGCCTTTCAGCTTACATTGTACCACATATGCTAGCTAATGATGTTGAGGTATCGTGCGTTTAACCTCAAGCTATTCTTCGCCCTCTTGAGCTACTGGTCAGGGTTTCCGGGCATTTGGGCTGGATGAGTGAAAGGTGGGACCCCAGCCACCGGTTTGATAGGACCAGGACGAGGGTTGGTGCCTCGGCAACGCGACTGAACGCCCCCTGGTGCTGCTCAAACCCCGTAGCGAGTCCACGTCCCGGTTCGTCAGCTCATAGTCGACGCCCTCAGCCCCCTCAAGGTCATCGCAACAGGGATACCACAGCAAGGAGCGAGGTAGCAACTGCGAAGAGAGGCCAGACGCGGATACCGGGAGGCTCGCAAGAATGATGGTGAACGCTCTCCCAAAGAGATTCGGACAATTCCGAATCATAGGTACTACCTTCCAAGAAATAACATCATCACCACGAGCAACGTAAGCATGTCTCTGTTAGTATATCGGTTAGTACACGCGCCTGTCATCTGCCGTGGCCTGGCCGCGCGAAAGCGGGGTTCGACTCCCCGACAGAGAGCGTTTTCGTCCGCCCGAAGCTTTTTCCGCTTCGCCATGGGCCAGCAGATCACCTCCACGATGCTACCCAGACCCCCAAGTAAGTACCCGGAAGCAAACACCAAGTGATCGCACACGCTGGCATCCCGTTCCTCAATCAAGGTTCAACGTTCAGGGGCAAGGTTGGCATTAGGTGGGCGGCTGGGTGGTAATAGGTATACTACTCAGCTACTGCTCGCTAAAGAGCCACAGAAAAAAAAAGCGTCCAGGGGCATGTGTATTCCAAGAGCGTATGTATGTGGTGTACGCGTAAATACGTACGTCATTATAGCTACTATCCATACAGCGTCCAACACGCGATGCATGCATCCGCACATCCGACCCCACCCCACCCCAACACAGCACTCCACGCGCGCGTGCTTCACGTCCATTCGCCCCCCGCAGCTTAGAACAAGAGGCCGCTCGCGCCAAGGAGCCCCGAGACCGCGACGACGGCCCACGCGCCGAGCACCGCGAGCGCGTCCCGGACCTGCAGCCCCGCCGCGGCGTTCGCGTTCGACGAGCGGTCCGTGCCGGACCCGGACCCGGAGGTGCCGCTGACGGTCGCGGCGGCGCTGCCGACGGTGGGGCTGGGCGCGGCGCCGTTCCTGCCGTTCATCGCGGTCGCGGTGCTCGAGAGCGTGGCGAAGCCGACGGCGGCGGGGCTCGAGCGGAAGACCGAGTACACGTTCTTGAGGAAGGTGTCGCCGACGATCCAGGGCGGGGCGGAGGTGCCCGAGGTGTCGAGCGCGAAGAAGCCGCCGACGCACGTCGAGGACGAGAGCTGCATGAGCGCGAAGTCGGCGTTGGAGACGGGCCAGGAGACGGACGAGGACCCGAAGCGCAGCGTCACGTTCACGTTCGTGCTGCACGCTGTGTGGCGCGGGATGTGTTGCGTGTTAGGTGTCGCGAGGGCGATTGTTGTTATCGCGCGATCGCACAAGAGCGGACGAGGCAAAAGGAAAAGGAAGGGGAAAAAGGAAAGAAGCAAGTGGGGCGGGGTCAGTAACGGTCGCGCGGCGACGGGTGCTGCGGAGCGGACGTACGGTATGTGTAGTAGCCCGCGTTCTCGCCCGTGAGCGCCTGGCTGCCCGAGATCTGCGCGTAGAGCGCAGAGATGGCAGAGGTCGGGCCACCGACGAGGGTGGTGCCCGTGTCGATGGCGGCGTACGACGCGGAGCCGGAGGTGAGGCTAACGGAGTTGCCGTTGACCGACAAGCCTGCGGAGTAACCATTAAGCGTTAGGTGAGAGAAGCACGGGAAGCGTCTCGGACATACCGGTGAGCTCCTGTATCCAGTAACCCTCTTGGCCGCTGGGGATGGACTGGTAGTCGATGCTGCCGGTGAACAAGGACGAGTTGGTCGAGCCGAGGTTGAACGTCCCTCCAGGCTCCAGCTGTTGCGCGGAGGCGTCGTCGACAAACCGCGTGAGCTGGAACGCCATGAGGGGCTCGTCCAGAGTGCCGTCGCTGTTCGCGAGCGCCTCCCAGAAAGGAGTCGCACCCGACGATGCGATGGTGGAGAAGCCGAGACCCATCAGTCCAGACACGGGGGAAGTAAGTAGGTTCGAGGAGATTTGGGTGACGACAGCTGAGAACCGAGTCAGCGAAGCGCGAAGGATTACGGGCTTGGGCGACGTACCGAATGTCTGTGACCGGACTTCAAAGCCTGCCATCTGCACAACGTCTTGACCGAGAGTCCCACGGGCGGCACCAGAGCCATAGCTAATGGAGAATGCGGTATTGAGATCGGTAAACGTTGAGGAGGCTTGAGAAGTGCGTCAGCATTTGATTTTAATTCAGTGTCAACTAGATAGGCTTCAACTGCATCGCCGAGCCAAACGCCACTACTCGCTCTCAATAGGCGAGCGAGATCACAGGGTACTAGAGCAAGGTGTACCGGAGTCGAGGAGAAAGAAACTCACTATTAGAATCGAAGGTTGGAATGCCATCGGTAGACGTTGAAAGACCGTCTGACGCAGCAAGCCACAGGTCCCTAGGGGTCTACTTTGAGCGTTGGAGGAGAGAAATAGGGAAGGGATACATACGATGAGCCTGTATCCAGAATAACATCGAAAGAGATGGCTGGGGTGCCGACTGCTATTGAACCGTAAAAGCTCGAGTCCGCGCCCTGGTTGGTCAGACTAGGGGTGGGTCAGAATTTGGCGAAAGGACGAGGAGGGGTGCGGACGCACAGGTTGAAGCCGCTCGCACGCTTCTGCTGGCCACTCCTAGTGCCGTACTTCATCTCGAGCAGATCCTTTTGGCTCTTGAGCCACTCTGTTCCATTGTGGACCGGTCTTCGCCGAAGAAGCGGTATGGAGCGCGGTATTGATGGAGCGGGCTGCGGAACGGCTAGACCCTCGGGGGCGAGCAAGAGGAGGAGACATGAGAGAGCGAGGGGATGTGGGAGGAGATGCATGGGCGGGGAGGGGAGACTAAGGGAGGGGGGCGTAGGGAAGAAGAAGGAAAGTTGGCAGAGAAAAGTGGGTGGCCAGAGGAGGGAGCGGACGGAGTTAAGTATAAGGCAGGGAGTGCTGCGCACAGCGCGGCGAGCCAAGGATAGAGCAGTGCGTGCTCCACTGAGTAATCGCTGGGCGCGCCACCGTCCGCGAGCTGCTGGTCCCTGCTGGCTGGGGCGGTCGTGAGTGGCGAGCGCGAGTCGAAGGAAGGACGGGGTCGAGAAGGGGGAGCAGGACGTGGACGAAGGGGATGGCGGGCAGGAAATAGCAACCTCGCCGCGTCCTTGGCCAGCGCTTCCACCGCGCGATCCGCAGGCGGCGATCAGCCAAGCTCCATTCGCCCGGCCCTTGCCGCGTGCCGAGTCTCTTGGACTCGGAGTAAGTACTCAAATCCATCCTTGATCCATCCTGTCTCGCTCCTCCACACCCCAGAACATATGCCATGCAGCTTCATTCTCGTTCTGCGCTTCCCGTGGACGAAACTCAACATTCCGGAGCTTGCTGCGCAAAGCTGTGCTTTGTCATCTTATGACGCACCCGCAGCAGAACCGTCCTTCATACTTATTGATCTGCGCTTGATCTGCGGCCTGCTCTCGTCCACTCCCTCTCCTGCATCTAGCGGCTCGCTCGTCTCGCTTGTCGCCCATACGCTCTTTGCATGCGCCCCTGCAACCTTGGCAGCCTTGTCACGGCATTACTTGCAGGCGAAACATCTTCTTGTCTTCGAACAACGGCCATCTTACAGTGCTTTGCATAATTGCGTGAACGCGCCGAAAAATCCCCAGCCGGCGCTTATACCTCGCCTACCAAATGCGGATGGATCACGGTCACATGCAACGCCAACGCCGCCTGTGCGCCTCTACTGGTCTTAACTTCAGCCTGACTGTTCTCCTTGTCCCCCACGCTTGTCTACTTCCTGGAGGGCTCAGTGGTTCTCAACGTGCCTCCTAGTTTACCATTTGGGCCCTCAGCAGCTTGGGGAGGCACCCATGCCATCCGGGAGACATGTCACATCAAGGTCACCAACTCGCTTCTGAAGCTTCCCAGGCGTCCTGATTTGGTAGGCGAACATATAAGCGCCTGCGGGAATTTTTCGGCGCGTTCACGCAATTATGCAAGGCACTGTACCCTACTTGGCATCATCTCCATCGGCTCACCTCCGGCTCCAATCACAAGGGCCTTCTCCCGGCCTTCCAACCCCTAACCATATGCCAAGCTGCTCGGCATCCTACGTACAGTGATGTCCCATCTCATAATATTCGACCATGACATCTGTCCTCCCCGTCTTCGGTTCCTCCGACGGTCGTATCGTTATCCGAGTAAGCCGAGCAGTGTATATATCCCGCAGCTCCCCGTGAGCAAGAATACCAGAACTCACGAATCCACAGGTCCCGTTCGCTCGTCCTATAATTATCCCCACTTTGAAGCCAAGTTCTACCTCTCTCGTACTCGCGGTTACAGCAGCTCGCAGCTATGCGAGTACCACATTACCCATCCGAAGCCCGTCCGCAGTCAGGTCTGCCAGTGTGGCAGGGCCACCCTGCTGCGAGGCCGATGGTCGGCCTGATTATTGCCCTTAATCCGAGTCAATCGTCCAGCCCTGTTCTCGTCGCCTGACCTTATCGTCTCGGCCCGTGGGCCTCGCATGTTTCCTGACACTGACAGAGGACACGTCCTGCATCGAACCACTGCTGCGCATCAGCTGCGTCCGGAAAGTCGTGGTGCCTAGGCTCCCATTTATGCGCTACGTCTGTTAGACGCTGGGGTCCAATTGCTGCTTGGTGTTCCTTGGTGGAAACGGACGGCTCTGTCGTTCCTAGCCCAACAGGCAAGGCTGGGAGCCCTGAAGACGGTGTTTGTGTTTCCACTGCCGATGGCCGGCGGGGCCGCTGCTAATATATTTATATTCACATTTGATCTCGAAAACCCCCTGCAAGATGCAATATTCGTCTTGCAATTGATGCCGACCGCTGCATTCCCTGCCAGGTCCTTCATTCTCATCCTCCTTCTCTCATCCTCCCCGCGATATGACGACATCGTCGCCACGTCGATGCCGTAAGCAACGAGTCTCCATGGTGTTCAATACTTACCCCAGGTTACTCGTCCCTGTCACCAAAACGACGACGGCCAGGATCCCTCCCACCGCCACTTATGTATCGCGAGACAGAGGCAAGGAGGTGCATCTGCTCTGTCATCGTCCGTGCTCATGCGTTCAGCCTCGGGACGCCTCACGCTGCGCCCACAGCACTGCGGCGAACAAACGCAAACGCAAACGCCACTTGCGGGGCGAAGCCGGGGCTTGAAGCTTGGAGATAGACGCGAGGCAAGCACTGTATGATCCCCAGCTGTAGTCTTTCGTCATCCTATGCTTACGTACCTGCCGTACCTTTGACTTTAAGCAGGCCATGCATGGGTGCTCCGATAGCCGGCGGACCACCCGTGCTCGTCCTCCAGCGTTTCATTGGACGACGATCAGTGCGATCAAAGACGCGGGTGAACCGTGAAACCCGTCTCAACGTTGCCCAGTCTCAAGAGACTTCCTCTCCCATCTCGTCGCGCCGTCTCCTCTCTTTCGGAACGTGATGGTTATTCTTGTTCAACGTTGAACGTTGAACGTTGAACCCCTGGTGGCGGTGAGGCTGAAGGCGCGCCGTTCTCGAGCGATCGAGCTTTGAGGGTGCTTTGATGTTTTGGTTTCCTGCTGATTCCGCTCACTACATAGTACCGCTTGCAATGCAGGTTTGGACCCTGCGATCACCCGCGACTGCTATCATGGATTGGTCTGCTTCGTCGCGGGTTCTCTTCTCTTACTCAATCTTTGGAATACAAAACGTTGGCAGGACTCAACTACGAAGCAAACGGCGGCCGAGCCCGGGTCCGCAGAAGGCTTCTAGCAGTGACCGCGGTCGCTCGACTCGGTGAGCCCGCGTACAGACGCTCTTCTCCTTCACGCGAACCTTTGGCTATGATTCCTACACGACTTGTACAATGCAGCGTTCTTTCGGATCCGCCGGAGCCCTGCTGGGTGGTGTTCCCAACAAACGTTTATGAGGAACCCGAAGACGTCCCTCGAGCAAAGTCCAATACGATCCGTCTGTCTCCTGTCTCCTCCTCATTGCCTCAGAAGCGCATGCATGCGCAGCTTCGCTCCTCAGATGTTCACAATGAGTTCTGCACGTGTATACTTGTGGTCGACTGGTCGTGACCCTACCACGGTCCAGGCCCGCCACCGGCACTCCTGCACGCCTGCGACGGGCAAGCTCCTCCATGATGCCTAGCGCAGCGAAGCACGGGCCCCCGTCGCCCCGAGGCCCTCAGACCGACCGCTCTTGGTCCTTGGAAGCTGGAACTGAGCTCGCTCCGTTCCCGGGGGTCTGGACTCTGGAGCCGTCGGTATGCCGGTATTGATGCCTATGTGCCATCCGCAGCGCACGCACCGAAACATCGAGTGCGGAGAAGCCGGAGTCGGGGGCCCGTCGGCCCTCGCACTAACGATCGCCCACGCCCACGCATACGCATGTGCATACAACTCACTGGGGTGTAGGGCCGTGTATGCTGCAGTGTATGCGTATGCGTATGCGGGCATGAGCCAGTGGCAGGTTGCAGACCCGAGTTCGCGCAGTCAAGGTGCCAATTGAATATTTATGCCTGTATGTCCGTGTCTGTGCGGGGCGCACGCGTCCCCGCTTGCCAAGTAGGTAGTTGCGCATGGGGACATCGCGCCAGGACGTCGGTGGACGCGTGGCGAATTTGACATGGGGGGCGGACGCGGCGCAGCGAGTGACTAGTGAGCGACGCCATGACGGATTCGGTCTGCGGTGTTCTCGGGTTGGCGCCTTGCCGCTTCAACTTGGTACGTAGATAAACTTCAGGGTCGCCACGGCCCACGTGGGGTTCCTGTGCAGCTCAGGCTGGGGTGGTTTTGAGGTGGGGGAGGAGTTCCGTGGGCTGAGAGGGCTCAGACCACGCACTGGGCCTGCCTCTTTGGGGGATCTGCTCTGGGATGGGTTCTGGCCGCTAGGACGGCAAACTGGACTCACCTCACCGATAGACACCTTCGCCGGATCTGAGCAGGTGGGTTTTGGCTCTTGACTGTGGAATAGCTCTCGAGGTCGTGCGGAAGAGCGGGTTCGTGCGGTGCTTAGCAGGCAGAGCCTGACATCCGTGGACAGTGGGGCGAACCATGTGTGGTCGCGCTGCGATTTGCCATACAGCGAACGGCCGCCGGTGCACTGGCAGTTGCTAGCACGCTGAGGCCCGCCTGACCAGGCTGTTCGCGAGCTAAACTTTGCCCGTCCTGCCTCTCCTCGCTGGCAATGCCTCCGGCCTGAGGGCGGCGACTTGGCCATTTGCGTACCACGACGGGGGTCGATTGAAGTCATGACGCGGCAGATGATGATCGTACGCCACAAAGCTGACTGCCGCGTGCGTCTGTGCGTGCTACACCGCCACGACCCGCGACGGGTGCTGAATCAGGGTTGCACCGGAGACATACATCGGTGCTGTTCTCCTATCATCCCACGGGGGGATTGGCATTGCGTAGGATCTTCCTCTCGCAAGAGCCCTCGCGTGGGATGTGGAGTCATGCTGTTCAATGGCAAGACATCTATGAATGTGTCCCGACGGGGATACTACTGCTACGTGTACTCTACATGAGGTGGAATAGATACAGTGATACATCAAGAGGAGCCGGCAAGAACAGTCAGTCAAGAATCAAGAAAGAAGAACTCGCAATTCACAAATCAACGATCAAGAAGGGGGAACAAGGGCCTGGATCTGATCGTCCGACAGAGCCCGGTTCGCACCCGCTCCGCTAAAGGCGAACTCCGGGTCTCGGTGATCCCGCCGCGCGAAACCAATGTTCGATGTGCGACAAAGCCCACCGGAGGCAACCTGAAACGTTGCGGTCAGTTCCCCGCCAAACATATCCGGTCGTCTCCTCTCCCACCTCGCACCTAGGTACCACTGCACGCGCGCACGGAGAGGTTAGTGCCGGTGCACACATCTTCAGTAATGCCCTGACGGACCGGCCTCGTGCTCGTCGTAGTCGTCGTCGTCGTCCATGCGGGACCCGGTCTTGCGTGCCTTGCGCACCCCGGGGGGCGAGCGGATGCTGCGCGGCTTATTGTCCGGCCCGCGGCGGACGGGGAGCTGGTCGTACACGCACTCCTCTCGGTAGCGCTGGCAGTTCGTGCACGGCTGGGCACCGTCGCACTTGGACCTGCGGCGACGGCTGTGGACGTGGACGGAGTCAGCATGGACTGGGAGAGCAAGGCTCGTGGTAGGAGGCGTTACCAGTTGCCGCATGCTATGAAGACGCGCTCGCGCTGCTTCCCGTCCACGGTGAGAGGTTGTGCGTGGTGAGTGGCGGAGAGTTGACGAGAGGTGCCGTCGTTCCGGGGGAGCGGCATCGGGGAAGAAGGCGGAGGCGGGAACGGAGCGTATCTCATCGCAGATGCGTGCGGGTTCTGCGTGGAAGACACCGGTGAAAGGGGGCGAGCATGCGGCGGGTAATACGCTGGGGACATGCCCCCTTGACCAGCCGCTCCCGGGTCAGACGCAGATCGCGATATTCCAGCAGTGTAAGGGTCGACGGGTGTCGCGTAGGGATATTGTGGTTGTGTGGCGTGGTGCGTGAGTTGGGGCCCTGGCTGCATTCCGGTCGCATAGGCCGCCTGGAGCCCTTGCTGGAAGGCGGTCGGGTCGGGTCCGGCTGAGTAGTAGATCGGGACGTTGGGGTCGATGGGGTACCGTGAATAGCTGTTCCTGTCAGAATATACATCGGGGTCTAGTGACGTAGTAGCGTTCTCCACAGACTCCCGCCACGAATAGTTGTCGCTATCGGAAGTCCATGGCTGACCGGAATAGTTGCCGTGGGGGTAATTGTTCTGCATGAATCGAGTAGTATGTGGAAGGAGGAGAACGTTGCAGGTCGGGGAGCGACGGTGGCGTTAACTTGAGCAATGGGCTCTGGATAGCAGACGGACACGTTTTGTACGTACGAAGGATGGGTCGGCGCAGTCGTCTCCTCGAGGACACTGCGGTCTTGGCTGAGAACCGGTTTGCTGGTGGGGCCAGTACGAGAGAGAGCCTGAACCCGTCACTGGTGCGTTAGAGGCGATGATTGACGATATGTGGATGGAGTTGCACGTTTGTTGAATTGGAGTGCAAGTTGTCCGTGCCAAAATCGGCGATTTACAAAAGCATGATCCAAGACGCCCCGAAAAACACATCGGGAGGGGTGGTACACAGTCTGGAAACATGCAGTATTCGTCACCGGCGAGGGACATTCCGGCGAGGGAATCTAGGCTGTAATAGCCTTGGGCACCCCAGCTTAACAGACATCGACGTTTTCGTGATGCTTGTACGCCTTCAAATGTCATGCAGATACCGACAGTGCGACCCGTGCCAGCGAGTATAGCTATACGTACCTGCGATTAGATTTGGTCGGCTGGACTACGCTGACGGGGAGATGCGGTGCTCAAGGGGAAGCGCTGCTGCCCAGCCACACGATCGCAGTTCCAGGCCTAAATTCCGACAGCGTGTACAAGCTGAGATGGGGTGGAGATGAGTGAACGTGACCATGATAGATGACCATCATTGAAACTCACCGAGTTAGGCAACGATGTGTTATTTGCATCTCAGTACTGCATATCTCCCGTTCCGATCATAGGAGGCTGGATCACGAAATTGAGAACAGTGCTGACGATTCATTTACGATGATGCTTGTTGCGAAAGCCACCTGTCAAGGCCAAGATGAGGATGCAGCGAAGCTGAACACAAAGCTAAGCCCCCTGATTGGCAGGTAGGGGGAACTTTTCCTACGGGCTGTCGAAGGCTACATCCCATTCCGACTCGTGAAATGGCACTTCGCTTGGATTGCGAAGCAAGGACACATCCTAAAGGATCTAATCGATCGTGGCCTCTCACCTGAATCATCGATATCACCCAACAAGTCTCCTCAGAGCAGTCTGGAACGTTGATGGCGGTGACGTCGTTTGAGCCCTCCTGTCACCTGACGCGCCTGAAGGACACCCATTCCTCATGTGAGCAGACACCTCGATGTTTGGAGGCGCATTGGGCTCTTACACCAAGGCAATCAAGGTCGTCTCCATGGTCGACGTCCGCAGTACGACCGTGGAGTGGTAGGACGCAAAAGGCTGTTCATTATCTGCAGAACGTGACACTGTTTCAATTACGCACCAAAGGTCTTTCCATCCGTTTCGACATGCCCAAGCGAACATCCCCTACAACGGTTGACGTTCCGATGTGCTCTGAGCCACACTCACGATATATTGAAGCCAGGGACGAGCTTGAACGGGCTTCAGGTTGACGGTGTGGCCAGTGCCAACCCGTCCTCTGGACAAGAGCTCCTGACATTTCTCCCAAGGCAAATTCAGAACAGAGGGATGCATAGCACTGATCCACTGGCGATGTTGTGGGTGGAAGATGAGAAAGGCAACGGCGGTGACGATGTTCGAGGCGTCTCCGGATTTGCGATGGCTGTGGCAGTGGGGCTCCGGCGATGCCCGGCCCGGCCTCCTAGTACTGTACTCCCCGAGCCCCCTTCGCCTGGGTCAAGCTTTGTACCGAAATACCCCGGGGTATAATCGAAATGCAACGTAACTACCCTTCCATCTTGTTCCGTATGAACTGATCCCACATTCTCTGGTGGCACTAAGTACCACTTCGCCTCAGATTGTCGCAGTTGACAAGTCCGTGAAACAAGCCTGACAGTCTACTCTGCATCTGAAAAACGATTGGAAGAATGCGGCATGTACAGTTGTCTGTAAGATCCAATTGGCGCTTGTACTTTACGAGAACCCGTCCTTCATGGGAGACGTACCAGTGCGTCCCGTCTTCGAAAGCTTCCATCGGCTGCTAGGACGAGCCTAGGTGGCGATTCGGGCAGTATGTGCGGAAGGCAGGATCCGGTCCAATGGCGTCTTGATAAATGGGCTACTCCATCGTATCTATTTCAGGCTCACGGTAAAGCCACAGAAGTTAACGGATGTGGGATTTACAGGTGGATTGGCTGTCTTCTGGCACCGAAAACCCCAGTGTTCGCCATCCTCGCCAGTTCCCTAAAATCAGATAATCATCAAGGCAATGAAAAACCACTTGATACGTAAATCGTACTCAACAGCATACTTCGATGTATAGGGGCATTTAGGTCGTCCGCCGATAGAGAGGAAAACAGCAACTTCCCATGTGGTGCAGTACTGTGCTTCCCTGTCCGGCGGCACAAGTCAATAACCTTCGCCCCCGCAATCAAGCCACGCGACTGAACCGGGTCCGACCTCCCGGTACTGAGCCCTAACGCGGCGCATCCAGTGAATGCGATGATGCGCATCCACTTGGAGGACTTGATATCCAGGACCGGCCGACAGTGCCGCCACGACCTCAAAGTGGTCCATCACGTTTGGGCTATGCGAGCTACCTCCTATTCAGCATAGCCAGATAAGATGCAGGCCACTGTTTGTATCACGGATTGCGCACCACGATGTCCATGACCCGCCTTCTAGGCTCCGATGACTGGCGATTCCGACGATCTCAGCTGGCATGTCCTGCTCAGCTGTCCTGATCCCCTCTCCGGCCCCGGCAGCAATATCACCCACCTTCTCTCGTGCTATCCACCGCAAGGCTATGGCCCCAGCGCCAGTAGCCCGGTCCGAGCTCCATAAGGGGGGGTGACTCAAAGTCGCTGGAGGCAGCGAAGTGCACCGCGGGCTCGGAACCACACTACGCCCACCGGTGCAATTGCTGTTCCAAGACACGCTTCGGCGCACCGCAATGCGTAAGCTCGAGGGGTCACAAGCTATGTATCCATGGGGACTCCGAACGCCTAGAAATCAGCAAGGACGGTGAGGATGGCGAGTTGTGGACGTCCGCGCTTCACACGCACCTGCCTCGCGGGCTTTCCGGAGACGGCTGGACGGGGCAGCATGGGAAAGCGGTCCGATTAAACTGTAACCACAGAAAGGAAGAGCTCTGTGGTGTCTTCGAAGATAACCGGGTGGCGGGCGCGATGGTCGACGCCCGACGTTCGCCGTTCGATGTCCAAGCTCAAGTGATTGAAGATTCGGAATATTCAAAGATCGCCGGCGGGGTGGCTGTGCTCTGCTCCCGCTTTTGGCAACCGTCGGTGATGAAGGCGCCGGGGTAGTCCGGTGGTGGCACTCAAGCAAGAACGACGAGCTGCTCTGAGCCTCATCTCCTCGATGAAAGTCGCACAGAATAATTTATGCCAATACACACATCGCTTTATCATATGCACTGCAGTGCCGAATAGCCCGGCTGCCAGCGATTCGCCGCTATCTACAGTACTTCAAGTTTAGGCATCAAGTCGCAGTCAGAAGGCGGTCGTGTGAGCCGGACTTGAACACGAAAGATACACAGCTCTGGAATAGACTTGCAGAGTAGAAACACAGCAAAACGTTATGCCACAGATAGACAGTACAGGTGACAACAATATCGCATATACAGGACCGGAAGTAAACCGCGCGCAATCGTTCATGTCGAGGGCGGTCAAGTATGTGCATGTACATGTTCCAATGATATCATGGGGAACCATAATATAGACACAGAAGAGAAAGGTGGACACATTTAGCTCGTTCCTCCTGACGTGGCGTAGCATACGGCCGGGTAGGGTCAGCTAAGAACATCCAGCATCAGCATCGACCTCGACGACGACCGACAGGGACATGACGAACCAATAACAAACCCGTTTCAGTCGAGAAACCTGCCCGAACGTCTCATGAGAGGCGTGAGGTGCGAGCCTTCCGCACTGCGGGTCTGCGCGGCTTCCTCTGTCCGACCGGGGACCGAATGCGGGGCGCCTTGTCCTGCCCTCGCCGCCTCGGGGCAGACTCGTAGCAGCAGAATACCCCCTGGTCCGCGACGCGCTCGCAGTTGAAGCACGACGGCTGCCCGCCGTCGCACCGGAGCTTACGCAAACGACTGCATGAAGAACCGGAGAAGGGGTCAGCACGCTCCGAACGAAGGCAGAAGAACCTCTCAGAGGGAAGGA
Organism: Ganoderma boninense; assembly: GCA_002900995.3. Lineage (NCBI taxonomy): Eukaryota > Fungi > Basidiomycota > Agaricomycetes > Polyporales > Polyporaceae > Ganoderma > Ganoderma boninense. The sequence continues at coordinate 3,151,759 of CM035311.1, forward strand.
GAAGGCATACCAGCGGTCACACGCGACGAACACGCGTTCGCGGGGCTTGCCGTCGACGGTCAGGGGCTGGTCGGGCGCGAGCGCGATCTTGGACTTCTGGCGGCGCCGGGACTCGCTCGCCGAGATGCTCTCGGTGTCCGTCACGGACGACGCGGAGGAGAGCGACGGGACCGAGTCGGCGTCCCCGAAGCCGAAGTCTGGGAACGACTGGACGAAAGGGTGTGGCGGCGGCGACTGTTCTTCGTAGAACACGGGCGAGGGCCCGCGGTGGGACACGATCGGCGTGTAGGGGTTGTGCCGGTACAAGGCGTTGACAGGCGAATTTGAGTGCGCGATGGGAGCGCAGACAGGAGCTTGATAGTGGTGCATGGTGGAAGGTTCCTGGCGGAACGTGGGGGTGAAGGTGTCGAAGGCGTGGTCGACGAAGGGACGCGTGTCAGGGGAGTAGTGTGAGGGCCTGGGAGGGTCCGAGTAGAACTCCGGAAGCCAGCCGGCTCCCTGGACTGAGAGCGCATCGAGCCAGGAGACGACGTAGTCGCCGCTGTTAGGATGGGGCATGCTGGACGAGCTCGCGTAAGGGTGATTATGCTGCATATTCGACGCGGGACTAAGCGAAGATGGGGGGAGGACACTGGGGGTGCGGGGGCGTTAGTTACTGAAGAGTGGCGGCGAGGGTCAGAAGGACTAACTGGTTATGTATCTCCCAGGGATTCCGCACAGCAGCTTCTCAGGATACGAAGCGGTGCTCGTTGCAGACAAATTCGTACCGAATCCCCAGTGACATAAGATCGCACATCGTGATCAGGACTAAACATGATCCCTGGAGTCCCGAGTTTTCCCACCGGTCGCATACTGCGAGGAACTTCCTGCGAACACAAAGAAGGTTGACGCGCTCTCCATGCAAAAGGAACCCTTCAATGATGGAACTGTCAGACGCATTGGGAACCATGATAAGACAAAGGTCCGAAGACGAACCTTATATTCCGCCTGATGATGAAGCTGCAGTTCGTAGCTTCCAGCGAAGCGGAAATGGCAACGTCCGGAGGGCTGGAACGAGACGCATGAGCTCTATGGCATACCACGCACATGGTCGGATGGCGATCTGTGTGGGAAAGGAGTGGATGACGAGTCCGCAAAGAACGGGGATCCAAGGCTGTGCATCGCAATTCCTCCCCAGGACCTCCCCAGGACCGCTGCACAACAGAAATACAGCCGCTGCCCTCGGCCGAAGGCGACATGGATACGACCACAGAAGCTAGAATATCTTCCTCTCCACCTGATAGCCAATTGCCCTCGAAACTCTGCCAAGCAAATGCACGGATGAGCCGACACGCTCGAGGGTTGCAGTCTCACAATCCAGACTCCATGAAAGTGGGGTGAGAACCTGCATCCCCTGGAGGGAAAGCGCAATCAACTGATCGCACATTGAGGATGCAGGACCCCGGAACCGTTAATGTGCGTCATGAGTGGATGTCTTCGGACCCGTTCGCGTGGTGCCCGCCACGGGAGGCCGCGTACCGTGACCAAACTCATGATTCGTGCTCAGCGACCTGCACCAGATCACAGCAGAGAAGGTCGTGCTTTCAAAGCCCGCAAGATTAACATTACCTAGAAGAAGATTTTCGCTCAGTTGCCCGTTGCAAGGTTGTTGTCCATCGTTCCTCCGTAGTACGCCTTTTCGATGGCATTTCTACGATACGCAGCCTCGAGGCAGGAGGTTTGATCGACAATAGAGGGGATTGTGCCAGGTCAGCTGAATCGCAAAGGAGCATTCTGGCCCGAGATCACTCACACAGGCACCTAGACAGAGAAGGCGGGAGTTGTGCGGCCAGGGGCGGTTTCCAAGGGTCCACAAAGTTGCAGCGCTACGCGTAAGATGGAGTGTCAGTCACCAAGGAAAAACGAGTCCCCGAGGTGGGCTGAATTCAAAAACAGTGCTACGTAGTGCATTTGCACAGCCGACTCGAGTCGGCCTCTTCCTGTGCATCGATAATTAAGGAAAGAGAAGGGGAGTCCGAGATGTTCGCGATGATGGACATTTGCTGTTGCGACGCTAGCACGAGAGAGCACCCTCAATCGCCGGTTTCCGCTGCGCAGATGACTGGTAAGTACGAGGCAAGCCGACGGAGAGGATGCTGTGATGGCGGAGAGTACGAGCGAGAGAGCGTCGGCCAGGGCTCGGGCACGCCAGCTCGCAGACGGACTCCGATGCGAACGGCGCGCCTACTGCTCACATGCGGCTGTGCCATGCGAGCAGAAAGGTTTCTGTGGCTGTCCGCCCCTTGCATCAAGCGCCCAGCGCCCGCCGTGATAACTTGGGCCGCTCGCCGTCGAACACACTCCTTCTCCCCTCTCCATGCTAATCCTTGCTCAAAGCTGGTGCCTCTTCTCAGCTTTTCTCTCTCTCTCTCCAGGGCCTTTCCGCCGGAGAGAATCGCCAGTCGTGTTCCCATCATCAAGGCGTCTGCGAATAGACCTGTGCACTCCCACATTGTCGAGGAGATCCGGTGCGTATCTTTGGAAAGTCTCCCCAGAATCCTGGACGGCGTTACACCAGGGCCTCATATGCGTCCCCTCCCGATTGGAGGAAGCAATACCAGATCATCGGCATTGGTTGCCATATTGATCCAGTGCCGAACACGTGCACGAAGGTTCGTGATGCAGACCCTCCACGAGAAGCTTCGCTGACGTACACTCCCCACCTTCAACTTCTACCGCGTGCCGGCACCAGGCTCGCCGCTCCTAGACTCAAACAAAGGCGAAGGGACTCTATGATCACAACGGCAGGCTTTCACCGAGCCAGGATAGGCGTGTCGGAACAATCAACGTCTTGCCTTCTAGAGGCATCACAGAAGAAGTCGTTCGGTTGAGCTCACACCGCTTCCAGACAACAGGCATTCCAATTTCACAACATTCTCCGCCACTGAGAGGGCCGACTGGAAGCCGAAGCTCGCCGCAAGAGGCACTGAGGTACCGTCGTGTCCAGAACTTCCAAACCCAACTTCCCGGGGGATGTCGCCACTCAAGGGCTGCAACGAAATCAGGGCAGTGTCCTCCTCATACGCCGCGTTCGAGATTCAACTGACCTGTCCTTCCAGATGATAACAACCATCATCGTCGCGATCCTTCTCAGCTAGCTTAGCGTGTCATGGCCAGGCGTAGGGACTGGCGCTGAGAATGAGCCTTCATCGTTCCGTGGCGACTCACGCGTAGGCGTCGACACGCTGAAGGATACGAGCCCCCTGCCGAAACGTCGGCATGCACAACACCGGTCGCACGACACCTGAGTGATTCTGGGAGCGCAATTGCATGTCCCGTCTCGGCCTTCAGCAACTCCAGCGAGACTCACCCCACATCGTTCCCAACAGCTTGGCCCCCCGAATCAGCACCACGAATAGAATACGTACGTTGTACTACCACCATCCGCTTCGTGCGGTTCGAACAGGCTTCCGAGCCACCGAGCAGGTGTCCGCAAACCTAGTGCCCGTGACAGCCAACGGTCGGCTCCCGCGAGCCATTTGTCAATGTACCTCAAACGCTGTCTGAATCTGATGGACGACCCCCGGCCACAAGCACGACGATCTGTCAGCCTACGCCAGGCCTTCGCAGCACGCCCTTCGCCTAGGCAACGCGGCGGAGGCCCCCGTCCGAGTCCTCGATCCCGCGCATGTAAGTAAGTATTGTTGGTGCCTTGGGCCCGCGTCCAAAGCTGCTCGGTGCTCCGGGTCCCATGCCGTCGGTCGCTGTGCACCATTGGTCGCCCTCGCACGCGGTTTTCATTTCGGTGTGTTGGCTAAACGCTAGTCTCCGCGCCCTCGGCCTGCGCACCCTCGACCTCCGAACGCTGGGCAGATCTCCAGCCGAGTCTGTCGTCCCTAGGCATCTCTGGCCTTGACGCTGTTACGTGTTACGATGACGGTGGATGTGGTGCTTGTGGTGGGTGTGGATACGGGCCCCGTCGTGCCCCAACCGCCGCAACTAATTCATCTCGAGAGAAGGCGCATGCGAGTCGGCAGTATACGTACCCTCGAGAGGGTACTGCACCCTTGATCCGAGTCGGAGTCTTCGATTCTCGGTCTTCTCTCCCACCCCCTTTATCATGTGGTTTGAATGGTCATCGATCAGCAGTCATGGAAGCGGGCCGCACCGTAAGGCAGCAGAGCGCTAAGTGACCCAAGTTCAGCTGGGACGTCGGTCAATGGGGCGCGTTTTGTGAGAGAGAACGGGGGCTAAGAACCTGGAAGAAGATGGGAAGGGGGGAAGGGGGCAAAGGCCAAAAGCTTCGAGCACGGTTGTTCACACTGCTGTGAAAGGATGGCGACGGATGTGTTGATGTAGGAGGGGGATTGGTGGGCTCATCAGCGCAGGCAGCGTTGAGCATGCAGCTGCATTGTGAGGCACAACCCGGGGTACGTGTTCTCCGAATGACTGAACATCATGCACCACGGACATGTACAGCTCAAAGCAGATGGTCGTGATGGGGCAGAAGACAATGTCATGTCGGGGCGGGAACCTCCGGGTCCGTGTCAGGAGCGCATACGACATTGCAGTATAGTACAACCACCCACAATTATAGCTGGCACATGCCCATCGCATTGGGGAAGGTCGTGCCAGAAAAGTTGTTGCCGTGCGATAGGACCACATAGAGAAGCATTTGCTGTCGGCAAGAGGTCTGTAAGATCTAAATGACCCATAAAAAGAATCTCTAGAGCAAGGGGATATATCCGGGCCTATAATCTGCAGCAGAGAGAACGGGTTTATTTTGTGCGAGAGCATGCCAATACCGAGAGCAAGATGAGCCGTGGGCAATGGACCTAATCGATGACGCTCCGAGGTATGCATAATATTGATAGCTTCATGCTTATGGGGACAAATAGGATCCTGGAAAAGACATACCCGCCCGGAGCACAAGCACTACAAAGTCTGGGGCTCCACCTGAAGACTGAGGTCTACTGAGCTTCAGACGATAAGAAAGTTTCGATATTTTCGTCTCCTCGGTCACAGAGTACCGGTCGATCTACGTATATTCAATATTCGCATTAGCAGAGATAATATGGAGGGGCAGTAGGGTGCAGTGACTGCACCTCCCCATGTTCAACTGGATTCCGGAATATTGAGCTGCCAGTGTTCTCGAGTAAAGTTGCTAAGTATTGCGTTAGGACAAGGGAGCAGGGATGCTACCATTTAGTGTGGCTTTCGTTGGTGCACGATTGATACTATCGATTTACGGTCATCCATTGCTGGGGGGGAGAAAGAGGAGGAGAAAGGGTTGGGTGTCGAGGCTCCGGAGCAGAGGAGCGGTGTCACCGTTGCTTTACAACCATAGTTGTAAGCCATGAGAGGCAAAGCAAGTCTCTGTTAGTATATCGGTTAGTACACGCGCCTGTCATTCCACTGACCGCGCGAAAGCGGGGTTCGACTCCCCGACAGAGAGCTAAGCTTTTTCCGCCAAGTTCCAACCCTCTTACTTACCGCTGGCGACTTTTTGGACTGAGCGGTGACCGAGTCGGACTCGACGTCGACGCCGTGAACCCTGCGCTCATGATCACCAGGCTCGGCCTTGCTCCCACTCGAGCAGTTGCTCGTGCTTCGCTCTCTGCAAGCTCTCCTAAAGTGTATGTCCTGCGCCGTGCCGTTTCGACGTCAACACAGCAGCCACCTCGTTCTTTGGCCCGGACCACAGCCTACGCCTCCCTCTTCCTCGTCTCAACCGGTCTTTTCGCCGTCTACTATTTCGACTGCCGAGCCGCCTTGCACAAGTATGTGGTGACTCCCGTCATACGTCACACTCTTGATGCGGAAGCGGGCCACAAGCTTGCGGTCCGTGTCTTAGGCTCGGGACTTGCACCTCGTGACCCAGTCCAGGACGACGAGATTTTGAAGGTGGAGGTGCGGACATACATTGCCATCTGGTGTCATAAGCCTTTCGTCTCATGGGAATTGCAGCTGTGGGGCGAGGAGTTGTCCAACCCGGTCGGACTCGCGGCAGGGTTCGACAAGCATGCAGAGGCCATAGACGGTGTGTTCTTATGTTGTCATATCCCTTCCTGCCGCCCTCAATGGGCATATAGGGCTTTTTGGCCTCGGGTTCAGTTGGGTAGAGGTGGGGAGTGTGACACCAAAACCCCAGGTGCGTCCGTATCCTCTGACCGCGAGCGTGACCGCGGTCCACCAAAACTCGAAATGCAGCCAGGGAACCCCACACCGCGTGTATTCCATCTACCGGACGACTCAGCTCTCATTAACCGCTATGGCTTCCCTTCCGAGGGCCACGTTGCCGTCCTTTCGCGTCTTCGCGCCCGCCTGCCCACTCTTTTCGCCTACGGCTCGGACCCCACCTCCCAATCCCCATTACACGAAGAAGAGCACGCGTCGTTGCGCCCGAACGCGCTTCTCGCCGTGAACCTAGGCAAGAACAAGTCTTCGCCACAGGGGTCCATCGATGACTTTGTGGCTGGCGTCCACGTCTTCGGGCCATACGCCGATGCCCTCGTGGTCAACGTCTCCAGTCCAAACACGCCTGGCCTGAGGTACGCCATCCGATTTCCCAGCTCCCAAAGCGAACAACAACTCTGAGCCTCCCGTTCTTTCAGAGGGATGCAAAGTCGCACCGTGCTGGAAGAGCTTCTCGCCGGGGTGATCGCCGCTCGGGACGACGTCACCGCGCTGTCCACCCACGCCCACCGTCCGAAGCTCCTGCTCAAGATCTCCCCGGACCTCTCCGACGCAGAAGTCGCGGACGTCGCGGCCGCCGTGCGCGCTGCGGGGGGAATCGACGGCGTCATCGTGAGCAACACGACCGTCCAGCGGCCTGCTTCCCTGTCAGATCGTGCGTACCCCCCTCTACCCCCTCCCCAGATCCCACCCCGCGTGTCCTATCTGGCACCATCACTCGTCGCTCATCGCTCATCGCACACTGCTCATTGCATCCGTCTCTCCCCCTCAGCGAACAAGTCGGAGACGGGCGGGCTCTCGGGGCCGCCGCTGAAGCAGCTCTCCCTCACCACCCTCTGCACACTCCGCGGCCTCCTCCCCGCGGCCGTCCCGCTCATCGGGTGCGGCGGCATCTCCTCCGGGGCGGACGCGCTCGAGTTCGCGCGCGCGGGCGCCGCCGCCGTCCAGCTGTACACGGCGTTCGGCTACCAGGGCCCCGGGGCCGCGCGCGCGATCAAGGACGAGCTTGTCGAGCTGCTGCGCAGGGAGGGCACGACGTGGCGCGAGGTCGTCCGCGGGGCCGTCGAGCAGCATAGCTACCACGAGCCTACGGTGGAGGACCTCCACCAGGAGGCGGAGGAGCTGAAGAGCCTGCTCGATGGGCTCGGGGACAAAATTGAGGAGGAGAGCATACAGGTACAGGTCCCGGGATCGGCGCCGAGTGAGAGTGGGAGCGCGGAGGTCGAGGCGGGCGGGGAGGGCGCGAGTGATGTGACGCCAAGCGGGGATCCGGGCACTGAGCACCCTGAAAGTGGGGCGGCGTAGGATCGTGGGCATGTACCTGTGGCGGCGGACGTCCGCCGCCATGCGAATAGAGAGAGGTGGGGGTTGAAGTCTCGCAAAATGTGCGTCGTTCCGTGTTCTCGCAGGCCGGACCCGAAATACTCGCAGGGCGACCGTCGTATGACCGGTCGTTCGAATTCTGGCATCCCATACCCTCGATCTCGGAGAGGCGATGCGACGTCGGCGGCTTGGCAGGACTGGCGATGCCAAGTGCGTCGCCGGAAGGAGAGGAAGTGCCACACCCAGGTGAGTCTTCCTTTGGGAACATCACCGCATATATCGCGGTGCGCGGTTGGCTGCATCCCCCAGAAATTTCAGGTGGACGTCAGCTGCCCAAGCTCTAGGGTCGTTTCCGTTTCTGCCGTCTGCGGCCACTTCTCAGCCTTCACGCCTTCCACCTGCACCCTGCGCTGATCACGTCGCGTCGGGGGTACGTATACGTCCGTACCTGATGGGTCCGTTTTGGGTGTTCACCTTGCTCAACGTCGCTGCACGCCTACAGGCGTACGGTATCTCCGTCAGCCGGACCGCACCTGGCACTGCAGGGTCGTTTTGGCCATGATCAGGGCACTGCTGTCCGTGGTGATGGGGAAGAGCGGCGCTGCAGGCGAAGAAGGGTGCCAGAACAGGTGCAGTTGCGCATGTATCGTGCATTGTGGCGGGGCTTCTATTAACGCGGCGTCGCGGCCCTCCCCGTCCTCTCAGATGCCCGAGATCGAACCCCTCTTCTCAATGGAGGGTGCTTTTCGGTTGTCGACGGAGGCGTCCATGCAAGATGTCAACGTCCGACGACTACGACTACGACGTACGCTCGCCGGATACCTGAGCGCAAGCTCGGCGCCACAATGGCCCGCGACGTGCGTGCGTGAGCCCTAGTGACCGACGACGATGAGCGCAGTTGTCCTTCCGGAAGTGTCCAATGGGTAGACCGGGAGCTTGGGCGTCCGAAGCGAACAAGCTCGTCGGGGGTGGGGGATATCGACAGCAGCTGTCATCCTGGCTCGATCCGCTGTTCTCCGGAATGCAAAATACCCCGTGGTTTTCTGCTTCAATTCACAGGAATGCAGGAGGAGGACATCTAGCTGTGCGTTCTCCCGGCTATACCTCCGTTAATGTGTCTCGCTCGAATTTTGTGTCAGTGCATTATTCGGCGAACTCCATAGCATTCACCATCAAGGACTGTGAGATGCCAGCACTGTTTATTCATAGGACACCGTGCGACGTCATGCTCTCAATTGTCGTGGACTTGATATCCAGGATGAGTAACTCTCATACATTGTGCGTAGGCTGCACCTCCGTAACATATATGCTGACCACCCATGCTACGGTAGCCACTTGCGATCAGAATAGGGCGGGAAGGACAATTGCTTGTGCTCTGCGAATTTCCCGCATTTCCGTGGAGCCAGTTTCGTTCGTCAGTAGAATAGCGCTGTGCTCAAGGCTGAAACCGATGCTCCTACCCGGGATGCGGAAACGCACGGTATGGAATTTTGACAGATTTTCCCTCGGAATTGTACATGGTCAACAGCTTCTTTTGCGCCTCTCCGTGGATCGGCAAGCTCCTGCGGGTTAGCCAATACACGGCTCGGTTACGACCATGGACGGTCATCGCTCCTGCGTATAAAACATGGCCGAGGCACACAACTCAGGTCTCGCAGAATCCACAACCCGGATCGTCTCCAGCGAACTCAAAGCTCAACGTTAACACAGCTCCCACTCCCTGTTTGCTCTTTACTCTTCAGTCTTTGACCTCGCCATACATCGACAACCATGTCCTGCGTCCTGAAGCCCACCATGCCCACTTCCTGCTCTTCGGAGCTCTACGGTATGCCCGCTCCGTCTCGTCGGTAGCGAAGTCCCTTCTGACGAGTGCCTTTCCACCCTCTCGCAACGTTCTATAGTAGCCTGCCCGACGCTGATCAGCAAGTTATTTCCTCTCGTAGTTCAGCGCAAGACGCTGACGGAAATCAATGCAGACGTTCAGGACTGGCTCATGGTGCACCACACCACGGTCGCCGGGGGCGAGTTGTGCGGCAAGGAATACCACATCTTCGTCACGGCCGAGTACCCCATTTTCGGCCCGACCAAACATCAGCACATCAGCACCAACGTCGCTATCCCCCTTGGGCCCATCAGCGTCGAGGTAAGCCAGCAGCACGATACTCTTACCCGTCGTCATTGTGGAAATGCTCTCTGACACCCGCATGACCCGCATTGTTCTAGCTCGCCACTGAGCTCAACCTCCCCACCTGCGTCTCACCCCGCGACCAGGTCACGATCTCCGTGAACTACCCGCTCCTGCCCTCAGTCAAGGCGGGCACATACACAGGCGACCTCCGTGCCAAATGCGGAATCCGCATGTCCGTCGGCGTGCCCGAGGTCAACGGCACGATCAGCGTGTCGCTCAAGGAGTTCTTCTGCGACCCGCAGGTCGAGCTCTGGGTCGAGTTTGACCTGGTGGTCTTCGGCGTCGAGTATAAGGGCAAGTTCCCTGTGCTCTCGTTCCCGTGAGCTCCCTCCTCTCTCTTCGCTCTGCTCCTGAATGCTATGACGCTGATGGTGACGCGCGTCCTGCGTAGCTCCAGCGGCCGGTTCATCGAGTCGAGCAGCGAGCTGATTACGGAGAAGGGCGCGGTGGTGACCACGACCCTCACGTCGGGTCTTCAAGAGACCGAGGCGCCCTCCATCAGCGACCGCAACGAGGCGAACGCCACCGCCGACATCGTCGTACGTGACGCCGTCACTGTCGTCGCCGCTGAGTAGGACAGCCAACACGCACTGGCAAGGCGACGCCCCGCTCCCTCACGGAGCAGCTCCTGACTCTCTTGGCAACCAGTATCGCTCAAATCGTTTTGTTATGCTTTTGTATGTGGAGAAAACCCATACAGCTATCGCGTCGACTATGCCCTATCTTTTCTTTCCACACAGTGCCACTGTTTGCCATTCCTGCTAGACAACCAGATCTTCGCTTATTACTTATGCTTTGTATTCACACTGCGCTTGTTGTGCATTTCAATGAGATGCCACAAACCATACATTATTCATATGTGTCAGGGCTCCAAACGGCGCAAGCTCAGTTACCCTCCGACGGTGAGCCCGCGCCGGATCGCCGAGCCAATGAGGAGGCCGCTTGTCCACGTCCAAATCTGGTATCATAGGCGCCTCAGGTTCTCAACCCAGCCGCACGACGTCGGCGGTCGTCCACTCTCTCCGCCCTCCATGCCAGCTACCCAGAGCTGACTGCAGACTCGATGTACATGCACTGATGGCTTTGATGGACACGAGGCAACTGCATGCTGGGATTTCAGCGCTGGCTACTGGTATCCTGTGCCCGGTCTTGCACTCGATCTCCACCCTCGCATCTCCCACTATTGGATCTCACAGATAGCTCCAACTGTACTACGCGATGGTCTACTCAGACGGAGTCGACGCTACCATCATAAGGAAGACTTAGAAACTGTCAGTGGTCCGCGTCCCTCCCAGATGGTGCGTGTCCTTTCGCATCTCTCGCTCCAAGCGTATGGCATCTCGCTCTTGCCTTCATTAATCCCATTTCCTACTGGGCCACAGTGGGAGGGTCTGGAGCCCCCGCTAAAACGACTCTCTCGCCCTCTCTCAGCCCTCTACACGCACAACGACCTCCTCGCTATACTACAGTCCCACTGGCATTGGGTGCGTGGATATCTTCTTCAAGGCAGATGCGCTCGAGTTCGCGCGTGTTGCGTGGCAGGCGTGCAGCTTTACACAACGTTGCACTAGCGGAGGTCATTCGCGATGCGGTCGAGTAGCATAGCCTCCGCGAGCTACTCGAAATGGTCACGGCTCCTTCTGACACCGAGCCGGCCATATAGATTCTCCATCCCGAGGCCGAGGAGCTGAAGCACCGCTTTACGGGCTTAGGAATAGGATCGAAGAGATTACAGAGGGAACCGTTGGCAAGCGGGATCGCGCAGGACTGTGCGGGCATGGACGGCCGTATGCTCAGACCAGGGATGCGCGGACCAGTACTCAGCACCCTGCGGCGTGCATGGTTGCCATGCAAATAAAGAGAGAGTTCGGCAAGCAACGTTCTCATTGGCACCGCTGTCTACTTTCGAGGCCGGAGCCGAAATACTTGCCGACTGACCGTTGCCGCTCCGGTTCTAGCATGCTCCCCCCGACACCGGACCTTGCAGCCAAATGACATCAAGTGGTTCCCAGTCAACCTTCTGTAGACTGACGGGCTGGTAGTAGCATTGCTGGACTGGAAGGAGTGCCGCACGCAGGTGGGTTTTCGTTTGGGAATATATCGCGGTGCATCGCTCGATGTTCGACTGTGCAGCCTTCGTAGATGTCGCTTTCGAGAGATTACATAGATCCCATCGCCAACGGTCGAACGGTCGTCGTTTCCTCTGCAGCGGCCATTCATCCGTGTTCACGCTTAGCGCCTTAAACTGCACCCTGAACCGTGGACGGATCACATCGCACCGGGTACGTGTATGTCCGTACCTGATGGGTCCGTTTTGGGTATTCGCTGTACTCAACGCCGCTGCGCGCACACAGGTCTACGGCATCTGCGTGACTACGTCTGGATGTGGCACGGGTTCCTTTTGGCAAAGATCAGGGCATCGCTGTCCGGATTGATGGGGAAGAGCGGCGCTGCAGGCGAAGAAGGGTGCCAGAACAGGTGCAGCTGCGCATGTATCGTGCATTGTGGCGGGGCTTCTACTGACGCATCGCGGCCCTCCCCGTCCTCTCAGATGCCCGAGATCGACTGCCTCTTCGCTCGTAAAGGACAGTCCATATCCGATGTGTGCGTAGTCAATAGGCTCGCCAGATACCCGGGCCCAAGCTCGACGTCACAATTGTGACGAACGTGCGTGCGCCCCAGTGACCGACGACGTGGGGCGCAGACGTGCTTCCGATGCGCAGATGTGCTTCCGGAACTGTTCGTCTGCTTGACCGGGAGCATGGACGTCCGAAGCGAACAGCTTTAAGTTCGTGAGATGTGGCAGACATCGATCTCTTCCTGTGAGTCTGTGCTCCTGCTAATAGTGGAGATTCGCATTCGTCTCCAGCACAAGAGTATCTGGCTGTGCGTGTTCCCAGTCTTCCAGTCCAGCAATACCTCCGTTGACGGCCCAATTGAACTTTATGTCGGGGCATTCGTCTCGGCGGCCTGCACAGCATCCATCTAGGACGTCGCAAGATGCAGGACGGCTACTTCTGGAATCGTGTATGACGCTGCGTTCTCGATTCATTTAGCCAATGGACACCTCTGTTGATTCCCGGCGGTGTTCTATTCGGTAATTTGGGCATTGTGCCCGAGTCTGAAGAGTGCGAACAGGGAGGCTAGCCTTTCAACATCGTTATCTCTCGTACGTGGGCCGTAACTCCGAAGTGTGTATACTGATGAGGCATTTGTATCAGCCGCTAAAACCGGCATACATGCACCACAGGCGAACCACGGCAAAGTCGCAGGTGGAAACTGCTCGTCTTTTGCGCAGTTCGCGCATTACCGCGGCGTCGGTCGCTGTCGGTCAGCAGGTTAAGGTTGTGCTCAAGGCTGAAACCGATCCTCCCACCCGGGGGCTGAAGGAAGCCGTGACGCCAGGTATGGAACCTTGACAGATTGTTCCTCCAAATCACACATAGTCCATAGCTTCTTTTGCAGAGACACTGTGTAGACACCAGGCTGTCGATCGGCAAGTTCCAGCGGGTTAGCCACTACACGGCTCGAGTATGGCCATGGGCGGTCACTGCTCCTACGTAGTATAAAAGCTGGCTGAGGAGCAGCCCAGGTTCCTCAGAATCTACCGCCTCCAGCGAACTCAAAGCTCCACGCAGCTTCCGCTTCATTCTTTGCCCTTTACTCTTTACTCTTTACTCTTCGGTCTCTACCCGCACCCCACATCGATAACCATGTCCTGCGTCCTGAAGCCTACCGTGCCCACTTCCTGCTCTTCTGATCTATATGGTATGCCTGCGCCATCTAGTCGGTAGCCTTTCTACTGACAAAGCCTTCGTTCGGCGATGTTCTACAGTGGCCTGCCCCACGGTGATCAGTAGGCCGTTTTTCTAGTAGTTCAGTCAAAGCCGCTGACGCAACCGAATGTAGACGTTCAGGACTGGCTCATGGTTCACCACACCACTGTTCCCAAGTGCGACTGCTGTGGCAAGGAGTACCACATCTTTGCCACGGCCGAGTACCCGCTCTTTGCCGGCAGCAAGCGCGAATACATCAGCACCAATGTCGCTATCCCCCTCGGCCCCATCAGCGTCGAGGTAGGGGAACCACTCCACGCCCTCCCTCGTCACGACTGTTGAATGCTGTCTGACATCCGCACGACCCACTTGTCTCTAGCTCGCCACCGATATCGACGTCCGCAGCTGCGTCCCGCACCGCGACCAGGTGACGATCGGCGTCAAGTACCCGCTCCTGCCCTCGGTCAAGGCGGGCACGTACGTGGGCGACCTCCGCGTCTTCCCCGGTATCCACATGGCGGTCGGCGTGCCCGAGGTCTACGGGACGATCAACATGTTCATCCAGGAGGACTTCTGCTCGAAGACGGCATCGCTCTGGGTCGAGTTCGACCTGACGGTGTTCGGCGTCGAGTACAAGGGCAAGTTCCCTGTGCTCCCGATCCCGTAAGTACCCATTCGTCACATCTCCCTGTCTGCAAGGATCGAGGTGCAGATACTGATGCGCGCCGCGATCTGTTCAGCTACTGGTTCATCTTGAGCAACACCGTGGCGATCGCCGCCAAGGGCGCTGCGGACGTGGCCACCATCACGTCCGGTGGTGAACTCCAAGCAACCTCGATCAGCGTCCACAACGAGACCAACAACATCACCAACATCGTCGCGCCCGATGCCGTTGCTGTCGCCGCGGTCACCCCGCCGGCCCAGTAAGCTGGGTCAGGTAGCGGAGACGACGATGCTCCGCACCCTCACAGTGCCCCTGCTGTTTCCCTTGGCCGCCGGCCTCGCTCAAGTCGTTCGTTTACACTTCTGGACGTGGTTTTGAAAATATGGAAAACCCTATACATCGTTTGGACTGTGTTCCTTCTTTTCTAGTTTCGCTCCATACTCGTACTATTGATGTGATTCCTTGCGGCCTCCTTGATGCCGAGAGGCTGTCTTCTCCCCATACGAGTGTTTACCTTCCCGCTTGCACTGTGCGATGGTGGTCCTTCTTTACTGTATTGATCCGCTCTCTGCTCTGCTCCGCTCTCGTTCGTTATTCCTACTTCTACTAAGCAGCTGGAGCCCTATCCATACGATTCATATCCCGCTACGCCTGTAATGTCTTCCCCGAGACTCTACAGAGCAATACATTCGTTCATTCTTCAGTTTCTACATGGTGGCGCAGATCCTCCGGCGCCGGCCAATGAGAGAGCCGCTTTGATCCACATCCAAATGAGGCAATGTAAGCGCCTTCTGGAAGCGCCCACGTCGTCATCTAGCACTCCCTCCGCCCTCCATACCAGGTACCTACTACTACCCCGACTACGCACTGCCTGAATACCTGAACTTCGTCCCGAAAATTGAACCTGCAAGACGTCTAGGCGGAAGACTTGCTCGGCGCTGTGTCTCTTCAAGTTGTGCCGGGGCATGATATGTTCGAGTTTTTGCTTTTGGGAGGGATTTGGCGGACATGGAGATCATTTTCTGTGAGTATTCCTCTCCTCCCGTCCCTTCCTCTTTGCGCTTCATCGTCTCTCGCAAATCTTGCTCTCCTATGCACCTTTTCTTTCGGTTCCGTTGAGTTCAGTTGCCGTACAGCACTGAGCACGTATACATGCGCTGGCATGCATTCGAGCAATTCAGTATGCACGACCCGCTCAACACGCCCTCGCGGGGTAGACGTGGACATCACCCCCCAGAACGAATTGATGCTCAATGGGCTTGGGAAGGAAGTGTAGTCTGGCGCAAGTAGCACATCATCAGGCGGTGAAGTACAGATGGACGTGGCCGGGTACAACACGACGCCGAGCAGGAAGGCGTAGGCCGAACCGGGCACCGTGCACCATCCTGACATGGCGTGCGTGTTCTCGAGGAACAAATGGCGTCCACCGCCATTTGAATACAGCAACTCTTTGGTTGAGGACATGCTTCGTTGGCCACACTGACGCTACTCTAGCTCACCAGGATTGCGCATGGTGATGCGACCATGGATGGCGCGACATGGAACCGGGATGCAGGGACATGGTCACACTCAGCCTCCTGCGGCGTCGCAGGAAAATGTGCATGTTCTCGAGGTACATGTGGCGTCCGCCGCCATGCGATTGCCCGCCGACGCGGAGGATAAGTGACATTGTAGCATGCAGAGAGGATGGTGCCATGCGAACTAGTGGAGCAAGCTCGCCGAGAAGCATTCTCATCGCCGCTGGTTTTCAAGGGTGGAGCCGGAATACTTGCAGACCGACCTTTGTTCGCCGTTCCGGCATTGTATCCCCTCCGGTTACAACGCTCGGTTGGATAGCTCGTTGGCAATCCCTGCAGCTCTACGATGCCATCGACCTCCCTCCATCAGCGGCGTGGCAGCCTGACAAGAGCATCCCTGGAGGAGATGAAAAGCCACACTAGGTGAGTCTTTGCTTGGGACCAGATCGCAGTGCGTCGTCCGATCCTGCTCCTCGTAGTTGTCACTCTAGAAGTAGATGCACCTGTACCTCGCCGGTGGGCCAAGGGTCGCTCCTTCTTCAGCGGCCTACGACTCGTCATTAGCGTTCAAGCCTTCAGCTGCACCTCCACGGATCACATCACGCCGGGTAGGGATAGGTCCGCACTCCACGGGTCCGCTTTGGGGATTCACTTTACCTTTACTCAACGTCGCTCCGTGCCAACTGCCGGTCTGAATCTGATGCACGGTCCTTTCGAACAAGTACACGGCACTGTTTTCCGTGTCGCTGAGTAGAGCGGCTATGCAGGTGAAAAAGGATGCCAGAATAGGTGCAGTTGTGCATGCATCCTACGTTGTGGCGGGCTTCTACTGACGACGTCACGGCCTTCTACGTTCTCTCAGATCCTGAAGCTCCGACGTTCGACCTCTTCGCTGTGGAGAGCTCACCTTCCTGATGTTCCTCCTCAACGATCGCTCGCGGCTCGCGCAACTTTCGTGGCTGCAATATGGCTTTTTACCCCCAGAACGGAGTGCGGCTGTGCGTCCTTCCTGTCACATAATCCGGTGACACCTCCTTTAAGCGACTCAGTTACTAAGGTTGTGGCAATGAATTCTTGTCGGAGAACTCCATAGCATCCAACAGAGATTTCATAAGATGCAGGGACTGCTTATAGGATAGAATGTGAACGCATGCATCACAGGCGAACTCATGCCAAGTCCCAACTGGCAACTCCTCGTGTGGTGCACAATCACGGAGTTGACTGCTGTCCGCGAGCAGACCAGGGTTGTGCTCCAGGTTGAAACCGATCCGAGTCCCTCTGCCTGGTGGCTAAGGGGAGCGGTAACGTCCAGCGTGGAACTTTGACAGATTTTCCTTCGAGGTGTACATCCTCATCAGCTTCTTTCGCCGAGACCCTGTGCCAAGACCTGTCGGTCTATTGGCAAGTTCCTACGGATTAGCCACTATACGGCTGGAGTACGACCACTGACGCCCCGTCCTGCATATAAAAGCTGGTCGAGGAGCGGCCCAGGTTCGTCAGAATCCACAACCAGGATCGTCTCTAGCGGACTCACAGCTCAACACAGCTTCCACCTCACTCTTTGCGCTTTACTCTTCGCACTCTACCCTCACCCCACATCGACAGCCATGTCCTGCATTCTGAAGCCCACTGCGCCCACTCCCTGCTCTTCGGAGCTCTACGGTATGCCCGCTCCGTCTCGTCGATAGCGAAGTCCCTTCTGACGAGTGCCTCTCCACCCTCTCGCGACGTTTTATAGTGGCCTGCCCTACGATGATTAGCGAGTTATTTTCTCGAACAATTCAGTACAAGCCGCTGACGTACATCCATACAGATGTTCAGGACTGGCTCATGGTGCACCACACCACAGCCAGCGGCGAGTGCGGCAAGGAATACCACATCTTCGCGGTGACGGAGTACCCCATCTTCGGCCTGAGCAAGAAAGAGTACGTCAGCGCGAACATCGCCATCCCCCTGGGCCCTCTCAGCGTCGAGGTAGGCCCACAACGCGACTCGCTCATGCGTCGGCAGAACGAGATCTCTGACCGTCTGCGCGGCCCAATGCTGCACAGCTCTCCACGGAGGTCGACGTGCGTTACGGCGTCGGTCCGCGCCGCAGCGACCAGGTCACCGTCGGGGTGAAGTACCCACTCCTGCCCTCCGTCAACGCGGGCACCTTCAAGGGCGACCTTCGCGACGGGCGCGGCATCACCACCTCCGTCGGCGTGCCCGAAGTCTACGGCAGCATACGCATCTGGATAAAGGACGATCCCGTTGTGCTGCAGCCGTGGCTCTGGGTCGAGTTCGACCTCTGCGTCTTTGGCGTCGAGTACAAGGGCTCGTTCGCCGTCTTCCCCGTCTCGTGAGCTCTTCTGCCTTCGCCCGAACCCCCCATCCCCCTGTTCATCTCACATAAGTATGCATGAGCTGACACCGTGACGGCTCCCATGCAGCCTCTGGTTCTCCTCGACTCTGAGCTCGAACAAGCTCCTCACCACCGTCAGTGCTAAGGAGGTCGCCCTAGCCAGGACCGGACTCGAAGCTCCTACGTCCGAGGCTGTCGAGGAGATCGAGGAGCCTGACGAAGTTGAGGACGAGACGGACGACACCTTCAACGACAATAGCAATGTCGCCACGCCCTCCGCCGCCGCGGCTGGTGCTGCCTGAGGCCTGATGACCCGGGTCACCGGGTAGCGCATATATGCTACGCGCGCTCGCAGCCCTGCTCCTGATCCTGTCGCACTTGGCCATCGCCGGCCTTGCTCAAGTCGTTCGTTTATTTATTCTTAGAGTCATGGTTCTGAAAAACGCATAAAACCCATACATCGAGTCCGCTTTTCCCTCCAGTTCTGACTCGCTACTACCTACTCGGGCTCGTGCTTCATCCTCAATCCTACTGTGGGACGTTGTCCGGTTCTTGTTATTCCCTGCTTCGGGTGGTTGCTGGTTCTCGCCGGGTTACATTCAACCTCCAAATGCTTACTGTACTAAACGGACCCCTTATTCCTCTATCGTTTAGTCCCCGCTATGCTCGTTATGTGCCCTATGGTTGACCTCTGTCTCCCTGTGACGAGATATTTCCAGTATTTATTCTCTGCCCTTCGGTGAGCCCATGCCGGATAGCCGAGCCAATGAGCCAGCCGCTTTGGTCCAGGTCCAAATCAGGCAACACAAGCGCCTGAGGTCGGTCGCCAATCAAGTCAGTGTTCACTTCGCAGCGGTCCCACATCCTCTCTTTCCGCCCTCCATGCCAGATGGCGACTACCACAATCCGCCTGCTGGACATCAACTGCCTTGCGAATCGGTTGTGCTACTAGCAATGCTGACTGGCGAAAAACAGCTCCCTGAACTTGAAGAGACCTCGGGCTCGTCTCTCCATCCTGGCATCTCCCGCCTCAAGTCTCGCCGACAACTTGAACAGCACTCTCTGAAGCTATCGATACTCTCTAAACTTTGTCATGAGAGTTGATTCTCTGGGAAATGTCGAAGTCGAAGACTTGCTGTAACCCAAACCTTCCGGACCGTCAGGCTATGCGCAGGAATACTATGCCTCAAGCCTAGTCGTGGCTGCAGCCAACGCGCTCCTTATTTTGCTATTATAGGCCGCCGCTGACACGCGGCCAAGGCGACCGGCACGCATATAGACTGGAGTCCCTGTTTTCTGTGAGTTTTCCGATTCTTCCCGCATTCTTTGCTTTGCGCGCAATCGTCTCCCGCAAGCCTCGTCCCCCTGCGCATATTCCCTTCTGTTCTTTTAGCTCTGTCTCCCTGTGGGCGTCACCCTCTAGACTGAACGAGTTCATGGGCCTGCTCGATGAGCTTGGAGACGCGTAAATGGCCTGTCACCGTGCGGGGAAGTACAGGTTGATGCGATCGGGCACAACGCGATGCTGAGTGGGAAGGCGTAGGTCGAATCGGGCACCGTGCATCATGCTCAGGACGAGGTGCATGTTCACAAAGGATGGCATGTGGCGTTCACCGCCATCTGAATCGAGATGGTTGCGGATATCCTTCGTCGATGCATCTGTGTGCTTCTTCCTCAAGCTCCGCTGGAGGCGTCTGGGGCATAGTCTCGGAATCTGTTGCCCCCGGCTCAACAGCACATTGACGTTCGAGCCCTCGACGTCATGCTGGGGGAGAGTGTTCTCAAGTATGTGGGGTCGCTTGTGTTGTTCGGTACTTATCTGCTTTCACTTGTCGTCAGACCATGTCAAGCTCGACACCTCGTAATCACAGTGATGCCGCTCCCGGTGCCCCGTATGACTTGGCACAGTCCAAGCTTCCAAGCCGGATTCTGCAGGACGTAATCCCTGCCAGAACAGCATCTTTTAGTGAACGGATCACACCTCGCCGACATTTCGGGCAGGCTCGTTACTCGACGTCGTCGCGGGCCGACAGGCTCGCGTCACTTCCGTTGGCGATTCTTCATTTGATGCGTACGCTTCCTGAGCTTATGCCAGTTTGACAGCAGACTTGGACGCCGCTTGTTTCTTACATTGAAGCCTGAAGGGCGAACGATGACACCCGTGGACAAGTCGCCCACGCTAGCGGGCAACTTACTTAGTAGGTGCGAGGTGCTTCCGTAGCTACTATAGGAGGCCTCCGTTCATGGGTCATGGTGCCTTCCAGATACGCAGATCTCAGAATCCGGCCGTCGCCAGACGTCGATGGTTCCATTCCTCGACGACACCGCAACACGCGAGAATCCCGCGGCTGTGACCGATCCGCTTCGCCGGCATTGACGCCCAGGGGAGAGCGACCGGAGGTTGGCTGGATGCGGTACTGTATATATATGGGTCCACGTCCGACGAGTGCGGGGTACGTTCGTCTATTGCGTACTTCCAAGTTGGACGTCTCGCTTAGCCCCAATCTGTCCGTCTTCAAGTTCTAGCGACTTCGACACTCGGCGCGCGTGGGCCTTGCCATCTGGATCTCATGAAGGACGGCGACGGCACCGGGACGTGGACGTCCGGCACGAAGAATAAGCTCGTCAGGAGCAAGTAGCAGACGCCGCCGACAGCATCGACAGCTTTCGACGGAGTGGACACATTCCGTTTGCACCTGGCATGTCTGGCGTCATCCACTCTCCACTCTGAGTCTCACTGATCGGAGGGTCATGGATTGTCCTGGACTGGATTGTGGCCACGCCAGTGGCCGTCGCACGCATAGTACCGGCCGCGCCATTGCCTGGGTCGGCTCGGAGCGGAGGAAAGCTGGCACATTGCGGACGATGATCTAGATGTACGTCGTCCGAATGCCAGTGTTCGGCGATATCGCCGTTGTGTGACATGGTCTAGCTCGTTCTCAGCGCACTCGTCTAAGACTTGGTGGGCCCGGGTCCCGCACCATTCACCGAGGACGACGGACGTTGCAACACAGTGGGAACACCGCTTCTTGACGAAACTCCCTCCCACATTATCCTGCCTGTATGCCCATCGGCTCAACAGCGTCGCTGGCCCCGAATATTTGGCGTCTTTAGGCGTTTCCGCAGCAACTCTGAGTTGTGTTCTCTGTCAAGTTCATGTGAGTTGCTCCTAGCGTGGGCGGCCTCCGAACATGTATGTGCGCTGACAAGTCATTCATCGGTAGGTCTCTGCGATGAGAATGCATCCCTTCGAGCTATGCAGCACGGACGAACCCATGGTTCCCATTTCCAATGCTAGTCGACGAGTTCGGCTGCTGTTCGTCCATCGGTGTTGCCGTCAAGCTAGTTCCTGATCCACGCCAAATCCGGGCACGTCGTTTTCTGTGAAACAGGTTCTCCTAGTACCCGGAGGCGCGAAGAAGCGGTAGTGACGTCGAGCACGGAACCTTGACATGTTGTCTTCCTCAATTCAGTTTGTTCTAGCCCTGGAATTCGTCGAGGCTGTGAAGAGGCCGACTCTGCCGCCTAGATGTTACTTTGTGCATTGACAGCTATACTGCTCGAGTAAGGTGGAGGCCGCCCGGTCCTGGGTATAAAAGGTGGCAGAGGTGCGACTAAGGTTCTGCAGACTCCACCACAGGAATCTTCCCTAGCATCCTTTAAGCTTACCACAGCTTCCACAGCACTTATCGCTTTACACTCTCATCCAACATCGCTAGCTATGTCTTGCATTCTCAAGCCCACCATGCCCACCTCCTGCTCCTCTGAGCTCTTCGGTATGCTCGCTCCCTTCCTACTCCTGAATCCCTACTAACCAACGGCATGTCTTCCGTAGTGGCTTGCCCCACAATGATCAGTAAGCATCCACGCGGCGACGGATCACGACAAGATTCTGACATTGCGAAACCTAGACGTGCACGAATGGCTCATGATCCACCACGCGATCGCGAGCAACAGCGACTGCGGCGCACGCAAGTACCACGTCTTCGCCGTCGCCGAGTACCCGATCTTCGGCACCAAGAGTCAATATCTCAACGCCAACATCGGCATTCCCCTCGGCCCTCTCTCCGTCGAGGTACACTCATCCTCATCTTCAGAGATCCCCTTCTGATCATCCGCTTGCAGTTCGCCGGCAAGATCGACCTCCGCGAGTGCGCTCCGCGCCTCTCTCAGATCACCCTCAACGTCAAGTACCCGCTCCTCGCCTCCGTCAAAGCCGGCACGTACAAGGGCGACCTGCACTGCGGCTGCGGCATCAACATGGCCATCGGCGTGCCCGAGATCTACGGCACAGTCCGGTTCTGGGTGCAGGGCGGCGACGCGTGCCACCCGGCAGAGTGGCTGTGGGTCGAGTTCGACCTGCACGTCTTCGACGAGGAGTACAAGGGCAAGTTCGCCCTCCTTCCCATCCCGTGAGTCCCAGTTTTCCCCTACTAGTAGTGCTCCAAGGTTCCACATGCACATGCTGACACGTCTTTTCCTAGCCACTGGTTCCCGTCGCCCGACAAGCTGATCGAGCCCGCGGGCAACCCCAAGGCCATCGCGGCCATCGCGTCGCCGTCCATCAGCGTCCACAACGAGACCAACAACGTCACCAACATCCTCGCGCCTACGGCCGCTATCGCTGCCGTCGTCCCCGAGTCCGAGTGAACGCGGCCGGACGACGTACGACCCTCTCGCGCCTGGCTTCCGGGCCATACATAGTTTCGCGGGATCGGATCGGCCCAGTTAGGATCTCCCCGTTCTCAGTGCGGGATGTGTCTCTGAAAATGTAGAACAAGAACATCCGTACATCGTTTTCCATACGCATCTCGATCTACTACTCTTCTAGTTCCATTACTCGTACTAATTCATTCCCGCTCGCACTCCGCGGCGTTGTGCGCTCCCTACTCTACTAGTCTGTCTCTCCTTGTCGTTCGTTTCCCTGAATGTTGGATCGGATCGTTTTCGTGCTCTAAGTATCCCGAATCACCGTACACTCGCTTAGTGCCTCTGCGTCTGCCCGCTCCCTATTACTTTACGCTTATCTGTTCTCCGCTCAAATTTCACTCTTTAACACTGCGCAATGCCCTTCCTCGTCGTGCTCGCAGATCTCTAACCACGACATGAATGGAAAGCTCGAACTTCATTGGAACTTGCAAGCGGTGCCAAAGGTTCGGCCTGGCCCGGACAGGCCCGGACTTGGTTCGGCCGTCAGGGGCGCTAACAACTCCTGCTTTCCTCCGTCCACCTCCTCGCGCCGACGCTTCCTGCTGGATTTTCTAATACATCGACCATACGCATGTTGGGTATATGTACATGCATCGAAACAGGACTTGCAATGATAGCCACAGAAGTCGGTATGATGTGGGTGAGTGCCGCCCCTTCAAAAGCAGCGTTCGATTGTCCCTCAGAACGATTTCATTTTTGCGAACCTTGTCGAGAATCGAAGCCAGGCTGATCGTCGTCGACGCGAGCGGCGTGGGTTTTGCACTCCTACAACTACGACATCCTCCTCTGTCTTTAAACATTTCAGATTATTTTGGCCATCTGCTTATGCGCTCATCGTAAATGTCTCCAGGTCAAACACGTCTGGCCTTAGGTGCGTCCTCTTCCTGTCCCGAAGTTGCAAGCGAGCGATCGTCTGAACTCACAAAGCGGTGCAGGGTCATGTAGTACGCAGAGCCTTCTCGTCGACGTGACCGCCTCGCTTCTGCTGAAGATCGCGCCCGGCCTATCACACCCAGCAGTCACGGATGTAGCAGTCGCCGTGCTCACGACGGGAGGAATGGACAACGTCATCATAACTGTTCAGCGGCCTTCTTCCAGATGAGATTGTGCGTACCCTTCCCTAGATCTCGTTTTGCGTCCATCACGTCTTGTGCATGTCGTCATAACTCATTTGCTTCCGGTCATCCCCATCCCCCGCACGCAAGCACGTGCATTGCCTTGGCCCCAGCCAACGCAGCTCTCCTTGGCCACCCTCCCCGCCTTACGCGACCTAATTTCGACCCTGACCCCCATTTTTAGCCTGGTTTTCGGCGTCATCCAGAATGCCTGTATCCTCGCATATTCTCTGGAGAGGGTGCTCATGAGTTCGCGCACGGCTGTCGTCAGGATACCCTCCGTCTCCGATTATCAACTCTCCGTTGCGGGGATTGAAGAAGACCTAGCTCTCCATAAAGATGCTAGAGCGCCTCCTCGGCGGGCTTGCGAAAACGATTGAAAGTTGAAGAGGGTGCGGCACTGTACTAAGAAGTGCAGTTCAGTGTTATCGAGAAGGTACGTACACGGCGGCGACCTCCTTCGACTTCCAGGCTGGTTTCTGGTCTGTCCTTGCACTAGGTAAGGTCCACCGGCTGATCATCTCGGTGCTCCCGGTTCCGGTCTTCAATGACCTGTCATTGTCTAAGCTCTGAAACGGGACCCTGCAGGACGGGCATATACGCCCCTGCTCGAGACTCGGGCCGCATCATCATCTCACGCCGCATTCAGATGGTACACACTACAGGAAGTACTTATACTTCGTTCGTATCAGATGGGAAACTCTCGAGCGGGCCCTCCACTTAGTTGATTTTCCTGCTGGCAGCAAACACAGACCCGAATTTTTGGCTTTCTGCAATGAAAATGGACGGAATCCGCGGCCAAGTCGCCCCCGCTGGCAGACCACACAGGTTGATTTTGACCTACATGGTATGGCCCACCCAGCCTGGCGGAGCCTACGTTGACAGGTTACGGTGCCTTTCGGATGCGCAGATCCGAGTTCTCCAAGCTTGGCCATCGCCTCTACATGGATAGATCCATTCCTCGACGACACCGCAACACACGAGAACCCCGCGGCTGTGACCGGTCGCTTGACCGGCATTGGCGCTGGAGAGCAACCAGTTAATTACCATATGGGTCCATGTCCGATGACTGCGAGGTACGTTCATTGCATGCCTGCTTCCAAGTTGGACGTCATGCTTAGCATCAGTACCTAGGGCTTGACGCGAATTCCCACATTAATCGCACGAGCCTTGTCTGGGCCGTCCTGTTAGGACGGCACCGGGACGTGGACGTCCGGGACGAACAATGTCCGTCAGGAGTAGCAGACGTCGACAGCATCAACAACTTTCAGCAAGTGTAGATGTAGACGTATTCCATTTTCCCGTGGCATGATCGATGTCCTCCAAGGACTGGGGGTAATCATGGGGCCTCCGCTGGATTTTGGCCGGGACAGCGGTCCTCTGCAATGGGCCGCCGTATCGCCCGCCAGTGGGCGCACGCACACGGTGAGCCTTGATCTAGATGGACGGTGTCCGAATCCCACTATTCGGCGATATCGCCTCTACATGATATTATACAATTTGTTCTCAACAGATTTGCCTTAGACTTAGCGATTCCGGGCCCCGCGCCCTTCACCGAGAACCACGGACGCTGCGACATGAGCAGATCGCTTCTCCGTTCGGTTGAATTCCGCCCAATGATACTGTACCGTGTGTTCTCAAGGTGCCCGTCGATTCGAAGACTTGGTCAGATCCGAGTTTTGGGTATCATCTTCAGTTGGCAGGCTTTTTCAGCGCAGCGGTCTGAAGCGGCGTGTGTTGGCTACATCATCGGGGTACGTGATCCCGACTATTCTAAATTATGCCTCGCTCCGGAATGTACGGTGCTGATAAGTCGTTCCTCGCTAGATGCTTGCGATGCGAATGTATCCCTTGTGGCTATCCGACCCAGGTGAATCCATTCCGATTTCACAATAACGAGCCGGGTACTGCTCGTCACCCGTCGAACCTTGTGTGAGTTCCTGATCCACGCCAAATAGGGCCACGTCGTCCTCCTTGAAACTGGTTCCCGTACCCGGAGGTGCAGAGGAGCGGTACGTCAAGCAGGGAACATTGACACACTGTCCTCGTCCAGTGCTGTGCATCGGAGGACCCCCTGCCGCTTCGGCGTGACTATGGGTATTGGCTAAGGCTACACGAGATGAGTGAACCATGGACGCCCAGATCGTGCTATAAAAGGCGTCCGAGGTGCGACTGAGGTTCTGCAGAACCCACCACCGGACTCTTCTCTAGCATCTCTCGAGCTCGCCACAGCTTCCACCGCACTCCTCACTCTTCGCTTTACACTCTCACCCCACATCGCCAGTCATGTCTTGCATCCTCAAGCCCACCATGCCCACTTCCTGCTCTTCTGAGCTCTTCGGTATGCTTGCCCCTTCCCCACTCATGAATCCCTACTGACCAACGCCATGTCTTCCCTAGTGGCTTGCCCCACGATGATCAGTAAGCATCCACACTTTGATAGTTCAGGACCCAACTCTAACCTTGGGATGCAGACGTTCATGAGTGGCTGATGATTCACCACACGATCGCGAGCAACAGCGACTGCGGCGCGCACAAGTACCACGTCTTCGCCGTCGCCGAGTACCCGATCTTCGGCAGCAAGAGCGAGTACATCAACACCAACATCGGCATTCCCCTCGGCCCTCTCTCTGTCGAGGTATGCTCCTGCTCATATTCATCGTCCTAGTTTGCTTCCTGACCGCCTGCTTGCAGTTCTCCGGGCAGATCGACGTCCGCAACTGCGCGACGCGCCTCTCCCAGATGACCCTCAACGTCAAGTACCCGCTCCTCGCCTCTGTCAAAGCCGGCACCTACAAGGGCGACCTGCACTGTGGCTGCGGGATCAACATGGCCATTGGCGTCCCCGAGATCTACGGCACGGTCCGTTTCTGGGTACAGGGTGGCGACTCATGCCACCCGACCGAGTGGCTGTGGGTTGAGTTTGACCTGCACGTCTTCGACGTCGAGTACAAGGGCAAGTTCGCCGTGCTCCCCATCCCGTGAGCTCTAGCTTCCGCAATTCCGGTTCTCGAGGTCCCTGATTCTAACGCGTTTCTCGCCAGCCGCTGGTTCCCTTCGCCCGACAAGTTGATTGAGGGCGCGAGCAACCCCAAGGCCATCGCCGCCATCGCGTCGCCCTCCATCAGCGTCCACAACGAGACCAACAACATCACCAACATCGTCGCGCCTACGGTCGCTGTTGCTGCCGCTGTCCCTGTCCCCGTCGAGTCCGAGTAGACCTAGGCAGTCGACGTTCCGCGCAGTCGCGGAGCGGCTGCTCTCGCCTTTGTCGACCGGCCTCGCGGGAATCGCTCGGACGTATTTCGGAATGTGTCTCTGAAAATGTAGAAAACCCATACATGCATTTCTTTCTCTGGACTCGTCTGTTTTTCCTTTCTCGCTTACTTGTGGTCCTGATTCCAGCAGTCGCTGTCTACAACCTCAGCGCCAGCTGTTCCTTGCCCTCACCATCATTTACATCTTCGCTCGGTCGTTCTTTACGATACTAGTCAACTCCCATCCTCGTTCGTCTCCGTGAATGTTGAGTTGGGCTCCTTATTCGTACTGTACCACTGACAGCTATATCGTTGCACGCTCGTACTAAGTATGCGTTTAGTCCTGTGGATTGCCCCTCTACCTTACGTTTGTGCGATGCCCGTCAATTGAAGCGATACACTCCTTTATTTATCTCGCAATCATCTCGTCTGCGCGTGGTCGTTTCACCTTCCGAAACTTTGAGTCGATAGTCCCAACCACTGGCACCCAGCTAAGAGCTTTAACTTCTTTGCTGAATAGGAATGCTCGCTAATAAGTGTCTCTGTGGACGTTTAGACAGCGAGCTGTTTGTCGCTCAACGTTGCTGCCCTCCGAGTCGTCGCTAGCCTGGTTGCTCACGCCACACAGCCGCCGAAGCCCAACCACCGCACGCATACTAGCCCAACCGCGTCCTACAATTACTAGACTTCATCTGATTTACGCGAATGTATGACGGAGGACAGTAGCGATAGGTGGCGCTCGGCTATATACGCTTTCTCAATGGACAGCTCGACGCGCGTGATCTCAGATGGGGACAACAAATCCGAATGGATACACTAGACGATGAAGCACACCATTATCGGCGTCGAGCACAAACGCTCTCTGGCACAGTTACTGGATGCCGGTACTACCCATGTGCTCTCCCAACCAGGCGTCCAATATGTTCCGATCGTGGCTTCATCGTGTACTTGTGAACTTTTGGGTGCCTAGTGGATGGACCTCACGTCAGTTATATGCAGATAGGACAAGAAAGATTAAACATCACTTACGACACCATGCAGTGGTCCGATGCTTCCCTCTTTATGGGTATCGGTACGCCATCCTCGTCAACGGGGGGACCGATTTCGAACGCCCAGAGAACAGTGGCGCACAAGATGAAAAGCACCGAGTCAGCGAAATGCCGGCCTGGGCAAACCCTGCACAGGGAGGAGAGGAGCTGTTCGTGAGTGTGTAGCTGACAAGCAGAACAATCAGAGCATCGTACCGCCGGCCAAAGCCGAAAAGAACATCTGCGGGATCTCGTCCGTCGACGTCCACGTTCCCCGCTGGGTCCAGGAAACGCTCCGGCATGAACTCTTCGGGCTGAGCGTAAATTTCAGGATTGCGCAAGATATCCCTGTTGAATCGGTCAGGCATATTCAAAATTTACACTGGACGACTATCGGTGAACGGACCAGACGTTCACAAACACGGACGTGTTGGCTGGAATGAGGTACCCCTTGTACTCATCATCAGCCTGGATCCGGTGTGGGACCCCAATCGGGGTTGCAGGATGCCATCGTAGCAATTCTTTCACGATCGCCGTGATGTAGGGAAGCGATGGTCGGTCCGAGAAATCCGGCAGCCGATCGGTGCCCACCACTGCATCGAGTTCCTGTTGCGCCTTCTTCTGTATTTCTGGGTACATGGCCATGGCGAGGAAGAATGCCCCCGTCATGGCATTCGACTGGAGAGATTCATGAGCATCATCTGCCAATGGTACCGGTATGAATACCGCAAACGACTCACCGTGTCCGCCCCAGCTGGGTGAATGAAAAAAGACCGATGAGTGCCTAGACACTTATAAGAAGGTTCATCGCTCCACGCACCAACATACATCGTTGCTGCCACTTCCTTACACATCTTCTCAAGCTCTTCGTCCCCTTGTGATGCCGAATCCCCCAAGATTTGGCGAATCATTGGTCTCCTCGACGAGTCTACAGTCTGATTGCCAGGGTTATTTCAGCAACCGACGCTTATCGTCCAATCCAACGATAAATGGACTCACCGTAATTGACTTCGACCGCTCAAAGAGGTCCTCCACGGCCCTTGATATGTGTCGCTTTGCGTCCGCCGCCCACTTCTTGAACCCGCCCCCAGGGAACCATGAAGGCAAGTAGCGCAAGGCTGGGAAGGCTTCGACAGGAAATCGACCAGGAATTACAATCTCCTCCCCGACATCCCCCATCTTCTCTATCATCTGGTAATATGTATCATGATGCTCCTGTATTTCGATGCCATAGATGCTTCCCATGACGATCTTGGCAAAAGTGCTGTCAAGAGTGTAAGGAGTGCTAGTGAGTGCTCACACGACAACGGCATGCAAAGGAAAGAGACTGCGCACAATCTTATGTGAGAACCTAGCTCCTGCGGATCCTCCAGAATGAGTCGAAGCAAGTTCCGTGCCGCGTCCAAATAAAAGGGCTGGTACTGTGGAATGGCATCGGGAGCCATCGTCGGGTGCACGGTGCGACGGTGCTGCCGCCATCGCGAGCCGTAGTCCATCAGGACGAATAGCCACTCGTATCCGACCCTAGCTCAGAGATCAAAACACCCCTTAGGGATAACGGAGTTAACGTGTGACGTACAATTCGACCATGACTGAAGTCGGGCGATCGGAGGAGTTTGCCGATTTCTTGTCTAGCAGGTCGCGAGCAGCCTTGAGAGATCCTAGAACGATGGTATCTTGACCGAGGATGTTGAGATAGAGGACGTCGCCTGCCACGACATGTGCACATGAATGGTGCCGCATGCACATCAGGAGTAGAAACACGCACCGAATTTCCTTGACATCGCCGCAAACTCGCGGCCAAGGTGCGTTCGAGGAAAATCGAGGATATTGCCGACAATAGGGAGAGGCGTGGGGCCGGGAGGGAGGCGAGCGTACTTCCTGCGTCGCCGGACAGCGTTCGTGAGCAAGACGAGTACGCCGAAGGCCACCCATGGCCACCACGTCGTCATATCGAAAGTCATGCTAGGAAGATGGGAGGTCGAGGACAAGGCATACGCGTGGGCCGGGTTCGCATTCTGATTTCACTCTAAAGGAGTCCAGCCATGTAGACGGTAAGATGGCGCAGGTATTTCGTCGACGGGTTCTAGTGCACGGTGGAGGGCAATCGGCGCACTTGAGCCGCAGAATCCCACACGCACAGTGGAGCCCCACCCTCAGCGAGCTATGGAGTCCATATCAATGTTCATAGGCGTCTTGACAGGGCTGATAAGTATGTGCGTCCGATGCCGTAAAGTCGTCTCGTCACAGACGCTGCACACATGCCAATTCCGGGTCTGACCGTGCATCCTACCGTTGAGACTGTCAGATGATACCGGAAGGAAGAGTAGCGCAGATACACCTTCGACGTGAGGCACTGGCAGGCTTGCCCGTGATCATGAGAGAACACGACTGACGCGTCAGGCATCAGAGATTTGAGCCCTCATCGAGAGCCGACTTGGAAACTTTGGACAGAAAGGTCGAGCGGTATTCTGGGGCCATAGCCGCCAGTGTGCATTTCACCGGGGTTGTCAATTATGCTTCAAGGAAGACGTCGCAGATGTATAAAGTCTGGGGAAATCCGCCATCCAAGTCATCAGCATTCTCACAAAGATCAGAGCGATGGGAAACGCACCCAGCATAAACGGATGCCAAGTTTCCCGGTGTATCCTGGTGGCGCTGAATGGTCACAAGGATTGAAAGCCATGCTAGGTAGTTCTCATAACTGCTGATGAAAGCAACGTCACCGCTGCACAAAGTTCATCATGGCGAAGACCACGTCATGTCCAAAGCTAAGCCGCAGATAGACACAGGTCTTCGGAAGAGAATCATCAAGCGACCTACAACTGTACCACGATTGAAGTTAGGCGATCGAAGTAGTTGACGGCATTTTCCTAAGTAACCTTCAGCGATCCCATGATGCCTGTGTCTTTCCCGAACATGTTGTGGGAAATGACGTCCCCTGCCAGCATGGCTGGACATCAGCCGCAACGCACCCAACCATTGAAAAAGGAAGGAAACATACCGTGTCCCTTCGTCATTCCCGCGAACTCCCGCCACAATGTGCCCACATAGGAGTGAATGGAGGACTGACGCCTGAGAAAAGCGACATATGTACTTACCACAATTACCCCCTCGAGGCTATAGGTATGCTTCCCACGACCTTCCCTTGCGTGCTGTTCACAACTCAAAAAATAAAGGTAATCCAACAGAGTTGTTGACGATTTCGTGACCACAAGCTCAGCTCATCGAAAGTGCTGGTAAGCTTGCCCGTGCATTGCAAGGACGGACCAAGAGAGTCAACAAGCGAAGCACCAGGGCGAGGACGCAGACGCAGTTGGTGTAAAATGGGAAGAAATCCCACTGTGATGGTCTTTCAGCAGCTAGTCGGGCACGACGTGCAGGGGCAATGGTGAGGTCGGTTAGTCTGCGAGCCTCGGCCCAGTCCCCTCGGCAAACCCGGGCCGCCCAACACTGGTCATGGGCCGCGCTCAGTCGACGGTATCATCGCGGCCAGCATGCTCGTCAACTTGGTCTTGCAGTCCAAAGTTGCCACCGACACATGTTCTCTTCAATTACTGTGAGGAAAAACGACCACAAAATCGCCTAGAACGTGGAATCCGCAGTGGATATTAGTCTAACGGCGCACGCAGGATGGATATGGGGTTCACTCGTCGTTTTACAGTATTTGAGACCATGACACCTACTACACCGATCTACTGCTCGTGCACCGTCTTCACCAGGTGTTCTACGTGTGCCGAGCGCGGCTTAACGGTGTAGTTGTGCACCTTCGGGTGCCTAGAACACGGACAACCGCCCCGCCATCAGCTGAATGTCCGCAGTGCAAGTGAGACGTGGAGTTCAAACGACACTCACGACAATATGTACTGGTCCGACGCCTCTCGCTTCACCGGTATAGGCACACCATCCTCGCCAACGGGAGGTCCAATTTCTACCGCCGAGAGGACAGACGCGCACAAGATGAACAGCGTCGAGTCAGCGAAATGCCGCCCGGGGCAAAACCTGCAAACGAAAGCCGGGAGGGGTGGGTACACGTAGTAAGTATACAGCAATGAGGAACAGCCGGAATCAGCCTACCGGCGACCGAAGCCGAACGCGACGTCGGCGGGATCGCGTCCGCGGACGTCCACGTTCCCAGTCGAGTCGAGGAACCGTTCGGGGATGAATTCGTCTGGCTGGGGGTAAAGTTCCGGGTCTCGTAGGATATCCCTAGTAGGATGTAACAGATCAGCATATTCGTAGCACAACCAAAAACAAAGAAAAAGGTGAACGCACCATATGTTCACAAAAATAATGGCACCGGCAGGAACGATATGGCCGTTATACTCGTCGTCGGCGAGAACCCGATGTGGAACACCCATCGGGGTAGCAGGGTGCCATCGCAGCAACTCCTTCACGAGTGCAGAGACGTAGGGGAGGGACGGGCGGTCCGAGAAGTCCGGCAGGCGTTCGACGCCGACGACGGCGTCGAGCTCCTTTTGTGCCTTCTTCTGTGCTTCTGGGTAGAGGGCCATGGCGAGGAAGAAGGCGCGCATCATTATATTCGACTGGAATTCCTAGGAACTGAGTATCGACGACTAGCGGTGTGGATGATGTTCGAGACTCACCGTGTCCGCCCCAGCTTTGTGGTCAAAGGAAAAAAAAAAAATTGGTGAGCAACTTGGACGCTGTTCGGAAGAGGACAAAATGGCGCTTCACCCACAAACATAGATCGTCGCCGCCACCTCCTTACACAGCTTCTCAAGCCCTCCGTCTCCCTGCCCTGCCGAATCTTCTTCCAGCATGCGGTGGATCATCGTCCTCTTCGACGGGTCTGCTGTCTGATCGCAAGGCATGCATTCCCTTCAGTGCACCGACACACGTTGCTCGAGCGAAGGCGAACTCACCGTCACGGACTCAGAGCTCTCGAAGAGAGCGTCGACGGTGTGCAACATATCCCGCTTGCCATCCGCTGCCCACCTCTTGAAGCCACCGCCAGGAAACCAGGAGGGCAGGTAGCGCAATACGGGGAACGCTTCGACGGGGAACCGGCCGGGGATCACGATCTGCTCCGCGATGTCCGCCATCCTCTCGATCATGTGGTAGTGCCTGTCGCTGGGCTCCCGGATCTCAAGGCCATAGATGGCTCCTAGGACCATCGCGGCGAAGGTGCTGTCATGTATGGTAGGGCGCGCGCCGTGAGTAAGTACTAGGGAAGCGATACGAAATCAAAGAGGGATGGCGCACAACTTGATGTGAGAACCCAGGTTTTCGGGTTTCTGCAGCGCGAGTCGGATGAGGCTGCGCGCCGCGTCCAAGTGAAAGGCTTGGTACTGGGGGATGACATCTGGCGTCATGAGCGGGTGCATGGCGCGGCGGTGCTGCCGCCATCGTGGCCCGTAGTTCATCAGGGGGAAGAACCAATCGTATCCGAGCCTAGGTAGCAGGTCAGTCAGCTTACCGCCAAGGAACAATGTCGGATAAGTAGCCACGTACAGTTGCACCATGACCGACGTCGGGCGGTCGGAGTAGTTTGCCGACCGCTTTTCTAGCAAGTCGCGAGCAGCCTTGAGCGAGCCCAGGATGATGGTGTCCTGACCGAGGACATCGAGGTACACAACGTCGCCTGTCCGCAGTGGCCGTCGTCAGGATGCTGCTCCATACACATGACAGAAAGTAGGGAAACGCACCATACTTCTTCGCCATCTGCGCGAACTCGCGGCCAAGGTGTTTTCGAGGAAAGTCGAAGAGATTACCGACTACAGGAAGAGGAGCGGGGCCGGGCGGGAGTCGGGCATACTTCGTGCGTCGCTGATGAGCGATCGCGCTAGCGAGCAAGACCAGTATCGCGAAGACCACCCAGGGCCACGCAGTTGTCACATAGAAAAGCATTGCTCGGGACTTCGAGGGGTCGGGGATCAAGGTAACGGCAACTTCGCCCTTCGCTGGACACTTCGATTTTAAAGCAGCCAAGGGACTGCAGATGCTGCAGGGAAAATAGCCCATGCATATTTCCGGACACAATCAGCGCAATGCAGTGAGGCCCAACGTTCATCCAGCTGGGAAGTCGAAGCTAGGACTCAAATAACGTCATAACGGAGCTACGATAGCGCCGCAGACCATGGCAGTTCTGTTTCTGACCGGACATCGTATCTGTATCTTTAATATCAGCCGATATCCGGATGACGAACATGCCTTGAAGACACACCTTCGTTGACGCATGCATTCGCATGCATGGATGCAAGCCACGCCGTCTCCGTGGATCTCGAAACACATCTGACGCCCTAGGCGTAAAAGAGACTCGAAAAACCGAGAAGTTTCCAACCCCGCAAAGACGGCCAATATCAGCTGATGTGCCTGCGGCTCTCTCAATAACCATAGCCAGCGATATGAGCTCAATGCATTCCCTGCGAGCGACGCAACGCAAACTTCCGTACTGGAGTAAGGTCCGACGACTTCTTTCAGCGCCGGTCAAGTCTTCTGGGACCTGCCTGACGTCGGCGTTTGACCCAGCTTCAAGTTGGTGTCCCCAGCGGCTTAACTACAGGTCGTCAGCGACAATCTCCCGAAGAATGAGCAGGAAAAACTTACAATGGTGTATGGAAGACCACCACACCCATCCCATCGCGTTCGACCCCTCCCTGGGACAGGACCGATGACACTGCCATCTGTAATTCGGCGCTCCAGTCTGCTTCCGAGGTAATCGACTAATCGCTCCCTGGGTGGGACAGGGCGCTCAATGGCGTCATTGGCGGCTGATAGAAGGGAGTTCGTGAGGGCAAGGAAAGATAGCATGGAAAATTGGAGCGCGCAAGACCTTTGTAGGAATAGATATGTTTCCGATCTTCCTCATGTTCATTCCATCCGCGGACGCCCAACCGGCCTATAAGACCATCATCATATGTGCCACAGGGGAAGGATCGGAGATACAGCGTCAGGAGAAAGGTCTTCAAACCTTGGTGTTGGTGGTGGCAGGAAGTCGGGGAACGTCGCGCATATATGTAGTGAGAACAACGTACGACACGTAGTTGCCAGCTCCATGGACATGTGGGCCGCGCTCAGCGAGATTGTACGCATGATCTTGCTAATATGTAGTCTTTTACCCCCTTGCTACTTATCATGGTTGACCATGATCGTCACCCCCAAGCTTCGCCCGAGCACGGACCGGACATTCCCAAGAGATTGTGTTGTGTACTTACCCATTCAGCTGGTCACCCGTGAAACTTGCAATGACTATGCTCTCAATGCCCAGCATGTATCCGATGAGAATTGTCGAACCGAACTTGCATGGGGAGAGGGTTGTCTCTCTTCAGGATCCTGATGCTGCGAAGCAGAGAGTGACGGAGGCCGCCGATTGCATGACCGGCAAGCAACAGAATGCCAAGGAGAGGATGAGAAACAAAGATAACACAGTGGCCAAGGACATTCGGTCACTCGTCTGGTAGAACGAGCAGCATTCCTGTTGGTCATGGTGGTGGTGGTGGAGGACATCGTCGGGACTTGGCGCTGTGACTGCTGGTCTGACCCTAACCCATTTGGCCGGGTCGGCAAACTCCGGATGCCTTCGGCGCTTCGAAACTGACGTAGTTTTCCCCGGTTTTCTCTCTCCGGGGCCACTCAAGGCCTCACCAGCCTCACCGTCCTTCTCCTTCAATGATGAGCAATCCACTCCACGATTCTCGCGGATGGCCCTGATATTGACATTCAGATAAGTCTCATTGTTTTGCCTAAATTGAGCTTCCCCATCCGAGGATCCCTGGCATCACTAGCACGAAGCGACTCGGAGTGCCTACTTACTTCCTACCCTCTTCAAGTATCCAGGCGGTGTCTCTAGCGACAATGCATATCACCGCGACTCAGCCTGTAGCACCATCAGTCGTATAACAAACCATCCCTTGCATATACAGCGACAGGATGAGGGAATGCCCTCCTGACCGACTTACCTTTAAATTCCACCCACGCATGGTATCCCCGGGGACTCGGCGTGCTTGTACGCTGTCATATCAGTCAGGTAACGCTCCTGACTTGCAAGGGGCATTGTCATGCATCGCGAAAGTCGCTCTTGATGCGCTCCCCTGGCTTGACGCGCCCGTTAAACGATCACCAACCATTCGCCCCTCCACCTGTGCAGAGCCATACACTCGGACGTGGAATTACTCCATATCCATCGAGGTCGAGGTAGGGGACCTTTGGTAAAACACGACATTGACATTGGAAGGGCGGTCGCACTGCGCAGCAACAAGGTTTACGCAACGACGGCAGACGGTGTTCCAGAATGAAGTGCGCGGAAGGTCGTTCTCCGACTTCGAGTCCTCCAGTGAATGGGCAGCAAGGAGAGCCTCGAAGGCCTCATGCATGTCCTTCCATAGGGGAACGACTGAGCGCAGGCAATGTATTCACAGGTGCTCAGCTGCCAGTGCCTCGGTGCTCAGCGCTCACTTTAGGCTCACCGAGTACAACGTTTGCCCCCGCCATGACGGCGTTTTACTTCTCCGTGTTGGGCGGCATCACCGGGTTCGGAGGACATGTCGACGGGATGGAGTCAAATACTGGTGAGTGAGCTCCCTCTTGCGCTTAATGACTTGCCTACTGGGACGAGGCCGTGCTCCTCCGGTCTATCCTGCCACGGTCCTAGCATCCACCGTCAATCGTGTCATAGTTAATAACGCAAAAAGAATCACCGACCGTTGAAGAGATACTACGGAGTCGAGGATCCGGATGCATAACTATGTAGTTGCCTGGCCGAGAAGCAGATGTGCAGTCCCACGGGACCGATGTATTGTCACCGAAACGTTCGGCGACAACGGATGCTGAACAATGCGCCCCCTAAGCACGAATGTCGCACACCATCTTCTGAAAGGTCATCTGCAGGAACTCTATCAACGGTCTTTTACACGAGCTCCATGCCAAGCACACTCAACTGCTTGCTGTCTGGAAATTTGGTCTATGATCACAAGACGTCGCGGGTACGCAGTCTAGGGAAGCATTGTAGCCATCGCGTGCAGAGTTCAAGACGAGGGACGCGCTGGACCGCAAGATCCTAGCAATCCACTTGCAATCCCGTGCCCCCGGGTACGTGCCTCAACACCAGAGCGAGCAATCCGTATGCTCCAAAGCTGTCCGTCGGCTAGACTGTCGCAATGAAGAAGCCACGTTCGTGGCCCCTCAGCGAAAGGACGTTCGCGCTGGACGGTATCCGGCACGGTATAGCAACCTCGAGTCGAGCTGTGGAGTCCGTCAGGACATCGTCGCCTCTCTCCAGCAATCGACCAACACTCACCTCCGAACCACCATGTTCTTCACGCTCTCCGCCGCGCTCGTCCTCGCCGCTGACTCCCGGACGGCCTACGCCACCCCCACCACGTCTCCGACAACGGCGGAGCAGCTCACCACGTCCGACACGACCATCGCCGCGGTCTTCCCGCTCCGCACCCTCCTCGACCTCACCCACGGCGGCACCGCCGTGACGGGCACGCACGACAACCTCACGGTCCCCTCAGAGTCCCCCGCGGCGAACGCAGCGTCGCTCCCCGTGGGCCCGGCCGGGTGCGCGACGCTCGTGAGCATCCCAACGGTCAACGAATGCTTCAGCGTCAGTGGGGGTTGGATTGGGTGTTAACATGGACTGAACTGAGCGTCATTATTCACACCGGCAGATCACGGACACGTACCGTACCGAACTGAGCAAGATGGAGAGTATCTTGACCGAGGATCTTGACCGCTAGGATAGCTGCAATAGGAAAAGGGAGCGGCGTGGAGTGTTAGCAGTAGTTTGAGGATACTGGCAAAACATCTTTTCGAGGAGACCCGTAATGTAAATCAAGTTGTGTTACGACGACCCCCAAAACAGTGCACGCCGTGTCTGTCCTTGCGTTCAACGCATCTAGATGTCCGCACTCTGTCAGAGCACTGCGTTCTGAGCTCAATACTCCGTGTCTTGCAGGGCAGACAATTCTGCATCGCGTCCGTTGAGTTCTGCTCCTCGTGGCTTTGCCCCGGTACTATCCCGTTCGTCACAGCTGTCCCTCAGCGAGGGGTGGGCACCCTCCGCTCAATCGTAGCTCGCGGCTTACCCTCCTGTGGATGGTCAAGGTAGCTACAGCATTTTTGCACTCACCGGATCACCACGGATCACCATTATAATGCCTCCTATCGACTGACCAGGGCGACTGCAACATGTCAGCGGTCTGCGGCAGCATCTCTTATGCCCGCTCTGAGTGTTCTATCCCCGCGCAATACAGGAGTACAGCCCCATACACGTGGCCCCTCGTCCGTGCTGGACTCAAACTCGAGTTTGCCAATATGCCATGGAATCCACTGGATCCGCCGGATCCGCCGGATGATTCACGATCAGGCTGAAGGCACTCTTGCGGGGTACAAAACCCTCGGGTTGAGCTGTGGAATAGGTCGGGACATCATCGCCTCTTCCGAACAGAACGGGACACTCACCTCACTGCCATGTTCGTCGTGTCCGCCGCCCTTGTCCTCGCAGCCGTCTCCCAGATCGCCCACACGGCCCCCGTCAGGTCGCGGACGACGTCCACCACCCGTAATGCCACTGTCGGAACCACGACCATGCTGCCAGCAGGCCGCCGCGCGCTCAGCGGCCGCGCCCCCTCCCCCTTAGCGAACCCCGCGACACTCCTCCTGTGCTCGACGACGGACTGCGCGTCGTGCACCGGGTTCGACCTGAACGCATACCCGCACAACGAGTGCATCCTCACGGACGTCACGGCACTCTCGGTCGCGATCTACCAGCCGAGCAACGCGGGCCTGCCGTTCGCGGTCACTGTGGGCCCCGCAGGGTGCGCGACGCTCGCGCAGTTGCCGATTGTGGACGAATGCGCCAACCTCAACGTCACCGGGGGCCCGTTCACGAACTTCGCCCTCCTCGACTGAGACCTTCTGCTGTCGCACTTGGAGGAGGAGGGCAAGGCAAGGCAGGGAGGGCGCCGAAAGGTACTGTTGGGGGATCATTGCGCAGAACAGGTATAGATTGGGATTATCTCACTGGGGTTGGGCACAAATAAGCTCGATGCTCACTGGAAGCTCGTAAATATGCACTTAGCATGACGGAGAGCAGCTGAGCGGGAGTCTTGGTCGGCAGGATGGTTGCAATATGCACAGAGAATGACTTGGGATATAAGTTAGGCTGAGGAGATATATACCATCAAGTTGTTGGCGAGACCGCTTCATATTTTGGAGGTAAACGACGTCGTGTTTACTACGTACATAGCCGGAGGCTCGGAGCAAGGTGGGGTAAAGTCGGGGCCTTCCTGTGTGGGGCCGGTGAGCGTGCGAGGAGGATTGAAGAGGATGGAAGAGGAGGCGCGGGCGATCAGCGCGGCTCCGGCAAATGTGTGGCTGTGCGCTGGGCGATCTGGGCGAGGGGTTGCCAGGGTCATCCCCCCCTACTTACTCTACTTGCGCTCCTCCAGCAGCGTCCAGCTGGCTGCGAGTTGGAGCCCACATTCACCTCTTATCACTGTGCTAGCTGACGCAGGGGGCGAGGCAGGCTGTTTACGTTCTGATCAGAAATAGAGACTTGCCGCTCTCCGTCTGACCCCAACCTTCCTGCTCGATGTCTGCTGCAACACTGCCCATGTACGACGTCTCGAGTCGTAGCAGCGCATGATCAGAGGCCAGCAGCCAAGTACTGCAAGTCCTAAAGCTAGCAGTCCCCAACTCATTAGCCTGCATGGTGCTAAGTTATAACTTACAAACCGCAATCCTAGATACCTGGCGCACTCTACCGACGTGCACCACAGACCACACAGACCCAAATCTAAATCATACACAATCCATCCTTCCATACGCCGGCCCCAACCGCTGGAGACCCTCAGAGTGACCCCGCACCAATGTCCGAGATATCATATGACGCCCTCGAACGGCGGGGGTGCGCCGTGGCCGACGAGGACCATGTCGTCGAGGACCTCGTTGTTCTCCGTACGCTTGTACGTCCGGATCGTCTCTCCGTACTCGGAGATGTCGTATATCCGGAACCGCCGGTCAAACCCGATCTTACTGTAGCCCGAGTACGACCTGCGCCCGTATCAGCGCCCAGGTGTACGAGTGCAGCTAAGTAACCATTCAAAGACGATCACTCACCCTCCGCCGCCGAAGCACAGCCAAACGCCCTTCACGCGCTTGCAGTTTTCCGTGACTAAGGTGGTGGACAGATTAACGTATGTGCAGCATGCAAACACAGCAAGGCAACGCGAACTCACTGTGGCAGTGCCCATTAGCGATCACCTTGACCTCCGGGGCACGTCCTCCCGCACGGTGGTCGCTTTCGAACGCCTGCAGGACGCCCTTGTGGAAGAACCCCGCCGACTGCTTCGACGCGCCGCTCTCTTCTAGCACCTGGCCCACGTCGAGGGGCTTGCCGCTGCTCGGGTTGATATCGGCGGCGGCGTAGCTCTCCTGCCTGGAAGCAGCACCGTCAGCGACAATCTCGCGCGCCCGCACAGGCAGGATGCTGGAGATTCAGGAGGAAATCAATCTTACAAGGGAATGTGGAAGAACATCATCGCATTCGGCTTCGCAAGGCGTCTCGCGTTGGGCAGCACCTGGCCCCCTGCCTGGCGCTCCCAGACGCTCCCGAGGTCCTTCGCCCCGTCGGGCGTGAACGGCCGCTCGATGGCGTCAATCGTAGCTGAAAGAAGCACGAAAATCACATGGATGTCACGACAGGTAGAATGGAAGGCCAGAACGCACAGGATTCCTGCAGGAACCAGTCAATCTGGTCCTGGCGGAGATAGTCGTAGTCGGCGGAATGCAGGATGCCCCACCAGTCCATGATGCCGCCGTCATACGCGCCGGAATCGAGGAAGTAGAGCGTCAACAGATCTGTCTTCGATCTTCGGCAGCGGTCAGCCTAGGAAAGTTGCACAGATACGCAAAGGCTATACACACGGGTCTGCGCTCTTGACCTTGAGCACGTAATTGCCCACCCCGTGGAGGTCCTTGGGGCCGCGCTCAACTAGGCTGTACGGCAGGGCTTGCAGATACCTCAGTTGCGCCTCTCGGCTCATCCCGTCCTCGTCGTCGTGGTTGCCAAACACAGCCGCCCAGGGGATCCGGCGGTTCGTGACCGCCTTCGCGAACTTCGCCAGCACGGACCGCCCGTCGAACGTCGTCGCCTGCCCGTTCAGCTGGTCGCCCGTGAACACCACGAAGTCGGGCTTCTCGATGTCGAGCATCCGTCCCAGGAGCGTCGTCGTGAGATTGTCGGACTCCTTGCATGGGGACAGGATCGTGTCTCTGCACTCCCCGACGCTGACCGAGTAGTGGAGGTCAGCAATCTGCATGATCTTGAACCTGCCATCGCGGGAGAAGTGCAGCGGAGGCGCGCGCGGAGGTGCTGGACAGTTCGCAATGCAAATGTCAGCTGCGGATGATCATCCTTGCGAAGAGAAGGATATGTACGTACGTTTAATGCCCTTCCTGTAGGTGAGCCAGACAGGTTCCCGACGCCCGTCCCCGTCATATGTCGCCCGGTCGACCCTCTCGAACCCGTACCAGGGCTGATCGGAGCCGAACAGGACGTCGATCTCTGTGATGAGGTCGTTCTTGCGCTCCGCCTCTGTCATCTCCCGCCATGTCTTCTCCGCCTTGTACCACAGGTAGCGCTTCTCGCCGGACGGGTTGATGGGGTGCGCGACCCGGGTCCACGCCGAGCTGAATGGCGAGGGCGTCTCCTTGTCCGGCAGCACGCGCACGTCGTTAACGAGAGGGATGTCGTGCCTGCGCGTCCGGCGGTAGTACACGTTCTGAATGTCCCGGGTTGGGAAAGGGATGTGGGGTATTCATATAGGGACAGTACGCACCAAATCCTTTATGCTAATTTGTTCCTTCAAGTTGCGGTCCACACGGACCCACTTGCCCTTCAGAGCGTCATCCCCCTTGGTCGAAGGAGGATAGCAGTAGTCCGCCGCTACAGACGGAAGGAACCAGGGGTCGATAACGCATTCCGTAATGTGAATCTCGGACACTGCGGGGGGGAAGCGTCACCCAAGCCCCGGAAATGCAGACAAACAAGACAAACAAGACTTACGTCCGGTGTCGTGCTGCATGAGAGGATCCCACACGTCCAACGGCAGGCTCGCGGTGTCGACGGTGTCCGGATTGTTGGTGGAAACGTTCCACCAGTCCACCCCCGCCGGTACGCTCCCGCTTCCGCTCGTGCTCGGCGACTCCACGTCCTCCGCAGGTGTCCCAGTGCTTGAGACTTGTCCAGTGAAGTCACCGATGATGTCCCATGACTGCCAACCGAGCTTTTGTATGCTTCCGGGGCCAGGCGTGGGCTGGTAGAGGACGAAGAAGAAGGTCAGCAAGCAGGAGAAGCCGAGGATGGCGGCGGTGGGGACGAAGATGGAACGTAGGAAGCGAGCGATGCGAAACAGTGAGAAGGCCATAGTGAAGGCTGTCGCTCGTCGTGCCCAACGACAAGCATAAATAGTGGTGGTCGTCGGTTAAAACGGTGTTGACGACGTCCATGACGGCTTCACAAGGTGGCCCAATTTGGAATAAACCCTAACCCTGAGAACGCCGAATTGGCCGGCAAATTGCGGAGCACTGAACTTGAACGGCGCCTGCCAAGTTCCAACTTGGAGCGCCTTCAGTTCGCATTTCTTGCTTGATTCAGATTCTCAAGACGGGCTTGTTTGGGTGACATTAGCATACTTCTGTGAGAGCTCTATCTGGTGTCAATAACTTGGACTTAAGTAAGTACTAGTACTCCGTTTAGAGCGCTGAAAGACAACTATTAAAGTGCATGTTTAGTAGAGTGCTAGTAGGTTCCAGTTTACTAGCTGGCTCTTGGGTAACACACTTTGGGCTTTAGACCCAACTCATCTCTTTTAGGTGACTCGCAGTCGCACACAGACACTGCGGAAGACTGTTGAATCGATATGCATGGCTCCCCGGCAGTGACCTTCCGGCACTGGACTTTCAAGCGCCAAGCAAGGGAGAGACGACGGAGGAATTTTCTCGTGTTATTGATAGAAGATTGACATGATGCAGACTAAGATGTGCTCCATGGACCCGCAAGGCAAGCAGGTGATACTTGAAAGTTTGACGGGAAGTCGCATTCCGGAGGCTTGAGGATCACTTACTCATCTTGCCTTGGAGGCAGTTTCTCTCTTCTGCTGCAGCTCAGTGCACAGTTATCCGCGGCGCAGTTAAACAAATGCCTACGAAGCGACGGGCCGTAGTAGATGCTTTCAGCGCAGCTGAGTAAGTTTCTTTCTTTGGTACGCCCTTGTATACGACTGACGCTCCGCGAGATCCCCGAGCATCTCCCCCAAAGCACGCACTATGACTCAGATCACGGCCAACGGAACCAACATCTCACCACCAGCACCACTTCAGTGCGCTCTGTCTCCGCTTCCTGGCCGATTTTCAGGCCAGATACTCCAAGAAGCTGGAGCACATGCAGATACCGCCGTGAGCGGTGCTCGAAGCTTGAATGCAAGGTCCCACCTCATCTGCACGGTTGCGCACACGATCCTGTGCCGTATGGATAGTCATCCAATCCTCTTTCTCGAGGTCGACACTCACGACGGTCGCATGCCAGTGTGACAGTGGCAGTCGGTAGGCGCTTAACCAACCACCGACTGGACGACGCACAGCCTTTCCCGACGCTGCCCCATTTCGACAAGGGCGGGACCTGGCGGAGACGTCCACCGCATCCGCCGGCAGGATAGACATGGCGGTGCATTCCAATTGCTCTATCGCCCGCTATCATCGATGCGGTGCTCCGTGCCTGTGTACTTGCAGGTGAGTGGGTTAAGATCCTCGGGCGCCGTCTTTAGGCTGAGCCTCGACTTGTGCGTCATTGGACGACGGTGGCAGGTGCCCTCAGCTGCACTCGACTGTGCCTCACCAGATAAATGCGAGGTGAGTCAGAGCCGCTCGTTGCTGTCTATCCTTTCTAGAAGGTCGCCATGTCGACATTCGTGCCGGTCTTTGAGCCCTTTCTCCGCCAGCCGGACGTGGCACATTTCCTCAAATGGCGCGTTGCCCCCTATTTCGTGAGTCAGCACGTATGCATCTAGTCATAACTCTTGGTGTATTCACGGCCTCTGCGCATCCGGGATGAGTCCTCCCCGACGTAACATGCCTCAGACATGTCTTTGTATTGGCACGCAGCGCCCTTGTCGGCGAACGCACAAGGCCCTAGAAGGCATCTTACTCACGGTAAGCCTTTGTGTCGTTTTCTCCGCCACACCAAGCTGAACACGTATCTAGCAATCAGCGCGCAGATTGAGGTCGAGCTGCTCGACGAATATACGGTA
Source organism: Ganoderma boninense (assembly GCA_002900995.3). Taxonomy (NCBI): domain Eukaryota; kingdom Fungi; phylum Basidiomycota; class Agaricomycetes; order Polyporales; family Polyporaceae; genus Ganoderma; species Ganoderma boninense. Next base: position 3,196,132 of record CM035311.1, read on the forward strand.
GGCAGTGCCGTCAGCTCTCTATAAAACATGCCCGCGGTCTTCACCTTGAGTCAACAACACAACTCAGCTCAGCACCACATCCACCTCCATACCAGCACCTCTCTAAACCTTCCTCGTAGCACGCATAATACCTACACCACAATGCAGCCCTACTACTACGCCGATCGCTCTCATGCGCCAAACGGCCAGCAGCCCGCCTACACATCTGGCGGCGGCTGGATTAACAGCGGGCTACCAGCCCAGCACTACGCTGTAGACCCGCGCATGTACTCGGGTGCGCACGGCGCAGCATCCGCACAGTACCCCGGCAACGCATATAGCACGACCATGTCGGCCGCATACTCGACATCGACCGCACAAGGCTCGTACCCCAACCCCAGTGCTCATGCACTATACCCCGCGGGGCAGCAAACAAGCCAGTGGTCGGGGGCGACCACGTCGGCGTACGACCCATACTCGGTGCAGCACACATCGCTGAACGCGAACCCGGGCTCCGCCCCCGTCTTCCTATATCCCCCGTCGCACACGGGCTCCCCGACCGCATACGCCGGATCCTTCCCCGCATACCCCTCGCATGCCTACCCAGACGACACAGACGACCCGCCCGGGCGCGACGCCTCCGCCCGCACACGGGAGTGGTCCCAGCACTACACGCTGCAGGGCGCGCCGCGCGAGCGGATAGCCGTGGCCTGCGACAGATGGTACGTCCCCTTCCCCCAAGTACCCTCCCAGTCTTTGCTGACGACGTTTTTTCTTCTCTCTAAACACAGCCGCGTACGCAAGATGAAGTGCGACGGGGCGCAGCCCGCATGCGCCAACTGCCAGCGGGCGGCGCACCAGGGCGTCGAGTGCCGCTACGAGTCCGAGCCTGGGCGGCGTGGCCCCGACCAGGCGCAGCGGGTGCGCTCGCCGCCTGGGCAGCGGAAGCCGCGCAAGGCGGGTGTGCGCAAGGAGCGCGATGATTCTCCGCCCGAGTCTTCGGGCTACCGTTGGTAAACATAACTTACGTAGCAGTCAGAATAATGCCTCGCAAGGACTCTGAACGTCGGACTCGAAGTTGCTTCTCCTTTTTTGTTCCTCGCTTTCCTTGAGCTGTTGTCTTCTTCAATAGAGCTTCGACTCAGTATTTAGTGTATTATCGCGATGTATTAGCCTTTCATGGCATCTACGTGTACTTTAGAATCTTAGTAGTAGAATGTAATGTGACAATTAGTGTAGAAGATATTGGAACGAAACGTGTCTGACGGGTTTACATACGGTGAATGTGTCGATCCGACTCCCCTCCTCCAAATTCCAACGGCATCTGTTTTTGAGTACTATGTGCTCGATTTAGGATTATGTCGCATGCTTTCTTGCCGCACTAAGTTTGAGAGTATAATGTAGACTATGTGGGTATGCACAAAGACGGGGGCTACAGTCCATTCCCGCGCCGACGGTGGTTAGGAAGTGTGTCTGGGACTGAACAACGACTATTCCATTAACGACTACCCAATATCAATCCGAAGGATCCGTGCCCAATGACTACCCAGTCATGATAAACGTCAGTGAATCCCCCATTTCTACTAGTACCATATGCGGTTGTTAGCTTATTGGCGGCCAACCACACACGTTCAAAAAGGTCGCGCCGTCAAGTTGGTGGGTGAATAGAGGCAGCACGCTCAGTCAATCATCGATGGCACGGGTACAGAGAACTAACATACCTGTCGAGTCCGTGAACATCTCAGACCTTTTGGAGATCTACCGCGTGGATGGATTGACTCGACTGAATATGAACAAAATGGCACATATCAAGCCGAAGAGTCTAGAGTCTGACCCACCCCATAGGGTACCCGGCGGCCCGGACACCAATTTAAAGCTCACACCACGACTTGAAGGAACATCGCAACCACTGTACATACACCGTATCTTGACACATGTACATGCATCACAGCCAACCCATTCCGAACACACCCGCGAAACCGCACAACCGCAAAACCCCGCATACACCCTACCCTACCCGACCCTACCCCCATACCCTATCCCATACCCCGCCACGTGCACATCCCCAGGCTTAACCTTACCCACATCCGCACCCTCATCCTCCTCATCCTCCACGTCCTCCTCGTCCTCCTCGTCGTCGAGCGGGATGAACCGCTTCCCCTCGTCCCTCTGCCAAAAGAAAACGAAATCACACGAACGTCAGCCAGCCGCATCGCCCACTCTCCCGTCTCCCGCACGTCAAATTCCAAGTGTCAGTCAGCGCCACGCACCAGACGAAGACACTGATCCTCATCCAGCATCGCCATCGCCCGCCGATCCCGCAGGCTCATCGGCTTCCCCGCACTCGACGGCAGCGGCGGCGGCGCGACGCTCCTCGCGTCCGCGGGCAGGCGCGGCGTCCTCGGCGTAGCAGCCCCACCGGCACCCACACCCACACCGATCGACACTGGCGGCGGCAGGCCCGCACGGGACACACGCGCCGCCGCATCTCCTTTCCCATTCCCGTTCCCATTCCCGTCCCCGCTGGCGTTGCCGGTCCCGTTACCGCTACCATTGTCGTTCCTGTTACGAGCGTCGTGCACCGCCACACCCCGAGAAGCAGAAGCAGAAGCAGCGAGGCCGGGCGTATGCGGGCGTGCACGGCTCAGCTGAGCCTCCCCGCGGGTCCTCGAAGATCGCCGCGGGTGTCCGGGTGCCTCCTCGAGAGCTACGGAATGCCGTAAGGACGAGGATGAGGACGTGGTGCTGCGATGCAGGGCAGGGCGCACTTGCGGTTGCGGGGTGGCCGTCGCGGTCCTGTTGAGCCCTAGAGGGTGCGCCAGAAGGGGCAATTTGAAGGCACCAGGCGTGATGGGTGCGGTGGCGTATATTATGGGCGGAGGGGTGCGCGTGTGCGTCGACGAGCCCTCGGGGGCAGCAGCAGCGGCAGCAAGGGTCTGCACCCGTGCTGGTGGTCGCGCGCGTGCTTGGGCGGTATTACTATTAATACTAGAGTGTGGAGAGAATGCTAGGCTGGGTGCTCCCAAGCCAGGATTAGTACTAGGACTGGGACGAGCAAGCAGCGTAGATCGAGGATTGCGGGGCTGTTGGTGTCTGGGAACCGAGGATGAGTACACGACGGAGGCCGATGTGCCCGGGTTCAGCGAAGCTTTAGCCTGAGGGGTACGAGGGTCGAGGTCGGCCAGAGGTGTTCGGGCAGGCCGGGTGGAAGAGCGCACGGCAGCAGGCAGCAGCAAGAGATCCGGGGAGGCGTGACTACTCGAGCTTGGGGGTGCGGTGGTGGGGACAGTGACAGTGGGTGTATGTATGCGCCCCGGACCAGTCCCTGACGGGGGACGTGGAGAACGCGCGGGAGAAGCAGCGTGGCCAGGAGGGTCGCCCAAGCGTCGTCGTTTCTTGCTGGCGGAAGGAGACGCTGCAGGGTCGCTGGAGCTCGTGTCGCTAGGAGAACTAGATCGAGGACGCTTCTGAGATGCAGATCGAGAGCGGGCATGTGCCCGAGGCAGACAAACACCAAGAGATCCAGCCGAGACGGGAGTCGAGATGCGCCGCTGCAGACCAGATACGGGATCCTGGGCATGAGACCGCAGCTCGAGTGAACCCTTCTCGCCCTGATCTTGCCGAAGGAAGGACTGAAGCTGGTTTCCTAGGGTTTCGGAGGACTCTCTAACAAGGCCCTCCAAGCCCGAGATCCAGCGTTGGACATCGCTTTTTGAGTCCGTGATAACGTCTTTGACGTGATTTCGGGCGTTTTCTATGTGGAGCGGTACAGCCTGTAGGAGGGGCAAGAGGGGCAAGAGGCCAGTGAGGATTTGTCCTTGCTGGTCTTGGAGATTCTGCAGTGCTTGGGACTGGGTTTGGCCCACCTAAGGGCAGGCGGAGGCAAGCGGTAAGGACGAAGGCATATAGACGTAAGGAGACGAACCATGCTAAGCACATCCACTTTTTTGTCCAACGCCTCCATGCGCTTCCCCAATCCCTCGACAACCCTCAGAACGTCACGGAGCTCTGACGACTGTGCGGGGGTGCCCATGGACTTTTGAAGCTCGGTCTGGCAGCGGTTCGCTGCGAAACATCATGCCGCCGATGTTGGATGGGACGCCAGATTGCATTTGACGCACCTAGTCCGATCATCCGCTCGACCAGCTGCTCGTGGTCGCCCTGATACAACTTCTGTACCGCGACCAGCTCTCGCTTCGCATCGGCGACTCCGGTGGTAAGTTGCGTAACGCGTTCCCCAAACTTCTCTAGATGCGCTTGCGTGTCGTGAAGAAGAATGCGAGTAGAAGCTCCAGCTTTGTCGAGCGGAGCGATGGAGGGCCCCGGGTTCTGCACATTATTGCTAGGCTCTGCCGGTTGCAGCTGAGTGATACCGGTATGGCGCGAGAGATGTGCCCATAGACCGAAGGGTGGAGGGCGATGCCTGGGGTCTCGTTGTAAGGGATTGTGAGCAGGCAAGCCTCCAGAGGTCGTCATGGTCGACAGGGAACTGGGTGGACATCGACGGCGCTGGGTGGGATTTGGCTTGCACACTTGACTTCTAATGTATAGGGCTCGGAAAACCGCTGACAGTAACTCTCTGTTAGTATATCGGTTAGTACACGCGCCTGTCATTCAGTTGGCCGCGCGAAAGCGGGGTTCGACTCCCCGACAGAGAGCCTGCAGTATTTCTGCCACCTTTTTGGACACCAAGCTGGGAGAAGAGATTCATGCCATTGTCATGATGGATGGTTTGCAAGGTCATTGAAACATCGGAGACGCTATTGATACAACACGGCTACTAGAAACTAGACATCGCCCCTCCCTTGTCAAGCTCTACTTCCAGCAGACTCGGCAGTCTGAAGCGTCCACGATTGTAAATCATCTAATGGGATCTTGTCCCATTTCGCAAGGGTCTTGTGTCTATTGTGAGCATTCACAAACGATCGCAACATTCTTGGAGCGCACCTTGTCTAAAACGTCGAGAAGCCTTGCGGCTTCCCGATCAGCCTCCTCCGTACCGCGCACATTCTGGCGCATCTGGGATTCTAGCTCCGAATTCTCTTCAGTGAGCTAAACCCACGCGCCGATTAGCAACGCGGGAGACGCGAGTAAACGTTTAGAGTAATACCAGGCCCAATTCAGCTCGCAAGCGATCGCGTTCCTGCTCGAGGAGGGGGATCGTTCGCGCCCTGACGGCTGCGCGCGGCTGCAGATCCTCGCGCCAAACGTCCTTGCTGTCGTAGTCTGCCTGCTTCCTCGCGCGTGCAGCGGTCACTACGGCGTGGAGGTTGTCAAGGTTCTCCTTCACGTTGTACTTCTTGAACAACTCCTCGCAGTTCTCCTGCTCGCCCCACGGTAAGTACGGGCAAGTGGCGCGTAGACGTAAATATTGACATGCGCACCGTGATAGACGATTCCAGACGGCCGGAGACGAGGTTGAATATGGTCGCCGCGTTCTCAGGCTGTTCGTCGCACCAGAGGGAGAAACACTCGGCAAAGTCCTCATAACTGGCGGTTGGACGGCGGTCAGCAGTGGCGCTGCGGACCACCCACAAATAAGAGAGGACTCACGTCCACTTGTGTGCCGACCGCTGTATGGCGAGCTGGAGGGCGGAGTGGAAGTAGGTCCATCTCTTGCTGCCTGCCTGTGTCGACGCGCTCGCGGCCATGTTTGAATTTCGCGAGGTGGCCTTGTCCAACACGCGTTGTCGGAGTTTGAACGTCCCGTGCAGCGGGCGTCTAGACAGCCTTTTGGAGATAATGGGCGTCTGCTGGATGCGCGCGTTGAGTGGACGGTGGCGACCGGGCGCGAGCTCGCTTCGCCTCTCCACATCGCCACGGCACCGACGGTCGCCAGGATCAACACAACGAAAATCTGGGACAATGGAGTTTTGCGTTCTCGGGTTTCATGTCACGACACGTAATCATCCGACTGAGGCCTCGCCTCGAAACAGGTGCGTGCAGAATGCAACCTTCCCACTCTAACCCTCTGTAGACGTCGGTGGGTCCAAAGAACCTTTCTATATGAAAGCGGCCTCACGTCGGCCCCATTAACGACGCCTTGTTGTTTCCAATCGAAATCCGCCGTGAAACAAGTCTCACAACCTCGCAGTCGTTGTCCTTCGTATTCTCGGTCCACCTTCGTGTCATCCGGTATGTTGTCTTCCCCAGACGAGTAACTGATGTGCTAATCGTTACCAACCATCGCCGTTTGTATTATCAGTAGCTGTGTTGTTGTGCTATGCAGTGCCACCTTGACGCCATCCGGTATTCTTTCGCCAGCGGATCGCACTTCCGCATGTCCTCACCTCGTGCATTCGAAGCTCTCCGATTCCAAGCCCGCAATGACAGAGGCCCCTTGCTGCTCCCCGCTGTCTGTTTGCGGAACTATTCGAAATTCTCTCCCGTCCAAACAAAGGAACCCGTCCCGTCCGTCGTTACCTTTTTGCTCTCTCTGTGCCTCTTGGTCTCTCCTGACACACCCGTCCCTGTACTCCCGCAAGCCATCTGAGCTGGACTTGACTCTTCTCACAACTTTACGCGGCAACGAATCATGATCTTTCTGTCAAAAAGACCCGCAATCTATCTCTCTGATTACCAACGTTGGACGTTTAAGGCAAGAGTAATCTACTATGTGTTGACAATCCACATCCCTATCCTGCCAGCTCGGTCTAGCCTTCGCCCACAGCCATCTACGGAGTTACTCAAGGCTGACGCCACAGTGGTCTGTGCCCCGTCGAGATACCGCAGTATATAAATGTGAGTCGCCTTCCTGCGCCTTCCTGCTCAGCAGTCCTACTCCTTCCGCATTATCCCACCCACAGAAAATTTCTCTCTGCTCCCTGCGCACCGCTAACGATCCTCGACCACCCTGAACACCTGCTCGACGATGCCTCCCACAATCTCAGGGCCTTACGGAAGTGGCGAGGCCGTGGCGGACGGGTTTCCCCATGCCGATCCCGCACCGCCCAGTGCACCATCCCAGGGGAGCCGGCTTCCCAATCTGTCCACCTCCACGTTGTTCCAGCCGCTGCCCCGGCTTGGCTCCCGCCCCTCCTCCCCGACGCCCTCTGTGCAGTACGTGGACCTCCCGACGCCGTGCTCCGCGTCCGAAATAACGTGCCACAGCCCCACGATAACCACGGCGAGGCCTGCAGCGACCGAGAACACGGTGCGTCTGACCCCCATCTTCGACCATCCCAACCGCCTGGCCCTCCGGATGGCCATCGTCTTCTGCGATCCAGCGCAGCTGTTCCTTCTACAGGGCCCTGACGGCCGGGAAGCTCGGGTGACGATGGGCGAGGTGCTCCGCCGGTACGGCGCCCAGATCGCGTCCATCGACTTCAACGCAACTGCGGTCCCGAACCCCAAAGACCCCGAGACCATGGCGTGCGCCATCGCCCTCCCGTTCTCCCCTGATGCACTGGCGTCCAAGGCATCGACGTGCCCCCACCTGTCCCCCCCAACGCCTCCCCGTCCTCTCCGCCCTCGAGGACCTGCGCATCACCACCAGCCGCGCCCCGTCCATCTACATGCTCCTCCGCCTCCTGCAGCACACCCCGCTGCTGAAGGCCCTCGCCATCACGAACCACCGAGATCACCAGGCTGTCCTGCCAGATGATGTCGCGGCGCTCGCGGCGCCCACGCTGCCCTACCTCGACCGCGTCGCCATCGACGGCCTGCTCACGAACACCGTCGAGCAGCTGCTCGACAGGCTTCTCCCGTCCGTCATCGCGCACACGCCCCGCCCCGCCGTCTCCGTCCACTTCCGCACGCCCACCTTCCCGGCATTCAGCAACGCCGCCGTCATGCGCGCGCTCTTCGCCACCGCCACGCACGCCAACCTCGCCTACCTCGCCCTCGCGCCCTCCAGCCCCTCTCCCCCAGAGAATGAAAAGCAGGACGCAGACGCTGGAGCAGCGCATGCGGAGGCTCGCGACGGCGGCACCGAGTACCTCTTCAGCCTCTCCGACGGCACAGGGCGCGCGACGCTCGCCTGGCACTGGACAGAGGCGCCGGGCGCGCGCCCGAGCCTCGCCCACATCGGACTCGCGGCGCACGCGCGCGCGCTCGCCCGCGTCCGCACCCTCTCCCTCGCGCTCTACGGCGTGCGCCCCGCCCCCGCGGACCTCCTCCCCGTCCTCCAGGCCTTCGCGGGGCTCGCGCGCGTCGAGCTCTGCGCGTCCTTCCCCCACTCCCAATCCCACGATGGGCTGACGGAGCAGGGGACACAGGGGCAGGGAACGCAGGGAGCGCAGGGGACGTTCAGCGTGCGCGCGGCGCCGGTCGTGCGCAGGCTCGCGAGCGTCCCGGCGCTCTTCGCGCACGGGCTCGCGCGCTGGGTATCGGTGTCAGTATCGCCAGTGCAAGTGCCATCTGTCTCCGAGTCTTCTGGTATTCGTATCGATCATCCCCAGTCCCAGCCCCAGCCCCATGCCCCGCGCGGGACCGGGTGTGGTTCTCAAGTAGCCGGTGGTGTGCCCCCTCCTGCTCCTGCTCCTGATTCTGGTTGTGGCGGCGGCGGCGGTTGTGTGTGCGACGCGTCGTCGGAACCCGATGCGGATGGGCGCCGCGGCCGGGGCGAATCGCGCCTCGCGCGGATGTGGTACCGCCCTCTGTGGGCGGCGATGGTGCGGAAGCCCCAGCCCCAGGCCAAGACCAAGCTTCGGTCTTCCTACGATAATTGATTATTAGTTTGAACGCCGCGATGTCGGATGTGGACATCTCGGTGCGGGTGGATGACTGATCGCGAGCAGTGGTTTGGGGCTCTCTGAGTCCGAGAGCTTCGTGCTCTGAATCTGCATCTGCATCTGATGCATCATTTTTTACATGATACAATAACAGCTGTATGTACGTGTACTGTATTCCCAACTCAGCGGGCGGGGCTGGTGGCTGGTGGCGTGCTTTTGCGGGAAGTGTGGTTGGCGGGTGCGGCTGCTTCCGCTTCTGTGGTCGCGGCCACATGCAGCTTTCTGGCAGTATGTACGTTACAGAGTGCGTTCCGTCGCTTATATTTCCGTGTGATATTCTGATTTATCTACATCCACCGTTGTGGTGGTGGACCTGGACGGGTGGTGGACGGTGTACGTTATCGGTGTCATCCGTATGACTATGTAGTGCCTTCGCTCATGTACACGTACTTTTCATGACCAAACGACAGTTCCGTTTTGCTCTATGCACCGAAGTTCCCTGTGGCGAAGTCACACGTCCACTGTATTGAGTGACGCTCGGCGAGTTCGAGCACCTGCAGGGCGGCACCAAAATATTAATCTTCTATAGCCAGCGGCGTCCAATAGCGCACACCCGGGCCCTAGGGTCGACATGATAGGATCGAAGGGCATACACGATACCAATACATGATATGCAATCTAGGCGAGCAACGACAACGACGATGTGCAACAGAGTCGAGTCCAGATGTCCACAAGAAGCGCGATATCCATACACTCCGAGAGCTGAAGAACCAGAACAGGAACAAGAACAGCACACCCGACCGCAAGCGAGACAAAACGACAACTGGGGCCTGAGAGATGGGGCGATGCGTGCATACATACAGATGCAGACATGCAGATGCATAACGATCACTGGCGACGCGAGCCACCTCGGACATGACTGGCGATGACGCAAGCAGCCCGAGGGCAGCGCGCGCCCCCGGCTGAATGGGCTGAGAACATAAGGACGGGGGAGCCGCGCCCTGAGAACGCTGGCGAGCAGGACAGGCAAACCACCTTCCCCAAGCAGGCGTGCCGCTGCGGCCGAGCCTCCCTCCCCCACGCAGATCTCCTCTCCTCTCTCTCAGACTCCTCCTCTCCGGCGGCCCGCAGCCGGCAACGCCTTGCGCCTTGCGCATGCCGCGCCGCTACCACAAGGAGTGCGTGCTGCCGTCCTCCTCCGTGCCCGTCGAGCACGAGTCGCCCCCGCCGCGCATGTCGCCCGCGTCGCCCGCGAGCCGCGACCACGCGAGCAAGGACACGGGCGAGCGCGCACGAGACGGCCCCGCCATGGGCCCCGCCTGCGACAGCGCGGAGCCGGAGGACGGCGACGCGTACGAGAACTCGGGGGAGGGGAAGCCCATGGCGTACGGGACGGGCACGCCGGGGCCTGCGGGGAGGCCGAAGGGCTTGCGCATGGACGAGGAGGCGACGCGGGCCGTGAGCGCGGCGTGCGGGGCGCTGCGCGGGGGGGACGAGCCCGTGTCTGAGTCGCCGCCCCCGCCGCGGGAGCTGCGCTTCACGCCGCGGCGCTCTTTCTGGCGGGAGTTCAGGCGGACGCCCGAGAGCGAGAGGCGCTGTTGCAATAAATTGGGGGTGGGGCGTGCGTTAGATTGGCACGACACTGCGGAATGGAAGCGAGAACGTGCGCGCGAAGGTGGACAAAAGAAGAGGAAGCTGAGGTGGAAGTGGAAGCTGAAAAATGGAACCTACCCTGGTAAGCTCGGTCGAGGCCTGGAGCCCCGGGAACGACTTGGTCGAGTAGACCTCGAAGGGGCCGCCAAAGCACTCGGCGAGGATGCTCACGACGCCGTCGTCGCGGGTCTTGCTCTGTATGTTGAACGCGCGATACCTGAGGACGAAACGCCCCTCCTTCTTTACGGCAAGGTCCTGCGGATCGGTCGGAGAAGATTCAGCAAACGAGCAGCTGGCGCAGCCCCGCCGAATCCATGGGAGAGCCACGCACCGGAAACGCGAACATGGCCGCCTTTCGTCCACTGTACTCCACCAATGAACAGGGAACGACAGTCTCCCCTGACAGCAGCTCCGTGCATTTGTTTTCTTCTGAGTAGCGGGGATGCCCGAACGGGCTAGAAGATGAAGGGCCCATGTAAGGCTTTGTACGCATGTTCCAGGGGTCGTGGCCGCGATTCGTCGAGGGGTCAACAGTGCGGACATAGTCCGGACGAGGGGCAGAGCGGACATCATACGGCATGGAAGGCACCGCCGGGCCGTACACCATTCCCGACGACTCTGGGCTAGGGAACGGGTTGCGAGCAATGGGCGGAGACCACTGGGAGCCGTTCATGGGGTTGGGTATGCTCGGTTGGAATGGGTATTGTTGCCTTGTGGCGGGAGCGGGAGCAGAGTCGCTCACCTCCTGGAAGAGGTCGACGTGACACAGGAAGCCGAACGTGAGGAATTCGCTGTGGGCGGTCAAGGCCGGCTCACAATTAAAAGAACGGGCTGGAACCTTACTCGTATGTGTCGAACTCCCTGCCCCCCTGTTCCGCTGATCCCTGGCGCGTTATCTGATAGCACTTGACCTGCACAACGGGAGGCGGGTCGAGAGGCCGCTTGTCCTTGCGGCCGTATCTAGACCCACAGCACGACCACGATCAGCACGGAGTCGAGAGACAGGGCCTTCGCGGGAGCAAGAGAAGAAGAGCAAGGTGCGTACTTGCGACCATGGTCGGCTTTCTGGAGTTCCTGGAGGGAGACGCGGACGGCGCGCCCTGCGAGGGGGCCAGATTCGAACGAGTGCCAGCCGCCGACTGTCGGGGCCGTTGCGCGATACTGGGGGTGGAGGAGGTAGTCAGGCCCCCAAGAGTCGGCGAGGGAAAGGGAGAGGGGCTCACGACGTTGTCCGTTTGCATTCAATCGGTGCGATCGGGATCTGGGGCGGTAAGCGACGGTTACTTGCGTGGAGCTGTGGCCGCGCAACCGGAGGGCGATGGCCTGCGAGTCTGCGCGAGTCTGAGCTGCTCTGGACGACGACGATGCACGGCGAGCGACAAGAGATTGCAGGCTGAGAGGCCGGACGAGGGCTGCTGCATACTCGAGGCGCGGTGTAGGTTATATGGGCATTGGAGTGTCTGCTGGCCCCCTAGGGAATTGGCCAAGATCCTCGAGAGATAAAGTTGCTCTGCGGCGGCGAAGCCCATTAGGCCATTGCGTCCCCCCATCCGTCCTCTCCCTCTTCGCGCATCGTCTGCATGCCTGATCTCGCATCACAGCGCGCGAGCAGCCCTGTCCAACAGCCACTCGCCTCCCACCGCGCTCAGCAGCCCGAGCGGCCGCTCTCCGACACCCGCACCCGCCTCTATTTCGGGAATGGCCCATGCCATCGCCAGCTAAGCCAGGCGTGGCGAGGGCCCATGCGCCTCAGGAGACAGCGTCGACGGACTGCATGTGTCAAACTATCGGCCAGGATGTGGACGCTCTCATGACCCAGACGACGTCATCCGTGGTATCACCGCCGCGTTTACGATCAATTTCCAAACGGCCTCTCCGCGACTCATGCTCGGGACCCAGGCAAGACTGACATGCCCTGCCAACCAAGAGCCGTACGCGCACACAACCTTCGGCCACGTTCTACCGAATAGGGACATCCCACTGCCATCCCCGTCTCCTGTGTTTCTCGCGCTACCAACGCTAACCCGGGGCTGTCCTGGCCCGTGAGACCTCTCTCCGCACCCCAGCGAGGGCGACACGCTCGCTTCTATCCGTGTCCCATCGTTTCCCATGGTGATAACAATCGGGGGAGGGGGCCAGAACAAATGTCTTCAGTCTAACGGAACTGTACAAACCACCACAACGACGTCAGCGCGGCCGAACAAGGAGAAGCACTTGCTCGCGCTCACCGAGCGGGATATCCACCTACCTCTCCTTCAGGGCCCATGCGCTTACACAGGGTCCCATGCGCACCTCGACCCCGCGCAAAGTCGTCAGTGCACGTACTATCCCCGGCCAGCGTCCGATCCCCACCCCATCCAAGTTTGGCCTCCGCGTACGCGGTGCAGCCGGACATCAAAAGCTCCCGCGCACCCAGCGTCCGCACACGAAGCCCCCCCGCGCGGCTGCAGACGCGGCGCACCTCCCCAGCTCTGCGTGCGGGGCCTATCACACTGTGCCCAAGCGTTCCCCGAAGTTTCTGCGGACGTAAGAGGGCCCGCCAGCACCCTCCGTGCGCCGTCCAATGACGTGCCCCCCACCCCGCCTGTGCCACGAGAAGCGTTCTTGCACTGTATGCAGAGACGATCAAGTGATCCGGGGCTGCCGTTTGCGGAAGTACATCTTCTCTTTCGTGACGTACCTGAGAAAACCGCAGGCGGCTCTCCCGAGGCAATGGCATGCATGCATGGACGTTCGCCTGCCTGGTTGTCGAGGGCTGGCGTGTTCGAGCGGACGCGCGGGTGGGAGGCACTGATGGCCGTATATGTGCCCGATCATGCCCAGCGCGCCGTTGCGAGTGATCCGGACCCGAGCTGCGAAGACGGACCCCAGGATTGTCAGCGCGCTCGGAACACGATCGATGCTCAGCGAATCGCAAGCTGCGTTCCGAGTGGGACTTCGTGCTCACGCAGCTCGATCGGCTTCCTCCCGGCTAAGGTACATGGAAGGGGAAGCTCGCGAACGCTGCACCCTCTGACGCAAGGGATGATGTGCACGTCTTCTTCCCCGCTATCGTTCCCTCGAAGCGGGCATTCTCCTGATCGGGAACTGAGGAGACCGGCCCCCAGTCCTCAGGCCTCAGGCCACAGCCGCGGCTTTCGGACATCGAGATGGAGGGAGGGGTAGAGGGCGGCGTGCGAACGGGAAGCTGTTAATGAATCGCCGCGATGAATCCGCGTTAGCCCGTTGCGTCTCACAGCGGCGGTGAATAACTACGCACGGATGTCTTATTTCAAGCTCTCGCAAGCCTATGCCTCGTGGTTTCCTCCAAGGGCCCACCCCAGCACTGAGGGAGAGGGAGCTCAGGTGGCACCAGTGGCCACCTCTGCCCACCGCAGCATGCGCGGACGGAGCGCCTCACACACCACCACAATCATGTCGAGCCTAGCCGACATCTGCAGAGGGCGTCAGCGCGTCGTGCGCCCTGTCATGCTGGATCACGTACTCGAGATGCCTCCCAAAACCGCTTTCTGTGGCGAAGGGTGCGCGTTCTTCGGGAGCGGGGGGCTTATCTGTGTGGTGTGCGGGGCGAGTCGGCGTCGTGTGCCATGCGCAAGAACACCATTGACGGACGGAAATAGACTCTCGACTTCCTGAACGCTCGATGCCCTCGATTCGACGGAGAAGATCGGCGAATGTGTGGCCCGAGAAGGGGCGCACCCTGCCCCCCCACGTAAGATTGGCGAGGTGCGGGGCGACAGGCCAGGTCGCGAGCCACAGCGGGAGACGCATTATGTCCGTAGATGTAGACCCGCCTCCCGATCTCGTTATTTAGACGCGTCGATTGTGTCTCTTCGACTTCGCCGTGCTGGCGGGTAACGTCGAAGTCGTGTGCGGCGTTCATCTTCACGTGTTTTTCCTCGTTATTGGTGGCGACCCTGAGATGAACCCTGAGGTGTATGATTAAATCCCCAGAGAAGAAAAGTTCTAACCTGGATGGAGATGGGCGGTGTTCGCTGTAGGGTTGGTCCTCTGCCTTCTTATGCAAGATTAAAGGTAGCGCTGACGTATCGCACAAGCTCATAAGTGCATATGCATGATCAGCGAGTACGTGATGCGGGACATACGCAAATGAACAGGAACGGATGCCCTGCTGCTCGTTTGGAACCTGGGGGCTCGACTGAGCCGACGAATGACCGTGGAGATCTGTTTCAGAACAAAGTTCCTTCGGACCTTGAGCCCTTCTCGAACGTGCTGAGCTCAATAAACCGGTCCTTGTGCGGGAAAGCGGAGAACCCAGGCGCTAGGTGTCGACCACCGCACGCGTGAACGACAATAAAAGTGGAGAGCGTACCGACCAGGTGATAAACGCGTCCTTCAGCTCGCTTCAACGCCGCTTCCCCGCTCATGAGAAGGCTCCCGTAGGCGAGAAGTGTGTCTTCTATGATACTTGTGCGTTGCGCGTGTCGCTTCGCGGGTCAGCAGGCAGGACGGGCGGTGACTGAGAAGCGCATCGCCGGGAGTGGTGTCTGAAACTGATGTCTGTCCGCCGGAGTCTGAAATCGCAGTCAGCAGGCTGAAAGGCATATGGACAAACGTACGAGAAAACTTGGGTTGCGTGTTCCATCGATAAAACGTCAGTGACCTCAGACCAAACCCCAGGGTCGCGAGTGACGTAGTGGGACGGATGCACCTGCGCTGCAAAACACGCCCGTTTCAAAAGTCTGCAAGCCACTATAGGAAGATTTGACGCATTCATCGTGGATGCAAGTCCGTATTTGCCAAACGCTATCCAAATGCTGGCCCGCTTCCGTGGTGCGTACGTGCGTCGTCACTGTCTTGAAACCGAGCCAAATTCCGACAGACTCGGATGGGGCTGCCACACCCGGACCAGCTGAAGTGTAAATGCTATGTAGGGCTTATCAGAAGTCCAATCATCATCAAATTTGGAAAGAATCCCATATTCTAGCCTTCACAGACTGTGGAGTAAATACCTGCCAAGTTAGGCCCGGACTGTAAGGGGGCGAAGTGTTCAAACAGAGAGAGGCAAGGGCGGAATCGAATTCGTGGACTCGGAGGCGCTTCCAGGAGGCGCTTGGGATGCTTGTGGTGGCGCTTATCTAAATCCTTGAATTCACAGGTTTGAACCCGTCTCCATCTGTCTCCATAGCGCCATGGTCAACTCCGGCTTTGTTTTGTCAAGGTCTGTCGAGATTTGTGAAGGATCTGTAGTATAGGAACGCTCACAAATACCTCCCGACGCAGTCTGTGAAGGGCGCCTGATGACTGTACATCGACACTCCTGAGTCCGCTGGCATCGTATGGCGTAGACGGTGGCCTTGGCGTGGCCCAATTCAAGGTAGATGTAGACGATTCCTATCAGCTATATGAGAACGAGTTTTGGGTGAATGGCGGCGACTTACCTATCGTGCTTTGCGGCGCGCTGGACGGAGTCGCTTCATCGGCCCTCATGGACCACGTTCTGTATGGACCTACATAGGCAAGCCCGAGTACTTCGGGGCTCGGGTTTGTCAGCGTGGTAGCCTCGATACTGGTCTGGTCTAGATTGACTTGGCAGAGAGGCTGGGACTACTACGCAGCTCTCTCCGACTGCAACACACTCGACCATCGTCCACGATACTTAGCACTAGCACAGGCCCCGAGGCAGCCTGGACAACAAAGCTTGCTAAATTGACTCGCCTTTGGTAGTGTCGACGCGTATCCCACGACTCTCGCTCTATATCACTTCATCCACGAGGACAGTGAGTGCAGCTCCAAGTGGCCGAAATTACTTACCGAGGGA
Source organism: Ganoderma boninense (assembly GCA_002900995.3). Lineage (NCBI taxonomy): Eukaryota > Fungi > Basidiomycota > Agaricomycetes > Polyporales > Polyporaceae > Ganoderma > Ganoderma boninense. The sequence goes on from CM035311.1 coordinate 3,212,218, forward strand.
TTACGTCGAAGTAGGATACAGCTGCAGGCAGGGCATTGTTTTCTGTTTTCATCCCACGGCAAGTTTACGCTCCCGACGGGGGCGCATCAATGCCGTCGGCAATAACATTCAGATGGAACGTTCGGGGCCAGGGACCGACACAGCCTCTCACCATTTTATGGGTGCCCAGTGAGTGGCTGTGTTCTACGCAATGCCAATCGCCCCCCAGAACTTTGGCTCTCAGAGATCGAGAACGCCTTCAGAAGGTTCGTTATCAGACTACACGTCCTTCTAAGCTGCCAGTGTTTTCTGACCCCACGCCTCCTCTTCAGAAACGACATTCCTCTCCTCCAAAGGCGAAATCCCGCGGACCCGGACTGCTCTCATGTCCGATGACCGCGCGGTATGTCGCGGAGTTTCGAGGCTCGCATGCGGTTGAATAGATGTCCTAAATCTGGCCCGGCCTTGGCAAATCGAGTTTGATAGGGTAGGCGCACTTACGGAGTCGTGCTGAGCATCCCTTCCTTTGCCTCGTCTGCGGTCTCCGCTGATCATGCATCATGGGTCCCGAGCCCGAGCCCGGCAAATTCGACTCTGCTTTATAAGCCCTGCGGCGACCTTGTGGAGTCGTGTCCATTTATTCATGGTACACCCTTAGGCTTTGGTGCTTTCCCCGAGCTCCTTGTTCTGTGCGACGTCGCTCTTTGGTCTCGCTGCTCGCCGCCTCCCACGTCATGGCTGCCTTCGGTTCCAACGAGAAAGCCCAGCTCGCGGCCACCGCGCCCAGCTCCCGGACCGCGACCTTCATCGAATCTGCAGATCGTTCGCAAGACGAGGAGATCGATGTCATGGCCCAAGCCCCCGGCGAGGGCCCACCCGAAGACTCGTTCGAGATGGTCATGGGCCCCAGCGATCCCGACAACCCGAAGACGTTTTCGCGCCCGTATCGGTGGCTCATCACGATGACCGCCGCGACTCTTGTCATGAATGCGTACGTCCCAAACTCCTTGATTTTCTCTCGCGTACGCGGTGCGCGCTGACGCGCCGCGATATTCCTGCAGAACGTTCGCGTCCTCTGCGCCGTCGGGCATGATTACCCAACTCATGGAGCACTTTCATCTTGGCCGTGAGGTCGCGACGCTCACCATCGCGCTTTTCGTGGCCGGATACTGCGTCGGGCCGCTCGTCTGGGGTCCCCTCTCAGAGCAAGTCGGCCGGAAACCTGTATTCGTGGTATGCTTCGCTATCTACGCTTTGTTCCAAGTCGGAAACGCTCTTGCACCAAATACCGGTGCTATGCTGGCCTTCCGTTTTCTGGGAGGGACTTTCGCTGCCGCGCCTCTGGCAAACAGCGGGTACGTAGACTGGACTACAGCTTGGATTGCTATTTGCTAAGGTCATTTTGTAGTGCTGTGATCTCCGATATCTGGGACGCCGACACGCGGGGGAAAGCCATGGCGACTTTCTCGCTCGCGCCTTTGGCTGGGCCGACCCTGGGCCCCATTATCTCGGGCTTCATGAACGTCGCTGGAGTGTCTTGGCAGTGGATCTTCTGGCTCCAGGCCATCTTCGCTGGTACATGTCTAGCAGCTCTCATTTTCATTATTCCAGAAACATATGCGTGTGTGACCTCGTCCATGACGCTTCGTGCCGTTCTAACCATTAGCGACACAGACCTGTTCTTCTCGTGAAGCGCGCGCAAAGGAAACGCAAGGAGACAGGAGACGACCGCTACTGGGCGCCCCTCGAGAGGCAGCAGATGACGCTCTCGGCACGGCTCAAGCAAGTCCTCGCGAAGCCCTTCATCGTCCTGTTCAGCGAGCCCATGCTCATGGCCATGACTCTCTACATGGGTGTACGCCTCTCCCTTCTTTCTGTCTACGACTTGAAAGAACCCGCGCTAACGCTCTGCCTCAGTTCGTCTACGGCATCGTCTACCTCCTCTTCGAAGCGTTCCCGATCGTCTTCACCGAGGGCCATGGTTTCAACTCGGGCATCTCAGGGCTCATGTTCATCCCCTACTCCTCAGGGGGCGTCGCCGCCGTCCTCATCTACCTGTTCTACTTCAACCCGCGCTACGTCGCCGCGATCAAGCGTCACGCGCCGCACCCCGTGCCGCCCGAAGTGCGCATGGAGGTCTGCGTGTGGGCCGCGCCGATCCTGGTAGTCGCGTTCTTCTGGTTCGGCTGGACGTCGTACCCCTCCATCTCGTTCTGGGCGCCGATGATGGCGGGCTTCCCCATGGGGCTCGCCACCATCTTCATCTTCCTTGGCATCTTCAACTACACCATCGACGCGTACCTCGCCGTCGCCGCGAGCGCGCTGTCCGCGATGACCGTCGTGCGCTCGCTGTTCGGCGCCGCGTTCCCGCTGTTCGCGACGCAGATGTTCGAGGCGCTGAACCCGCGCTGGGCGTCCACGCTCCTCGGCTGCCTCGCGATCCTCATGGCGCCCATCCCTATCGTCCTCCAACGATATGGGCATGTGATTCGCGCGCACAGTAAATACGCGCCGTCTCGTGCTATGCCACCCAAGGTGCAACTGGTGGACGAAGAAGAGAAGGATTACAAGGGTGCGAAGGCGGTTTGAGCTTATTTACGACAGGCCGCCGGAGGTGCTGTGTCACGGACTGCACATGCTATACATTAGAGACATACATACATCTAATCTATTCACGACACGACTCTGTCCACAACTCAGCGCACGCATACATTTTGACCACTTTCCTTAGTACATGCCTGTGTATTATAGTCGTACGACCACTCGCACTGTTAACGTTACTAGTTAATACTCCACACGTCATCTTCGACGGATTCCCTCTTCAGTCTCTGCCGCGAAACCCAAATCGCCGGGCATAGAGAGGCCACCCGGTAGACGGACCTCGATTGAGTTAGAGTATCGGGTAACGGCACCTCGGTGAGAATCCGACGGCGGACAATGCTCCCGCGAGACAAACCCAATGTCCAAGATGGGCATATTTGGTCCGAGGCGCTTTCAAAACCCACAGACTTCTGCAGAATATACATTTCTGAAAGTAGCGAAAAATGAAGAGTCAAAAAACTGCCTCGACGTCGACTCCTGGGATACGCAACTGAACAAGATGGAGATGTCGATGCAGCACTCAGTGCAGCCTGCCCCCCATCGCAGACCCGTTGTAGGAAGTTGGATATTCAGGTGAGAGCAGCTTTTCTCATGAGGTGGCTAACATGGGTCAGCTTGAGGTTGTACGATGAGTGCACGACATCCGCGACCTCAAACATGCCATCGCAGACACGTTCGGATTCGGGACAGGGAAGTCATCCAGTGAACCGTGCAACATGTCAGGGTGGAAGTACTAAACATACATATAAAGCCACGGCACCTAGGCTTGGGCTACGCATTCCCCCGCGTTCCCGAAGTTAACCCAGGAGTAACGCGTACACAGGAACTACTACTCAAGATGAGTACTTGAGCTTACATCGTGGTTGTGGAATACATCGCGTGAAGGCTCTGAGCGAAGATGACGATTTCTCGTCGATCAAGACCGGAACCAGAAAGAGGCTCGTCAGTCGTGTCTTTGAAATGTGGAATCAGGGTGCAGATAAACGTACCTATTCTCCAGCAGATATGGGTGAGTCTCAGAGAGTGTTGGTTCTGCCAGTGGTGTTTCATATGAACTCACATAGGCCTATACCCGCGGGACAGTGGATAGCAGGGATGATCAATCGATGTCAGAAGAATCACCAGAATATGCGGTCGCCCATGGAAATGTCTGTTACTGGGAAGATATTTAATATTGTGTCTGAGGCGCAAGCCTTCGATACCATACTCCTGTGAGTGGAAGAGGTCCGTCTGGGTTGAGACCATTCGTTAGAAGTAGCACTACTAATGACTAGCAGAAGACCTGGCACTCACGAACGCAGCGAGGGCTATATGCATAGGGCTCGTTTGAAAACGGTGGCGGTCGCCTGATTCATTGGTCATTGGGCAGAACGAGGGTGGTAGTGGTGGGCAGTACAACACCTACGCCATCTACCCAGGGGCATTTTCGGATGTGTTTGTGTGGGTGATCATATCACGGCGGGGACGATGCTGGTTATGTAAGTAAGGCGGACGAGGATGTGGTCCGGGGAAAACAAGCTGCAAAAACCTCACCAGGACTATATTCCATTTCCATGGAGATGGCATGTCAGAAAACACGGCGACGACAATGACAGTCCGAGCCGGCGGTCGCGAGAGATATCACAGGTTTTAGGGGTGTGTCACAGACTTGCACGAACGCGCATGGTTCCTCGAGCGGCGCACCGTCGACGGTCGAACCCCTACGAGTCTGATTACGCAGGGAAGGGCGTGGAAACTAGGCAAACCCGGCCGTACAAGCCCCACCCGACCACACTGGTATTTGCGCGCCAAGCTTTCCTCCCTCCTGCCGGTCCATCTCCTCCGACTTGGTGAGCATCCCGTCTCGCCCACCAGTACTGAGCTTGACGTGAATCATCCGCTGGCGGCTGGCAGCGGGTAGTAATAAGTCCGATGTCCGTCATCGTTGTCTCTTGTTGGACCTCCAGCACTTGTCACAGCACGACGTGGGGCACGCGGAGCCACAGGCGGACCCCCAACTCGGATGCGTCTCTCGACTTGGAGCCAAAGGTAGATGTGGGCTGACGCCCAGGCATGCAATGCGATCCGCTGACATTCGAGACGCATGGGGTGTGAGAGCCACGCGGGAGCGGAGGGCATTAGGGGGGAAGGGGGGGGGAGCATGGGGACGAGGAGAAAGCTGCAGAGCAGGAGGGCACGACTGCCAAACCACGCGTGCACGCGAAGGTTCCCCGCAGGAAAACGAAGCAGCCCTCGGATGGGATCGGAAGGGCGCAAAGGCAAAGGTGCTGACTGGCCGGGGTGGGTAACGCTGGGGTGGGGCTGGGACAAGCGTCGGCCGCCAACTGGCTGGATGACGACGCTAATGCATACGAGCACTTCCTGCCAAATGGCCGCCGCTTCGCTGATCACACTTCCACCGGGCTCAGCGTCACAGGATATTCCCATATGAACCCGCGAATGTCGAAGTGTGGTGGTCTGCCGGCAGGGAAGCTGAAGAACCGCCGTCAGCACACTCCTCGCCGAGGCCACACAGACGGGGCATGTTCACCTACCCGCGATGGTGGATCCGGCTGAACACACTGCACAGAACCGCAACGGGTGCATTCTATGAAGCCGGACGTAAGGCAGACGGGCCCAATCAGAGCATCCCACCCGCGAGAACTCGACTCAACATTGACGGATCGTGGAGAAGGCGAGGGAAGCTGGCGGAATGACGTGGCTTGAAGTAAAACTGAACTGGCAGGTTGGAATACGGTCAGCATCTTCCACGGACCGTGACCCCGAATACCACTCACATAAACCATACTGGTTGCCCCCGCATCTGTCATCAGCTGGCTGAACGGGACCAAAGCGGGCGAATACTCGGCAGGGCATTTTTATTGAGAAACCATCCCTTGCAGCTGGCCCTAAGCAAGCCTGATTGCGCAGGAGCGGCCTTTCATCGCCCGCGGCACCTCGGAACACCTCCCGCACGGAAGCTGGTCCTAGCGTGGAATTCGGCGCTCAGACCCCATGTCGCCCCTCAAACCTAAGGTTAGGAACCCGGCTCAGGGACAGCGTGTGTGAGATTCCTGAGGGGCTTGCGGTGGACAAGGACGGCGTTGGCCGCCATATCTGCGGAAACGTAGCTCAGGACCCCACTGCTAGGGAATCCCATGACAAGGTGGTCGCAAAGGGCGGGAGCAGCTACTCCAGAGCCATTCCACGAGCACGAAATCGTCGTTCGCAGACTAGCCTGCGCGCGAGGAGCTAGCTGTTTCTTCCAATGATGAGAAGTGACAAAACGAAGCTGTCATGAGTCGTGACGCCATCGTTGAGGATTTTGAGATGCTTCCAATTGATCTCGGGTGTACTCATGAAGGCAGGAGGGAAGGACAGGAAGGAGTAGGCGATGTAGAAGCAGGCAGCCTTGCGCGCAAGGCGAGGTCGCCAGAAAGTCAAGGCGGGGAGGGAGCCGATAGGTAGAATGAGTGACGTTATACCGAAAAAATTGATAGGGCTCGTTACCAGCTAAGCGCGTCTGGCACGGGCAGCGTAGCGGCGCACATTGTCACCGCCGCAGTGCTCCGCTATTATTCCACCCTCATTCATCTCCGAGTCAGGTTTTCCACAGATTCGACAGCCGAAGGAATGGATCATCTGCGTGACGTGTGAGTACATCAGGCAAAGATTTTTGCTGGGATGACGAGCAAACCTTTTCGGTCAATACTGTAGGTGGCCAATCGCAGTCCGAGCAACCGGTACGACAAAAATCTTGCCGCGTTTTCATAGCAGAGATCGCCATGGCTGAAGGTCTGCTCGAGTGTATGCACTTAGGGCTCCCAACGCTGCCTACTACTCGGAGCATTAAGCCTCTATGATTTGTGGGCGTGCTAGCAGCATAAATTGCTATATCGAGCAAGAGAGGTACACACACAGAGGTGTGGGAGGAGGAGAATGCCGGGGTAAAGGCGGAAATGAACGGGATCAGGAGCCGCAAATCTCGCACCTCTAGGTTGCTCCATGAAAGCCACGAAAGTTGCGCTGCGCGGCAATGATGGTGAAAGAACGGCCTCGAGGACGGTCTTGCGTGCAGTGGAATCCCGCAAGGAGGGTATATGCGTGCAATGGGGAGACCAGGCAGGCAGGCAGCGGGAGCATCGTGATGGCTTCTTGGTTTCTCCTTCGCTCTCCAAGCAGGAAGGCGCATGGGCCTCAATCTCCATGCACAAGGTCGGGTTTCTCTGGAAAAGCGAAAGCGCAATGTCGGGCTCGGCCACATTCATTGCGCAATACGAAGGGAACACTTTATGTCGAAACCGATCCCCGATACCCCAGAACACTTGACAAAGAGGACGACGACTCACCAGGGGTCCGACAAGCACCAGTGCTCCACCGCTCCTACGACAATCCGCAATCCCCTGCTCGGACTGCAGTGGTCAATGTTCCCAGCGGTAGCACACCGAGCCGACTTCTCCACCGCCGCGTCCTACATTTGCAAGTCGACATATGCGCTTTGTTTGAGAGAGATCGATGTTGTCGAACTACACGTTGCGTCCAGCTAGGATGGCAAAGATAAAGCAAAGAACGGAGGAAAAGGCAGCCTGAGGAGCTTAAGTGGACTAAGCCGTGAAGCTTTGAAGCGCCAAAAAGCGCCTTGATTTTTCGATGACGTCATCAATTCTACGCAATACCACATGACACCACCCTTATGCACTAGCCGCTCACGCACTCAACGTAGGGAAATAGTCTTGAATGGAGTTGACAGACAGTCGGACGAATTATAAAGAAATGAGATACTGCTACAATACTCGTACAAATGGAACAACAACACGATCTAGTCCAGCTATAAATTACGTCCTCTCACCCCGGAGACGGCGAGCCAACGCGAGATCTTTTGGTTGGATGGTGACACGCTTAGCGTGGATGGCGGCGAGGTTGGTGTCCTCGAACAACGAGACGAGGTAAGCTTCCGAGGCCTCCTGGAGAGCCATGACCGCGGACGACTGGAAGCGGAGATCCGTCTGCACTCAAGACGGTTAGAACCAGGCTGAGGACGGAAACACGATCGAGACGAACCTTGAAGTCCTGAGCGATTTCACGGACCAGACGTTGGAAGGGGAGCTTGCGGATGAGGAGCTCGGTCGACTTCTGGTACCGACGAATCTCACGAAGAGCGACGGTACCAGGCCGGAAGCGATGAGGCTTCTTCACACCACCGGTCGTGGCCTGAAGTGCAAGTGAGTACAGGGAAGAGTCGAAGATGAAGCCGAGGACTTACGGCGGCAGTCTTACGCGCAGCGGACTTGGCAGCGAGCTGCTTACGCGGTGCCTTACCTGAGAATGGATGATCGTGAGCACGACTAGCCACAAGATGTTGAGGAGCTCGACTTACCACCGGTGGACTTGCGAGCGGTTTGCTTGGTGCGGGCCATTGTTAAGAATGTAGAAGGATGTGAGGTAGGTGGTGGAGTGCGATGGTGGTGTCAGGCTTAGTGGGCGGAATACAGGGCATTGTCGGGGAGAGGAAGGGTACTTATACGAGGGAGCGCCGGATAAGCGCTTGTCAACAACGCGTCGAGCGCTCACGTGACACGCGCGTTAGGGCGTTCAACAAAATAAGGTTTGACACACGTGCCGAAACGGTCCGGCGGCCTTTAAGTACCCGCCACCTCCCGCTCTTTGCCCCCACTCACCTTCCAACGCTACCACCACCAACACTACCTCCACCCTCATCGCCGTCACAGGCCCACACTCGCGTTTTCGCACCTAACTCACTCAACAACAACCTATCTCAACAATGTCTGGCCGTGGAAAAGGTGGCAAGGTGCGCATTTCGCTCAGCCACAGGCGCGAATTCGTTGCTCACATTCGCATTTCCTCTCGTAGGGTCTCGGCAAGGGTGGTGCTAAGCGTCACCGCAAGATCCTCCGCGACAACATCCAGGGTATCACCAAGCCCGCTATCCGTCGTCTTGCCCGCCGTGGCGGTGTCAAGCGTATCTCCGGTCTCATCTACGAGGAGACTCGTGGTGTCCTCAAGATCTTCCTCGAAAACGTGAGCTGCATCTCTTATCTTCCTGCACTTCGTATCCAAACCAACCCTCCTTCCTTAGGTCATCCGCGACTCAGTAACGTACACTGAGCACGCCAAGCGCAAGACCGTCACCGCACTCGACGTCGTGTACGCTCTCAAGCGGTCAGGACGCACCCTCTACGGTTTCGGAGCTTAGACTGTCTTTTTCGGGTCGCTTTGTATTGGCTTTATGTTGTACTGTATACTATAATGTATTTCCTTCTGACTCATTTTGCGGAGAGGGGTGTCAACCTTGCTTAGCTGTGCGCGGCTCTCGTGAGTACTTTGATGTAAGGCCTTTGTCTCAACCACGAGGAGAGGCGGGCATCTGATCTGAGCCTCGACTGGTGATCGTCATGAAGCGGTGAGGTCAGGCGTATGGTTGTGATGTTTAAGGCACGTGACCTCCAACCCTCCAGGAAGGAGTGTCCGAAATCGGACCGCTCGGCGTTGAGTAGCGTCGCGTACGCATTAGGCTACTACAGGCTCATGACAAAGTTTGCGCAAGTGGGTGTCGTCAATTTCGGATGGGACCAAGGAGGGCGACCTAGGGGCGACAAACCACTTGTGTGACTCCCGGACCTGGTTTGGAAAAACTACCCTACACGCTCGAGCACCGGTGCGCACCGCAGCGAAGCACACCTCCGCCGTACAGTCATGACGTCGCTCTCACAGCAGGGGCCCGGGAGGGAGTTCTTAGTGGCAAGGCCTGGCCTCTGCACATGCATACGAGGCTGCCGGCAATAGCCCGTGGCCCCCAAACTTACTGACCTGCAAGCGGACCGTGAACCATGAATTAGCCACTGGGATTGGTTATTGCCTCGTTGGACGCACCTCTGGCGCGAGCACCCCCACGCCTCTACTGCACGCCAAGGCTTCAGCTTCCAGCTCGGTCCTGAGGCCTCTTCTTCCTCTTCTTCCTTGCGCCTTCTGTCCGCTGGAAGCACCAACACGACGCTGCAGAAGTCGACGGCCTCTTCCAAACAGTCAGCTCGAGCCTCGGATGCCCCAACGCACACCCAAGCCTCGTCGCCGTCCGTCTCTTCAAGACGAATCGTCCCACCGTCGCACGCACAGAGCTTGAGATGCAAGACACATGCCTCCGCGAACACATCCAGTTCATGTTCATGCATTCACGCCCGCACCCACATACACCCAGGACTCTGGAGAATCCAAAACTCAGTAGCTCCACCCGCTCGGCCTGCCTCCCACCCCGATCGCGCCACAGCGCGCATAGTAGCGGGCGAGCGCGAGCCGGACCGCCTGCAGGCGCTGCACGGCGTGCTTCTCGCCCCCGCGCGCGATCCGCGCGAGCACCGCGAGATAGTCGTCCCCGGCGCCCTGCGCGGCGCGGATCTGGATCTCCTCGAGCTTCTGCACGAGCAGGCACGCGTCGCTCGACGTGAACAGCATCGTCTCGCCTGGCGCGCCCCGGCAGAACAAGCGAGAAACAAGGAACAAGGAACAAGAAACAAGAGCAACGTGAGCATCACACGTCAGGGAGAGGGCGAGAGGGGAGGGCACGCACTGTATTGGAGAAGCTCGACTGCGTCGCACAGCAGGACGGCCCACCACGACTTGGGCGCAGTCTCGCCGCGGAACATCGAGAGAAGGTCGGACGCCGCGCCGGCCAGGTCGCCGCTGGCCCGCCGCTGGTGGAACTCGGCGAAGCGCACCGCGAACATCAGCCGGTGCTGGAAGACCGCGGGCACCGACGAGCGCGCGGCGGAATCGATGGGGAGGTTGTGGAGGGACGGCGCGATGTTGGAGACGAGCTGCGCGAAGTTCGTCGCACCTGTCATATGGCAAGAAGAGGCAAAGGCCAAGGTCAACAACGGTTTGAACCTGTGGGTTACGGTGGAAGGAGCGCTTGCCTTGCACGACGTATTCCTCGAGCACCAGGTCGACCACGCGCCCGAGGCCGGGCCAGTCCTCCGCGGATGTAATGTACGAGATCGCGAGGCCGTACTCTTTCTCCTGGACGAATGTCTGTGCTGCTACCTGAAATCTCCGTCAGCACCCGCTCCCCGACAGTAGTGTAGAATCCGTAGTCCATCACCTTGCAGACTAGTCTCCTGATCTCCTCCCGCTTGTACTCAAAGCACGTCTCGTGGATATCCTTCAGCGCACCTGCCAGCTGCCCGCTGCGGATGCGAGCCGCCTCCTCCCCATTCTCCGCATCCTTGGGAGGCTTCAAGCGAAGAGGCACCCGCATCAGGACCTGGTCTCCCATCTCCCTCCCGATGTCGCCGCATGAGTACATGTAGTCGACCGTGATGCGCCACAGTGCCGGGTCCGAACGCAGGTATTCGGCATAGGCGAGGACGTATTGCTGGCGCAGCGTAAGTTCGGAGCTAGCGGATGGTAAGCGCGTGGGGCGAGGAGATAGCAAGGAACGGCGAACTCGTCAGGCTCCGACTCGATGAGCTCCATTGGTTCCATGAGGTCGGCGAAATGGGCGGCAAGCCAGACGTCTAGGCGTGCTGCTTCCGACAGTGCCTGGGTCGGCCTTCCAAGGAGGAGCGACGAGTGGACCATGTCTTCCAGGTCGGTCGGGTCTGACGGCATCTCGTCCAAAATCTGGGACACAACTTCGCTGGGAGGAAACATTAGATGGCCCGCGACAGGAAGGACACCCTAGGACAGACTCACGGAAGGTCTTGTCTCCGTAGGCGAGTGTCGACGAAGATACCCCACGCCGCACAGACCTCCTTCCAGTCAGCGCCCAGCTCAAAGCACACCTTCTTGATGACATCGTCGCGGCCCTCGAGGATTCCGACGATGTCACTGAACCGGTCCCACCAGTTCTCGAACCCGTCCTCCCTTTCGATCTCGGGTACTCTGTCTAGCTCTATGCGGAGCGTTTTCACCTTGCCCTTCCATCTCCGGGATGCGACTGCGAAGTCGCGCTCTGCGTTGAAGTTGTTTAGGCGGGGGTGGTCTGTGAGAAGGGGCGACAGTTGTTGCGCAAGTCCTTGAAGGTAAGAAGACGGGTGGTTTTGAAGGACGTCCAAAAAGAACGCTGAGGCTTTGGACAGCCCGCGCAACGACGTCCTATCCAACCGCACTTTTCAACATCACATCTTCTACACTAGCCACTAGAGAGGCTTACCGTGTCAGATATGGCCAGAATGCGGGGTCTTCCCAAGGCCGCTCTTGACTGCTGAGGTCGTCGCCTTCTTGCGTGGAGGGCTCGATGAAGTGGGTGTTCAGCCATTCCATGAGCTCGTCCCCAACAGGTACATCTTCGAAGCCGGGCTCTGGGAGGTATAGGACAGAGAACAGGGAGAAGCAGGTGTACAGTTTGCGATAGTGCTCGGCATCGAACTGGAGGGGTTCTGGACGGGAGATATCGCGCTATCGTAGTGGTAAATCTCGGGAGTGTATGCATAGAAACATGTGGATGGACATACGGACGCATACATGCAGCATTCTTTGCAGAAGTTCACGTAATCGTTAGCCAGCTTGTTGAGAGCTTTCATGCCGTCTTCGCTCTGCAATCTACGCCCAGTTGGAACTACACGGCGCGCATGGAGATTTAATGACTACTCACAACGGTACGTCCTTCGCTCGTGAGGCCTTGAGCAAGGTTTGCGCTGCAGCGAAAATCACAGACATGTCTGTAACGAACTTCGGAGCAGTTCGCCAGGGCACGCAAGACCAATAAATAGATGAGCATACCACTCTGCGCTCCGACAAAGGTGCCTGCCACGGACTCGCAAAGTACACCTGCTGACTCCCTGGCGGTGGCGCGTCTCGTGAGCGGAGAACCTGGGGGTCGACCTGTTCACGATTAACCCGGCTGCCTAGCGCGTGAATCGAATTTAGGTGCTAACCGTACATTTGGAGGCGCATATACGGCCATGGAGAGATCCCTGGGGGAGAGCGTGAATGCCAGTGTCGTCCCTGAATTCTTGAAGTCATCGACCGCGCCTGGTTCGAAAAGTGGCGGGACAAGATGGACCGTGTGTTTTGTAGCCGTCATCGCGGCCGAAGAGGGTTTGTGGATATAAAACGAGAGGTAGCCAGTGTCGTTTAGGAGGATATGAACGACGAGAAAGACGGCAGTCAGCGGGCGTCGGTCGATGAAGGAGACAAGGAGCGCACCAACTCGCACTCGCTGGGTGGGCGCGAGACGCGTCGCTGCATGTGATCAGGCGCCTCAGTGGCCGGCGGCTATTCAGCGTCGCAGTCGTTCCTCCTCGACCCCGAACCACCACCTCGAGGCTGGCGGGCTTCATTTTATGGACAAGGTACGTCTTCTGGAGCACAGAGAATGTGTGTTTTAGCCACATTAACACATGATACAGGAATTCATTCAACATCTTCGTTCACTAGGCCCCAGGTGAGGGATTAGAACCCTCCTCCACATGGCAGCATGTACCACCCCGAGGGGTAGACGAATCGCCTCCTGCAGTCTGGATGCAATAGCGCGCATATATTCAACAAAAACGGACAGCGTATTCAAGAGCCAGGCACACTATCTTACATATCAATCACACAAGAACGCTGGCTGGAATCCATGCGGTCCGAACCTGGCAACCTCATCGACTGTGCATGCACGATCATGCCTGGCCCTTGAGCTCGAGCTGCCGCCTTGCAGATGGTCTCGCATGAGCTACCACGTGAACTAAGCTGGGCCGTAGTTGGCGACCACGTAGCTGAACTGGTGCCCGAATCCAGCGTTGCCGTTCCCCGGGTGCTCTCCGGCCCCTCGTCCCGCCTCTTGGCATCGTCTGCATACGACCCGCAGGGTGCTCATGACGAGGTGGTGATCTTCCGTTTGACTATCCAAACGAATATATCAGTGGCACTGGCAGTACTTGAAGCCACTGACAACTCACGTTCCCACACAGGTGTTCTGACAGTCGTGCAATTCGACCCGGTGACGATCGCTGAGGCGGCAGATGGAACGACGGCAGTCTACCTGTAGGGAACGTCAGGGTGCCGCCTCGAGAATGTTGTGAGCCTATCCGTTGCCTACATTTTGCCTTGAAACGTGCTCACGCCAACCACAAAGCCATTCCTTGTAGGTGATGATGCTGAAACACATGCCCAGAGTAGTAGAGAGGAGTCCGTGCCAAACCAAGACCGGAGGGAAGTAGCTATTTTCCCTGGGGCTCCAAAGAGCGCTGCACTCGACTTAAATACCAAGCAGGCCTCCAGGTAGCAACCGCCATTTCTGCGGTCAGGCATGCCATTCCGGGATAACAGTGAAAGAAGAGAGCCGCATGTCGCATATCAAAGCCTTATTCGGGTACGCCCTGCTCCCTCCCTCCATCACGTCGGGCGGCCGGTACACGGGTGAAACGGTTCTATGGCCGCCATGCTGGAATGGCATGGATGCCTCAGGAGCGTTGCCCAGTTGTGCTTCCGCCAATTTTCCCTTGCCTCCCTACTGGATCTCGTCGGGCATCTAGCCTGTGATCCTCGATGGAGTCAGGCGAACTCTGGCGATCCGTCCTCTTTGCACCGGCAAGATACCATTAGACCGGGTATTTTCCCGAAATAAGAGGCCATGTTGTAGCACATTCAAACCCCGCCACCGCGAGCATCATCCACGGATGGAAAGAAATGTCCACGCACACTTCCAGAGCCTGTACAGACCTGCTCTGGAAGGCGCGCGGGATGGATGCATCCGGCGTGAGCTGTCCGCTAAAATCTCCTAGTGGAAGAGGGAAGGCTAAAGTCCGGTGCGGTCTCGAACCCGATCTGGTATGATCGTCGGGGGTGGGTGCTGTATAGTCATGCTCGTAGCCTTCGTCTTCATGGCGCGCATGGTATCTCGCTTGGCGACAATGTCGGACAAGCACATACTTTAATGAAGGGGCCCCGACCGACTTCCCTTCATCTTCAATTGCTCGTCCCAATCCACAGCTTTTTCTTCGTCGAGAGGCGTTGTGGCTCCGGGCGAACAGTACACGCCCTCTCGTCGTAGTGCGAAGATCAGATCAACGGCGCTCTTCACTGCCTTGCCACGGAAATGGTGCGATCGGGCAACCAAACCTGGACGGCGCACACCTTCAGCTTACCGTCGCCGGTCGTCAGTGGCGCAGGTCGAGGCTAGGGCATCCTCCGGTGCACCCAGTTCAGCATTGGGTTCTGGGTCAATCGTCGTCGTTCCCGTACAGCACTGAGCCCCGATCCGAGGTTCACTTGCTTAATGGTATGTGTTCGCACGAACTCGCTGCCCTTCTCGGAGAGAGTGCAGGCACCGCACGTCTAAATTACAGGCGAGCCCCGGTCGTGCGAGACGGCGTGCGCCGAACTCGCGGGTCCGGCGAAGAACGGCCTTTGCCATCGCAGCAACGTCCCTTTCGCAGCCATGTCCGGTTCCTGAAGCGTATGCAGGTTTCCGCGCGTGCGGAGTCTGTACAGCAGGCCAATCTCCTCTTGAGGCCTAGCATAGCCGGTCTCCGCAGTCCCGATGAGTAGTTCTGATTCGATTGGACAAGGGCAATTACGCCAGCAGAAAGTTGCTGAGGATCAGAGAATATCGGTCTCCTTACCAAGTGTGGCTTCCCATTTCACGATTGCCCGCTACCGCGGTAGTTCGTGGTTACGACTGCAATCATCAAGGGTATACTTGATATGAATATCAGTGGGACCTCAATTTGGAGTTGGAATGCACTGCTATGCGTATGGAAGATGTTGAGGGTGTCATTAATACCGAACTTGAAGTAGGAGAAACAAACTTGCCACTACCGAATCATCCCATATTTCGGCCAGACAAATTGGCTGCGCCATCTTCTATGTTTTTTTTTCGATACAAGTGTCAGTCTCGATAGCATCGCCGCCCTGTGAGACTTCGTCGGAAGGAAGTGAACATCTCGATCGCTTTGAGAGAGCTAGGTTGTCACGAACCCTCACCGTCGAAATGGATGTTCACTACCTACGCTTTCAGAAGAATCTTATTCACACCCGAGCTGTTTCATATCACGCTCAGGATGGAATGCGGTCTGTTCAGCACTCATTCCCCTTGCCCATCGGTTGGCCAAATGGGGCGCAAAAGGCTGGACTGACGGCCATTTCCCGAGAGATCACTGCGGGGAAGGATGATAGAGAGCCTCATGGCAGCCAGGTCTGTGTGCGCATTGGTTGTTTTGCGCTCCGCTCATTCATCTGGGTGACTGCAGCACCTCGTATAGACACCAGTGCACCTCTCCTGAGTTCACGCCGGTCGGCGTGATAACAGGAAGCCAAGGTCTGTAGTTCGAGTTGTCATTGGACGGTGCTATCATATGTATGCTGTCTCGTCAGATCCTTAGGAACGTTGACCACTGCAACCAGTATGGGAGGCCTGCTCTTCGCTCTCGGGATCTGCAAGCTCGCATGGCCGAATGGCCCGCCTGCAGGTGTCATCGCGGAGTCATCTCGACCAATCACAGCAATGCGGCAACTCGCCTTCCACCGTGCTACTGAACGCTGAGACGTTGGGATCCAGTCTTCCTCACTAGGACCACGGCTGCCGGGAGACCTAGGCACGCCCTCGGCCCTATTCACCAATCTCTTCTGCGACGTTCCTGTCCGAGGCCTCGGCCATGCTCCACAGTGCCATCGAGGGCTGCTCCTATTCGTCGTTGCCTCCTTCCAAGGTTTGGTTCTTCGGGCGGCGGCCTCAACTCATCTCGGGTTTCCACTTTCAGTCGGCACCCTTGCTCGCACCGCGGGAGAAGCGTGCCACGAGGATGCAGGCCTTCCAGGATTCGATCGCTGGGTGGTCGAGCGCGATCACGAGGAGTGCCGAGTCATTCATTACATGGTCTTGCTTTGAGACTTCGAATGACCATAAGCTGCTGTCCGCCGGGCGGACGGGCTTCATGAGGGCGGAGTACCTGGGATGAATGAAACCTTGCATTATGCAGTTGCTGTTTCGGAGGACGGAGCGTACGGCGAGCTGGTATCGCTCCTATCTGCTTTCGTGCTGACGACGAGTCTTCTCTATTAATGCTACACGTATTGTACCACTATTGGTCGCCCGCGGGATGATCAATCGAATGAAGGAGACAGACAGCCGGTAGCCTCGTGCTAGGAGCAGTGCATCGAGTCGATCCAATGGAAGCAGAAGGGGGAATGCGAGAGGGTGTCGACGGTATAGGGCCTAGGCGTATAGGGACCTCGTCGGGATATATACATAAGCTACGGTGCATGCATGCACCGGATGAGCTGGGAACAACCGTGTCCTGGAACGAAACGGGGCATCTCATCCTCCAGACCGATCACCTTCGCCCCCCTGGCCGTTGCCGAGGAAGTTCCCCCAGTCGTCCCACCTGCATGTCCGAGCCGACCCCGGACCCGAGCATGACCAATCAGCACCACGGAGGTGGATTGCGAGGAGAAGCTGAAAGCACGGACTCACCCGTAGAACATCGGCGCGTTCGCCCACACCGACAACGAGGCGTCCGAAAACGCGAACTCTCCCGAGGCCGCCACTGTCCCGTTCGCCCCTCCCGCCTGCGGGTCAGCCATCCCCTGCGCAAACTGCGCCTCGTAGGGAGCTGACGGGAAAGGGGGAGGCTGTATCTGTGGCTGTATGGACGCTGAGTGGTCGTAGCCCATAGGCTCGAGGCCGAACATGCCCCCGCTGCTTGCTGTCGGGCCGGCGAGCGGGTCCTGAAAAGCTCCTGCCCCCTGGGTATGCTCATGTTGCTGCCCGGCGGCACCGTGTTGCGGCGCGCCGAATTGCTCAAAGGGTGTCTGCTGTGGGGGGTACGTCGGGGCGGACTGCGATCCGGGCTGTTGTTGGGGCTGTGGCCAGATGCCGTCCATGGGCGCCGCGCCGAAGCCGTTCGCGAGCTGCTGGGTGTGGAGCGGGTGCGAAAACTTGAACGTGAACTCGGCGGGCGCGTCGTCGCCGCCGACGGGCGTCCGGAACATGGCAGCAAAGTCGTGGGGATCCAGATCCAGACCCGGCGCTGCGAAGTCTTGGAACGGCGACGTCGGGGCGAACGAGGACGGGTCCATCGTCGAGCCGCGGACGCTCGGGTGTGACGCGGTCGCGAGAAGGTGATCCCAGGAGGGCTCGCTGAGTGACGTGTCCTCCGAGGAAGACGAGGACGGGAGGGAGGGCGGCCGGGCGACCTCAGAATCGGAGGTTTGGGGTTGGGGTTTCCTGGCATACGAGTCGAGAGGCGTCCCAGAACAGACGAGCTCGTTCAATGTGGAGCTGAAGAAAAAACCTCCTAGATGAGCTCTATCCAAATGTATTCCAGTTAGCGGCCACTGGCATACCTGAGACGTTCGGCTATGATCAAACTGGGCGGGCTCAGATGTCAGGCCAGATGCCGCCAAGGCCAAGTGAGAGAGGGGCAAATTCCACTCACTGTCGCTCGCAGAGCTTTATCATCTCCATGCACTTCTTGACGTACTCGATGTCCCGCGCGCAGTGCGCCGTCCGGCCAGACTTTTTCTCGCCCCACACGTACAGCAGCAGCACGACCGAGCTCATGAATAACGCCGCCTATCGTCATTGCCTCAGCACCATTTTACTGATCCGAGAGGAAACAAACTGGCGCACTCACCACGTTCCTGAACGACGGCTCCCCAGTCCTCCGGTACAGGTCGCTCACGACGCGGACGGCCGACCTCGCCGCGTTCGTGCAGATGATGAGCGACGGGAACATCAAGGGCGACTGCCTCCGCGTCGAGATGAACGGTCTGTGGACGGCCATCTGGATCTGGTAGTAGTGCGAGAGGAGGGTGGCAGACTGCTTCAGGCACAGATGATCCTCCCTGTCAGGATTCCACTGGACTGTAGACGACATGGCGTCATCAGAAAGGGACAGATAGATCTCAGGCAAACACCCATAGGACGCACGGTGGGCGGGGACGGAGTCGACCCATTTGTTCAGCGCGGAGTCGAGCTCGGCAACGATGCGCTGCTCCCACTGGCGGTCGCCGTTTCCCAACACGGACTTCGACTTATTAATCGAGTACTTGAGCAATAGGCGATCAGCATCGAGGCCTCTGCGCTTGGGCGAAGGTCACTTACGATCGTGCGGACGGCAAATGCTAGGATCTGCGACAGGCGGATGAAGGTCGTGAAGAAGGAGACCTTCGACGGCTTCCCCGGCGGCTGTTGGAAGACCGGCTCCCCGTCGGGCGAGAGCCAGTACTCGTCGTCACATTCTATTGGCAGTCCGAGGTCCATGCTGTCGATCCGGTCAGTTGACGGCCCTGGTGCGAGAGACTCGATAGGAATGCATACTCTTCGTCGTGGATGGAGGTCGGACGACCCGTGTTGTACGCGGCGCCCCAGTCCATGATCACCAATATCCTGCGTGTCGGGAGACAGTGAGTCTCATCGTCTAGAAGAAAGAGTTGTAAGAGGCGCACCAGAATGCTCTCCTCATCAGCTCCTGTTCGATGGTCGGGATCGCCCCGTACATCCTCTTCCTGTGCGCGCCGATGTCGATGCCCATCCGGACGCCCAGCCCGATGTGTGTCCAACACGCATGCGGAGCTCCCGATCCTTGCAGGTACGAGGTCAACAGCTGCAGGTCCAGGTCCATTCCCGGCGTGAGTGACATGACAGGTATGGTACAACGGGTGTCTGGACGCACCACGCGGATCTGCAGGTCGTACACGTGCGCGTACGCGATGAAGGACTTGTGCACGCGCTCGACCATCTCGAACCACTTCCACCCCGCCGACTGGCGGTTGTCCGTGCCCTGCCACAGCACGCGCGGATCGTCGCTGAAGCGCGCCGCGTTGGCGCACACTAGGAGGACGGTCGCGCCGAACGCGCCGTGGTGGCGGTGGAGCCCGCTCTGGATGCACTGCTTGAACGTCGGCTCGTGCAGGAGGGGGAAGAAGTCGTTCATCTCACGGAAGTAGTGCTCGACGAGCGTGTCCATGAGATCCTGGGGAGGAAATTCCTTGAAGGGGGACACGGAGTCCTCGAGAGACGCCCACAGCCACTGGATTGCCCGGGTTGAGTTCGGGGATGCCAAGGCATGCTAAGGGGGAACTTGGAAGTCACTGACCGGAGAAGCAGCGAATTTCCTTCGGACGAGCTGGCGTATGTCGAGCTCCGGCTGCTCGGGTGTTGTTTCGGGGCTGGAAGCGCTCTCAGCCTCCACCTGGCTCTTGAAGTGCTGCGCGGCGCGGAGGAAGATCAGCCCGCTCGACTTCCCGTGGTAGCGATACGTCATCGGGTTGATGGACAGCCTGTTGAAGCTTTCGACGACGTTTTTCTGCACCTCACTCTCGTCGTCGCTGGGGTCGAGATTGTCGGGCACGTCCGAGGGGCTCGGGCCTGCTGCCATTGGGGGACGGAGGCCTTGAGACTTCAGTGGTTCTGGCGGAGGTGCTGGAGGGGTAACGGGTGCGGAAGGACCATTTTCCCGGTCTGATAGTCCGCCGTCGAGCTCTTTTTCGAGGTCCACTTCGGGATTAAGCTAGACGGCGACGGCGGATGTGGTATCAATGACTCGATGCTGAGAGCACTATCTTGTATCCACCTTATTGAATAGCCTCTCTAGTCGTTGCATGCGGTTTTCCAGTTTTTCCACGTAGCTATCAGAGAACGAGTTAGTCGAGCGAGAGACGCAAACGAAAGACTAGATGTATGGAAATGAACCTGGCTGGATAGAAATTCTTCTGTAAGGAGATGAGGATGTTGTCATTTCATGCGGAGTGGATGACGTACATATAGCGGCTCTACGTAGGTACACTCCGTACGCCGAGACACGCATTTAGAACACCGATTGTCGGTGCGTTGTGGTCCATCGCCTGTGACATTGAGGTTTGTTAGTCGGCATCCTGAGGGGGAAGCCGACGAAAGTGCCTACACTTAACTGCACATCCGTATCAGATAAGGATGGGGCTAGGAGAAGAATGCGATGACATACTCTTCTTGCGTCTGCAGTAGTCGCAAGCACGTTGGACCTTGCGCTTTTTGGAGGACGGCTCGTTATCGTCGTCATGGTCCGGAGAGGACATGTCGAAGTCAGGTGGGCCGTAATCTGATCGAATGTGAGAAGGTAGTATAAATGTCCAGCGAAGTACGTACTTATTGAAGAGGAGCCCAGAAGCTGTGCAGCTCGAAAATGTCAATTATGGCGGTGCTCGGTACTGCGGGCGGGATAATGTACAGGAGGTCGGGTCGACGGCAGCGCAGAAGGAGACGTGAGTAAGAGCCGCTGACAGGTGCAGTGGATTGATGACCGAGCAGACTTAGGCACAGACAAGTATTTCCCTACGTCAACTAGAACAGCGATAAGAGGCAAAGCTGGATTCGCAGCCAGCTGGAGGAGGAGGAGGAGGAGGAGGAGAAGGTGGGATAGAGTTCGGAGGAGCGGTAGGAGCCCGGGAGCGGACCCCGGCACCCCCTCGCCTGCCTCGCGCCCGGATCGCCCAGCGCACAGCCACACATTTCCCAGGAGCCGCCAGTTCCGTCCCAACCCCGCTGATCGCCCGCGCCTCTTCTTCCGTCCTTGACCATCCTCCTCGCACGCTCGCCGGCTCCATCCCGCAAGGGTGTGCAGAATGCACCCTACCTTGCTCCTAGCTCCGCTTCGGCTATGTAAGCCTCATCGAAACGCTATGTACTTCGTTGACATCCAACATGCCGAGCGGTCCCGTCAACAAGGTGCATAGCACTGTCTCCAAGTCATTCTCCATGATGCACGTCGCAACCCCCCTACGGATCAAGACACCCGCCAACTGCCCTCCGTCTTTCTCTGTACATGTCCACGAGCTGCCAGTGCGAATCGTGCTTAGCGGTGCCCAACGAAGTGTGACAATCCCAATCTGTGCCTTCTGAGCGCCCACTCCGAAAAGCGCGTAGTTGATGAACGTGAACGGTCCCCCGGTGAAGTGAAGTTGTAGCACCTGTCCACCCCCGGGAGCCACGCAAACGCCGCACACTTGGCCGAACCTGCTACGACCTCGGACGGCACGCCCTCGCCCGCCGGCTGGTCAATATTCCCCGAGATAACCTCCATGTCCGTTGGACTGCACAAGTTATGGGCAGGTTGACCTCAGAGCAGCCAACGCAGTTCGTCGTTCGGCGCAGGAAGGACGATGCTGGGTTGACCGCGTAGGAGCGGCCGCTGATCGCGCCGTCTTGCCTGCTGGTAGTTCCGACGGCAAGGGCGTTGCGGTTGATGTCGACGGCGCGGACATGCATGCCCGCGCCGATGGTCACGTCGAATGTGGCGGGCTTCGCCGCCGACGTGGCTGGCACGGTGTAGGCGATCTGGAGTGTACCGCTACGAGGACGAGAGCGGGGGAGCATGAAGAGCATCATGGCGAAGTGAGTGTTCATTTGTAGTTGCAAGAGGCGATGATGTCCTGGCCGGCGCGACACCTCGTCTCAAGGTCTTTATACCGTGCAAGAGTCCATCCAGCACGACTACGAATGTCGGAACGTGGGATCCTTCGGATTCCACGTTTTGGGAAGTTCCAGCGCATTCCTGGTGTGAGTGGCGATTCGCTGTCTCCAAGATTGGAACCAAATAATAACGTGGGCCATCGGGACTGTCGTGCTCGTTGCAACGCTAGTAGGGGCCATCCTCCTATATCGAGCGGCAATTGAATCCTCAGAACGGACATAGGAGACGCTGCCGCCGAACAGTAACACGTCGCATCAGGAGGGGTCGCCGTGGTGTTTGAGCGAGCACACACTTGTCGCTACCTTAACCAGGGCAAGCTACAGGCTTCGGATGAGAAAGCACTTGGGGACTGGGGGGCACGAGAAGCGGTGAGTTTCTACCCTCGTGAGGACACAATATCAAGACAAAGCTGCGAGTAGCAGAACTCAACAACCACGATGCGAAACGTCGCGGTACGCGTACGGGTCCGTGCACACACAGGGCAGAGAATGTGACCCTCTACGCTTCGTGTCGTCCCATGCCCCAGGGCTAGAGAAGAGGATGGTTACGATATGAGTGACAGCTTCGATCACGTTCAGGCACAGCGTGGACATCTTGATGCGCTGAACGTAAGGACAGTCACAGTGTGCAAGTAAGTCCTCTATAGCTGTGGCATCAAAACACAGCTTCATTTGTATCTAATATGCCTAGGGATCTCCTCAATCAGACGTGAGTATGCTGGTCTCCTCAGCACACCACTACACACTCCTCCCCTTTCCCTATTGCACCTATCCCAGTGGCCGAGGTTCGCGATCAACAGCTCTCCGTCGTGCTCGTCGCGGCACGTGCACCCGCGCCGCCAGTGCAACTCCCGCTCAGCCGTACCCGATACCCGACGCAGCAATAATCGCCCCAAGAGTACCTCTGGGCGCCCTCCTTGCCCTCCCCTCCCCTCCCCAAGTGCGACATCAGAAGGCCTCAGTCGAGGAGGGCGAAGTTCGTGAACGGCCCCCCAGTGACGTTGAGGTTGGCGCACTCGTCCACGATCGGCAGCTGCGCGAGCGTCGCGCACCCGGCGGGCCCCACGGTGACCGCGAACGGCAGGCCCGCGTTGCTCGGCTGGTAGATCGCGACCGAGAGCACCGTGACGTCCGTGAGGATGCACTCGTTGTGCGGGTACGCGCTCAGGTCGAACCCGGTGCACGACGCGCAGTCCGCGGTTGGGCACAGGAGGAGCGTCGTGGTGTTCGCTAAGGGCGAGCGGCCGCTGAGCGCGCGGCGGCCTGCTGGCAGCGTGGTCGCGGTTCTGGCGACAGCGTTGCGGGGGGTGTTGAGGGTGCGGATCGGGAAGCCTGCGGCGATGGCCACGTCGGATGTGGTGGGCGTCGTCCGCGACGTGACAGGGGCCGCGTGGGCGATCTGGGGGACCGCTGCGAGGACAAGGGCGGCGAACGCGACGAACATGGCGGTGAGGTGAGTGTCCGGTTGTGCTTGGAAGAGGCGATGATGTCCCGATCGATTTCAGAGCTCTACCAGATGCTTTTGTACCGCGCAAGAATCCTTTCAGCGTGATCGTGAATGCGGGATGGCGGGGTCATCATTCGCCAGATCTGGCGATCCTACGTCTTGGCAAATTCGAGTTTGCTGGTGAGTGGTCCTCCGCTGCCTGCTTCATCGGAATCAAATCAGCACGGACGAGGAGCGTGTGTGGGGGTCGTACTCCTATATTGCGCGGGCCCGGTAATGGAACACTAGAATGGGCATAGGAGATGCTGCCGCAGACCAGTAACGCCGCGTCGTAGTTAGCCTGCCAATCAGTCAACAGGAGGGATTGTCATGGTCTCTGGGAGAGCGGACACACGCTGCGGCCACTTTCAAGCTACCCAGTTCTCGGGTAGCAGCCGTAACACGCCATGGTACAGTGGAGACATTGAGATGTTCTGAATGCAAGGACAAACACAGTGTGCAAGTGAGTACGCTATGTATGGCTGTCTCGTCGAAACACAGTTGCGTTTACATACAACGTGCCGAGCGGCCCGGGGTCTCCTCGAAAAGATGTTTTGCCAGTCTCCTCAGACTACTGCTAAAATTACAATTACACGCCACTCCCTTTTCCTATCGCAACCATCCTAGCAGTCAAGATCCTCGGTCAGCTACTCTCCATCATCTTGCTCGGTTCGGTTCGGTACGTGTCCACGATCTGCCAGTCTTCAGTCCATGTTAACACCCAACCCAACCCAGCAGCACCGATCCCAACTCGCACCTTTCAGCGCCGCCCACCCATGCGCGCCGCTACCCGCAAGCTCAAGCTCAGAGCCTCACTCGATAAGCGCGAAGTTCGTGAACGGGCCCCCATTGACGTTGAAGCACTCGTTCACCGTCGGGATCTCCGCGAGGCTCGCGCACTCGGGCGTGCCGACCGCGACCGCGAACGGCAGCCCCCCGCCGCCCGGCTGGCTGACCGCGACCGAGAGCGCATCAACGTTCGTCAGGAAGCACTCGTCCACGGGGAACGCGCTCAGGTTGAACCCGGAGCACGTCGCGCAGTTCGTCGTCGGGCACAGGAGGAGCGTCGCTGGGTTTGCCGCAGGGGAGCGGCCGCGGATGGCGTCGTCGTGCGCGCCCGAGGTGCCGCCGTGTGTGCCGTTGCGGGTGATGTCGAGCGTGCGGAGGGGGAAGCCCGCGGCGATGGTCACGTCGGACGTGGTGGGCTTCGTAGGCGACGTGGTGGGGGTAGCGTAGGCGGTCTGGGAGACCGCGGCGAGGACGAGAGCGGCGATCGCGGTGAACATGAACATAGTGGCGAGGTGAGTGTTTGTTGGGTGTTGGAAGAGAGGAGACGATGTCCTGACCGATTTCACAGCTCGACTCGAGGTTGTTATACTAACTGTGCCAGAGTCCGTCCAGCACGAACGGTTTGCACATCGTCCTTGCTCTGAGGGGTCACGAACGTGGCTTCTCTATTGTGAAGTTGGGCGAAGTTGTGGTCGACGGACAGCTTTAGAGCATACGGATTGCTCCCTCTGGCGGTCAGGGACGTACCTGAGCACACGGGATTGCGAGCGGACTGCGGCCGTCTTGTGGTCCAGTGCGTTCCTTGTCTTGGGTTCTGTACGCGACCATTGCTTAAACATATGTTTCAGGACATTGTCCATCAATGGCTCACTGGGCTGCATACCCACGACTTCTAGTGACCACAGCAAGCTGTTGAGTATGCCGTGTTGTGCCAACTAGTGCTTGGCGTCGAGCTCGTGTAGGAGACGGTTGATAGAGTTCCTGCAGATGACCGTCAAGAAGACGGTGTGGGATGTTAAACGCGCTTCGATGGACTTGGGCGAGCCATTGCTAAGCACCCGTTCTCGCCGAAACTCAGGCTCTCGGTGGCAATACGTCGGTCCCGGGCCTTGGGGCCGCTAGACTGCTTCTCGACCAGGCAACTAACTATGCATCCGGATCTTCGGGTCCACGGTCTCTCTTCAAGGTGATACTTTACATTATTAACTATGCCACAACTGACGGTGCATGCCAGGATCATGGCGGGATAGGCGAGGAGTGGCACAGGTTCGTCCCAAGGCACTCAGCGCAAGAGGGAGTCCACTCATCAGTGCTCGACAATTCTATACCGTCGACATATCCGGACCCAGTGATCCCGCTCAAGACGGAGACGTGGGACATCGTCTCGGCGGGGGCAAGCGTTGTACTGGGTGAGCCTAAAGTGAGCGCTGAAAACCGAGGCACTGGCAATTGAGTACTGAGTACCGAGTCTCCAGCATCCGTGAAAGTACAGCACTCAGTCGTTCCCCATGGAAGGACATGTGTGAGGCTTATGAGACTCTCGTTGCTGTCTCGCAGTCGGAGAACAAGCTTCCGCGCACTTCCATCTGGATCACCGCCTGTCACCGTTGCGTGAACCTTGTTACTGCGAACTGCGACCGCCTTTCCAATGTCGTATTTCACCGAGGACGCCCTAGTACTTCGACCGCGATCAGGGCGGCAGGTCAAGAGGCTGTTGTGGACGTGGAGTAACTCCATGCCTACGGCTTTACCAGTACTCCGGGGGAGGGGGGATGGTTGGCGACCGTCTGACGGCGCATCAAGCTCGGGGATCGCATTGAACGCGACTTGTCGTGATTAAACGCGGCTGCCCCTTGCAGGTCAGGAGCGCTGCGGCACTGCTGGTCAAAGCTTACCTGACCAGTACGACAGTGCACAAACACGCCGAGTCCCCAACAATGGCATGCGTGTCACCGCCGCGATGCCCTTCAAGAGGGAAGCGTCGGACCATTGCATCGTGTCGTAAGTAACTGTGCTGTCGCTACCTCGCATCCCATGCACTTGGCGCTGAAGCAAGCTTGCGACTAGGCACACGAAGTTACACCAGTATGCGATGAAGCCACGCTCGGTTCATATCGAACGCCTTGTACTGACGGCGCATGAGAAGTAGATTGTGTAATGCCATAAGCTTGGAACTCACCAGATGGCGACTGTTGCAATCCATGCTAGTACTCGTCTGACGTGTGGGGAGAGAGGCTCTTTGTCCAGGAGTTCAATATTTTGGTTCTTATTAATTGCGAAAGCCGAAGAGAGCGGATGCCGGGGGCATTGGTACAACTTCAAGCTTCAAAGCTTCAAGACCAAGTTGATGGGGCGTCTGAGCACGGTCCGTGGTCGGGGTTCGCCGGCCCGACAGGCCTCAGGATCGAGCATCCTTACCAGCCACCACCACCACCACCGCCGCCGTCACTGCTTGTACGCATTGTGCTTGAAAAGCTGCTTAAAAGCCATCACTATTGGAGTTCTCTACATTGTGCATCGATGTCTCCTCGCCTCAAAGCACGTCCAAGCTCAAGTTAGAACCTATTAGCTGAAGCTGAGCCTGCGATCATCGAGACATCGTCAGACTCTGTGAGTCGTCTTTTCTTGGCTTCAGAAGGCATGCAAATCGTGGAGTTTTTGGGCATCAATCCTGGTCATGGATGCGGAAGTATAGTTGGCTCGAAGGGGAGACTTGGGGGTATGTCGAAAGCGACGCAGACGTGAGTCCCCCATTCAACAAGATTATGCACGTTGCGAATCTTTTCACGAGTGTTCAAGATTCACATACAGGATATCCGCTCGTCCATCTGCACCAGGTAGATGAAAATTTTGACAGCAAGTGGGTATATGCGGATCGTAAATCTGCAGGGGCCGCAACCATGGTACGTCTCTCCACCTTAAACCATCCCAAGGGCAGTTTTCGAACCCCGCATATAGTGTAATTCAATCGAGCGAAGAGTCTTCTTACCGAGCTGGGCAAATTTCTCCTCTCGAGGGCCCCCCCACTCCTCCATTTGGCATCCAGAGCTTCAAGTTTGTGTCCAATCAACCCCTGCCCGGATGTGTGCTCTGATTGCATGCGCAGTTTCCTCAGTTGACTGCCGTCCCAGCTCAAAGATCCGTGTCCCGGTGGGGCTTGTACCTGACACAGTCCTTACGACCCGATTCCTGTTCACGAGGCCCGCATTTCCAAGCTGCCTTGGAAGCATATGGGGGGCGGAAGACGCTCTGGTGACTGGAATTGGTACCAGGCCATGAGAGGTGCTTGGCGTTGCTCAGGCGATGGCAGGTGGGTCCGATGCCAGAATTCTGCACACGCTGATGTTCTTGCACATGTTGATAACAAGTGGGGGAATATAGAGTTCGCGGCTCGAGAACGCGCGAATAGAAGGTCGAGCACGGCTTTTCTGGGCACAAGCTGGTGACCGAGCTGCAAGGGAAGCTCGTCTTACTTACAGCAAAGTCTGGTTCGGCTGCGCCACGGATATACGACGCCTTAGAGTATGAATGATCGAGAAATCAAATACATGATTAGAAATGGCATACACCTTGTCGGACGTGGCGCCACCCCGATTCCCATGGAAGGATGTCATATGAGCCCAGAAGTTGTCGTAAGTTTGATTTTTGACCTCCATGTCTAGCCATTGACTTACCGTTGTAGACCAGTGAACTACATGGGTACCTCGTGATACTGGGATGCAATAGAATTTGGTATGTTCCCCAGAAATTTGCTCCATGATATATGATCGCTAGTCGGGCGAGCCTTTGCTTTTCCACACGCAAGTGGCCCGCATCAGCGCAAGGCTCGCAACAAGCAATGCAGTATGACGTGTTAAATTGAATCTTGACTCTAACTTCCCAGATATCAAGCGGTGATATCCTATTCGTGGAATGTGCGTGTGCGTACCCGGTGGTTTCTAGAAACTCCACCCCAACGTGTAACGTTACGTGCTACTCTGGTTCCTTTAAACTTGAGCTGTTGGATAATGCTGCCCTGCTCCTCGGCCCCCCTCCCCCCTGCTAAATTCCCAATATGATCGCAGCCTGGCCATTGGCGGTCTTTTTCTTACTTTTCTTGCTTGCGAAGGCGATCCGACGACACAAGAAGTATTCCCGTCTTCCACCTGGCCCATCTCCTCTCCCTCTCATTGGCAACGCTCTCGACTTTCCTCGGACACATCTTGGCCGCGAGTTCGCGGAAATGGCGAAGAAGTACGGTACGTTTCTTTGCTCTTTAGATGGTGGGAGTGTAGTACCGCGGTTGATGTTGAGCTGTTCTGTCAGGCGACGTCGTTTATCTCAACCTTCTCGGGAAAGACACGATCATCTTGGGATCCCTCAAGGCTGCTCGGGACTTGCTGGACAAGAGGTCCGCGAACTACTCCAATCGCCCGACTTCAATCATGGTGCAGCTGTAGGTCTCTTGACGATCCTGATGCTAAGACCTGTCTTAATCTGTCGCTTACCAGAGCTGGAATTGACTGGGTATTCGTGGTAATGAACTACGGGCAACGGTTGCGCCAACACCGTCGCTCTGTGCACCCCACGATGACCCCCGACGCCGTTGCACAGTACCAAAGCGTCTATGTAGATGCGGCACGCAACCTCCTTCGGCTCCTCCTTCGCGATCCGGAGGACCTTGGCTTTCACATCAAATTGTACGCAGTTGCTTCATTCTCTGTGATCCGCTCGACTTGTAATCACTGACTGCGAGCACCTTCCCGCTAGCACAATCGCTACGATAACGATGGGAGCCATTTACGGCATCCGTCTTCGGGAACCCCACGATAAGTATTACCACATGATCGAGAGGATGGCGGACATTGGAGAGGAGACCTTGACCCCTGGTCGGTTCCCCGTTGAGGCCTTACCGATGTTGCGCCACCTGCCTGCGTGGTTTCCTGGTGGCGGCTTCAAGAAGTGGGCGGCGGATGCAAAGCGGGATATTGCCACTAATGTCGACTATCTGTTCGACGCCTCGAAGTCTGCGATGGTGAGTGACTCTTCCTTCCTTCCGACAGCAGGCATTGGTCCCTTAAAACAACCTCCGCGGTCAGGCGACAGAGTCGTTGGCAAAACCAATGATCCACCGCATTTTGGAGGATGCGGCGTTGGAAGGGGACGTCGAACGCGAGAAGTTGTGTAAGGAGGTGGGTGTAACAATGTATGTCGGTGCGTGGAGCAGTTGGTTTACAGATGTTTCACTCACTTACCGTCGTGCTTTGATCACCAGCGGGGGCGGATACGGTGAGTTTGCGTGACCCTCCACCATTCAGCCTGAGCGGCCGGCCTCATCGTTCATTTAGACCAATTCTCTCATGGGAGTGTTCTTCCTCGCAATGGCCCTCTATCCACAAGTACAGAAAAAGGCGCAACAGGAGCTCGACGCGGTCGTAGGCACTGAACGGCTGCCGGATTTGTCGGACAGGCCATCGCTCCCCTACGTCACCGCTATCGTGAAGGAACTCCTACGATGGCATCCCCCTGTCCTCGTCGGCGTCCCCCATTGTAGCGTTGACGACGACGAATACAACGGCCATCTCATCCCTGGTGGAACCACCGTTTTCGCGAACATTTGGTGTGTGCCTCAAACCGGCCCGGGTTGTCGAGGCGTTAACTGATGTGCTCAACACTTTCGACAGGGCCATCCTGCGTGATCCCGAGGTTTACCGGCAGCCCGACGAGTTCGTTCCAGACCGCTTCCTCGACACTGCAGGGAACTTGGACGTCCAAGGACGAGATCCCGCTGACGTAGCATTCGGCTTCGGCCGCAGGTACGAGTCACCGCTCTCCCTTCCGAGTCGTCGGGCATGTGCACTGGCATGTGCTGACACCTCGACTCCGTATGCAGGGTCTGTCCTGGCGAGCATTTTGCCGAGTCGTCGTTGTTCGTACTGGCTGCCTCTGTGCTCTCCGCTTTCGAAATCGGTCCGCCCGTCGACGAGGACGGCATCCCATTGCCGGTCAAGCTGGAAGCATCTGACCACCTCATCGTGTCGTGAGCCTCACTCGAGTCCTTGCCACTTGCGCGCGGATACCTGACGCGCCGGGGATCCATATAGGCACCCAAAGGTTCACAAGTATACGATGAAGCCACGGTCGGCGCATGTAGAAAGACTCGTCGAGATAGCGCATTGAAGGTGGATAACTATGCATTCAAGTACGTTCCCAACCGACTGTTTGTCCTGCATGTCAATACTAACATACCTCACTGTTTAGCGTGTATTATAGTTGCTACAGTACGACATTGTGATGTGCAGACCCGGAACGCGACATACCCAGCACCTGCTCACCTGTAGAGTGTAAAATCGGCTCAGGGCTCCGAGTCGACCTCGTAGCTCACCGTACCGATTCCAGGACGGTCATCTATCTTTGGAAAGACAAGCCAGAAGCGTAACAGACGCGGTCTTTGATGACGCGGCATACGCGGACGATGAGGGGTCCTCCGCTTCGCTCGGGGCCACCTCTGGCCCTAAGAAGTGCGGAGGTTCTTGCTGAGTGACCAGTTGGCAAACGGTAGGATTGGTTGCGTGTCGCTTAACCTATTTTCTTCGATATAGCCTCCGAGCGCGTCAATCGCGGATTAGTAGGTAACAAAAGCGGCTGCAGTCCATCTATTGAAACGTTCAGGGACAAGGGAAGAGTAAAGGACCTCCAACGAATGTTGGACACACGAACGTCTGCCATTGCGGCTAGCTCAGCTCGCGATCAGGCCGCGGTCGAGTAAATGGGGACATGCGTTTCCTACAGATCGATGCGTTGTTCCTATTGCTAACCTCTACCTCCCATGAGCATTGATCATCTGTCCTCAGGGTACATCCCATTGTCGCCTTGCCCTCTCGAGTGGGTGCTCTAGGCGTGCCACCGCACTCGTGGTATACTGCCGAGTGGCAGACTTCCCGAGGACGCGGCTGCAATTTTCTGTCAACATCCATGAGTACCGGCAACGAGCACAGAATGGAGGAGGTATAAGACTCGCAGCGACGAACAGGCAACCACCAGGTGCATCGCCCCGAACACCCTACCATCTACCCGACCCAGCATGCTCGCTCTCGCCGCCGCCCTCACCACGCTCCTCCTCGCCCACACGGCTCGAGCGACTCCCGTCGTGATGACCACGACGACCGGCGCCCCACTCCCGAAGGACTTCCCCGTGCGCACGCTCGACCTCACCGCTTTCGCGAACATCACGCGCGCCCTCGTCCACGGCGAGACGTCGGACGTGACGTTCAACCCCGCGACGCTCTTCCTGTGCAACGACCTGTCGTGCAGCACGGTGTGCCAGCAGATCGCGCTCAACATGGCGCTCGTCGACGAGTGCGTGCCGACGACGATCTTCGCGTCTGCGGGGATCGTCCAGGCGGCCAACTCGGGGCTCCCGTTCCCCGTCCTCGTCGGCACGCCCGAGTGCGCGCAGGTCGCGCAGCTCCCGGCCGTCAACGAGTGCTTCAATTTTGGGGGCACGGAGCTGACGAACTACGATATCCTGGAGTAAGTTGGCGAGCGCGAGTAGAGGACGGTGAGTGCCAGTGGGGGAAACACTTTTCGTCCTGTGACCCGGGTTTACTCAGTGGATTCTGCAGGTTTAAGAAAAAGACATACGCAACAGGAATCTATCGAGGGGGATCATCTTTCGGAGACCACGGAGATCATGCTGGACGTACATATTCTCGCGCGCTATGTGCCATGTATTCTTGACCTCAAGATAAACGGTAGGCTCCGAGTCGGAGCCACGAGCTGGACAGTCGCGATCCAATGTCTCTGAGATTGGGATGAGAGGAAGATCCGTGAGTACGAACAAGTATCATCTCTAATCTTCTAGCACCTTCAAGTCTCTTCAAAGAGACGGCTGGTAACCTCGTTTGCTTGCGCGAACTTTCAAAAACTTCCGAGCTTTCATTGTCAGCCCATAATCTTCAAAGGCTGTGGCTCATCGGGATTGAATATTACACAGCATCCAGGACAGCAGACCTAGGGAACGGCGTGGCATTTACGAATACAGGCATGAAATCAGGTACCATTTTCGTACAAAACGATAGAGTTGAAGACTCTCACCTTTCCCCAGCACGCTTCTTCAGCGTAGCTCCCCAGGACCGCCTTAAATACGAAGCCTCGAAGCCCGGTGTGTTACGCTTGCCTAGAACGCTTGTTAGCCCTTGATAACGCAGGTTGATATAGCGTACAGCAGCCTCATCTCGACATGCTCACGCCAATACCACTCCCCCATTATACCTAACACACCACCGATAACCACGCTAAGCTTTGGCGAACCGTCGACGTCCTTCCGTCTAAGCGCGCCCTGCACTGGGTCAACCACCGCCTCTCGAAGTCCGGCACTGCAGTGCTAGAACTGCACTTTCACGCGCTCCGTGCAACGCGCGAGGTGTGTGATACCCTATACGCTCACGCGGAGCGCATCCAGAAGATTGCTGCGTGGGGAGAAGAGATCATCGGAGGACTCTATGCACTGCAGCCGCTCTTCCTCCTGAACCTTCCGAATTTCACGGTGGGGAGACCGGTTTCGTACTCACCGAGTTACTCGGCGACTTCAATCACACCCGCCTCCCAGCCCTCCACACCATTTCGCTCCGCGGCATCTTCCTCCCCTGGGAGTCCCCCATCATCCGCGCCCTCCGCTCCCGCGTCTCCCACTGAGAAGAAAACCCAGTGGTGTTCCACGAGCCCTACGGCGTCCCCTCGGGCCACGTCCTGCACGTCCTCGCATCCTGCCACCGCCTCGAGACGCTCTCGCTCAACGTCACGAACACGGACCCGCACCTCCGCCTGCACCACAGCACGCTCCCCGCCGTCTCGCTCCCGTCTCTGCGCCGCCTCGAGCTCACCGTGAACCAGTTCGAGAGCCGCGCGCTCTTCGTGTCGCTCCTCGCGCACATCCGCGCGCCCACGGCGTGCAACGTGGCACTCACCGGCTCGACGCACACGTTCGACGCACACACGCCGATGTCCTCAGCTCCCCGCCCCGGCCCTCGCCACGCAGGCCTTCCCCGCGCTCGAGCGCGCCGGCGCGGTGACGTGTCGTGGGCCGAGGGAGTAACGGAGCCCGGATGCGGATGCGGGAGGGGGCAGAGCTGAGGCTCGGGGTGCGGGACGGGCGCAAGGAGCGCCGGTGCACGAATCCCAACGCAGCTCTACGAGTACACCATGGGGGAACCGCGCCTTGCGAGGGTCACGCCCCGGGCATGCGTGAGCGAGGCGGGGTACGCGCATGCGTTCCGTACGCTCGCGGAGGAGCCTGTCGTCGAATATCCGTATCCGTGGACGTCGACGAGGAGGACGGAGGAGGTGCGGGGGGCTCTTGTCCGCGCTCGCTGGGAAGCCTGACGAGTCCACGTCCGGGGAGGGGGAGTCTGAAAGTGCCGTGGCGGTCCCAGTGCCGGGCTTCAAGTTGCAGGTCTTGAGGCTGAGGGGGGCTGGTGCAGTACCAGTCTTTCGACGCGGACGTCGCGGAGTGCTTGAGGATGCGGCGGGGGTCGGGTGCATGCGACGTGGAGGTAGACATTGGAGCAGAAGGTGAGGCCTGTTAGGGATGAACGGACGTGGAGGGGGTACCTGATGATGACGAGGTTGGCTGGCAGACGAAGAAGTGGGTGCGTGCACGGTACGGTTCCTGTGAAGCAGGAAGTGTCCAAGGTTCAATAGGATACTAGAGGTGACAAGGTTCAGTAACATGTGTGCACTATGTACGTACTTACTTACTTTGATGCTGTTCTCATCCGCGGTTAGTGCTCGGCGACATGGCCGTGGGCATGACTGGCGCATATTACGAACCGGCCGGAGAATGGGCGTGCTTCCGGCTCTTTGAAAGAATCGGAGGCCGTTCTCATGGTAACGTCGTTCCCAGTTGTACAAGAGGCGATACAGCCAGATGTCTGAGTACGTACGGTGGTGGTAACTGGTGGCAAGCAAGAAGGGTCGCGTCGTCCATGCTGTGCAGGCCTACCTTCAGCCGCCGAGGATCATCTTCAGTTTTCTCCAAGTAATTTCGGGATCCTCGGACCTCCGCCGAAAAAAGTGCTCACTGCGTATTTGCTCACATCCACATCTCCCACACTGTGCATTTCGGGCCCCTGTGCCCAGTTGCACTGCCTGCGGCTTCTGTGGACTTGAACGTTGCTTTGTATCAGCGTCCTTGTGCGGTTGATTTTGTTTCTCGAGTGTTTGTTGTCGAATCTGAGTCAAGAGCGGGGCGTGGCTGTGCCGATGACTAATCTCATCGTCGCCCGCCAAGCCCCTGCCTTTTCTCCTCCGCCCGCTCCGTCCTCCAGAACCAAAGTACGCTCGCGACGGTGCACGCCATCTCATTCCGGTGTCTGCATAGCTCGGATCTACCCTCTGCTAACGTCCGCTCCCGTTGACTGCGCTTTCTTGCCAGAGGCTGTGAAAGAACGGTTCGACCTTCGAGCTTCGCTTGGTTGAACCTCACCCGCGTCGCATTCTTAAAACCAGACACGCCGTCTCCAGCGACCCAGAATCCTCTCTGTCATATCAGCCCAGGTGGCTCGCTCTAGCCATGTCGTCGGCAGACGAGGGCACCGCTCCCGCCGTCAAGAAACGCAAGATCCAACGGGCATGCGACTATTGCAGGCGCAAGAAAAGTTCGTCGTTCCTTCATGAGCTCGTTCCCTAAAACATTCACGGATTAACTTATTTCAGTCAAGTGTAGGTTCTTTTTGCCGATGTGCCAGCGCACACGCCCTCCGACTCGTCTCACCTCAGCGTGATAGGTGATGGTTCCAATATGCCCGACAACCACTGCTCAAAATGCACCTCGCGGCATATCGAGTGCACGTATCTCTTGGGGCAAGTATGTAAGTTTTCCTTGCGCAGGGCGCCTCCAGTTGGACCTGTGACTGATGATTGATGGTTTTCAGAACAACAGCTATCCCAGAAGGTCAGCGAAGCACTCTGCGCCGCTACCACTTCATTGCTGCATTCCTCTCAGCTGTACCTGCTGAGCCTATCCGCGTTCATAATGGTTTCTGACATCCTTGTCCACAGTTACGTCGAAGATCTTGAAAGCCGCCTTGAGCGCATGGAGAAGGCCATGAGCAAGGTGAGGGTATCCATCACGCCACGGCGCATCAAGTTACTAGATGTGACTGATCACTACCTTATAGCTGTGTCCCGATACAGACATAGCTAAAGAGTTCAGTGACCACCAAGGCGAACAGGAGGCTTCCTCTGCTCTAACACCCGCGTCTGACTACAGTCGCGCTGGCGGCTCTGGGGCGGAAACCCCGCTCGTTTCCTTAGCACGGACCGTGGCGCCTCCGACCCCCGATTCGGATGACGGGGCACAAAGCCATAGCGACTCGGATGACGGCCAGGAACTCGACAAGGAGCTCTTCGAGGGCATGCGAAAGCTGTCCGTCCACGCGCCCCCGCTCCGCTACCATGGCAAGTCGAGCGGCCTGGTGTTTCTCCGGACGGCCATGGCTCTGAAGAACGACTTCATCGGCCCTGGGCCCCCGCCCAAGGAAGATGAACAACCCCCGGTGCGCACAATCGCTATTAACCTGAGCCTGACACGCACGGTCTCACTGACAGGCGGACCCGTTCAGTGGCTCAAGACGCTCGTGGAAGAGGAGTTTCCCCTCCTTGACGCGCGCAGCTTCCCGCCGCGCGACCTGCTCGACGCGCTCGTCGCGCTGTACTTCCGCAACGTGAACACGCACTGCCCGCTCCTGCACGAGCCGACGTTCATACGCGCCGTCGCAGCCGGCCAGCACTTGCGCGACGGCAGCTTCGGCGCGACGGTGCTGATGGCGTGCGCCCTGGGCGCGCGGTTCACGCGTGACCCGCGCGTGCTCCTCGGCGGCGCGGACCGCTACCACCGCTACTCCGCGGGGTGGAAGTACTTCCACGTCGTCGAGCGCGCGCGCAGGATGTCGTTCGCGCCCGCGAAGATCTACGACATCCAGATATGCGTCGTGCGTCGCTCTCGCACCCTTCGCGAGGTGCTGGGAAACTGACGAGTCTCTGCTGCATGCGTCGGGGTCTATGACCTAGCTCATGTCGCATTTCCTGCAGGCGACCCATGCGCCCCAGTCGACATGGCCTATTATCGGCGCGGGTATCCGGATCGCGCTCGACGTGGGAGCGCACCGGAGGAAGATGTACGCCCCGAACCCGGCCGTGGAGGGGGAGCTGTGGCGGCGCGCGTTGTGGTAAGCACGAGCGATCGCTTCGCTTCGTCTTTTTCCCTTTCTCGCTCGGAGCTGATGCCTTCGAGTGCTGCAGGAATTTGGTGTTGCTGGAGTGGATGACGAGCTACGGGATGGGACGGCCAAGCTCGATCCATGACGAGGAGTACGCTCTTGCTTCTTCTTTCTACGTTTTACGATTTCGAGGCAGAGCGCCGCGCTGACGCTGACACTGGGATGGCTGCTCAGTCTCGACCTCGCGCTGCCGACAGAGTGCGACGACGAGTATTGGTTGACGCCAGATGGGGAACCATCCTTCAAGCAACCCCCGGGCAAGCCGTCGAAGGTGACGGCGTTCGTGAACCTGCTCAAGCTGGGACAGATACTCGCTTTCGCGACGAGGACGATCGTGAGTGGGCACGCGACTGGGACTCGCTGAGTCTCCCGCTGACCACGCAGGTTTTCTTTCTCCACAGTACGCGACGAACAAGTCACGCGCGCAGCTCGGGCAGTCCGACGAGCAGTGGGAACAGCGCATCGTCGCGGACCTCGACTCCGCGCTCAACAAATGGTCCGACTCGCTCCCGAGCCACCGTGAGCCTCCCCCGCCCCATCCCCCCGTTTCCCCTTTCCGTCTCCCCGGTTATCCGTTTCCGTTTCCGCTTCGCTTGGCGGCCGGCCTCGTCGCTCATGATCTTGACGTTTTCGTTTTCTAGTGCGCTGGGATCCGGAACAGGAAAACGTGCTGTGGCTCACGCAGGCGGCGAGCCTCCGCGCGTTCCACTACTACGTCCAATTCGCAGTCCACCGGCCGTTCATGGCCGTGTCCCGGCGCGAGTCCCCGCTGTCGTTCCCGTCCGTCATCATCTGCACGAACGGCGCGCGGGCGTCCATCCAAGGCCTCGAGGTCCTGTACAAGCGCACGGGCAGCCCCTGCCACAGGAACATGGTCGGTACCACACATCACGATCCTTGTGCGGGGTGTGGGGTGTTGCTTTGCTGACGGCCGGGTTTGGTAGGGGATGCTGTTCATGTCCGGGGTCGTCTTGATGATGAACGTGCTCGGGCTCAAACGCTCCGGTCGGGCCGTCCACTCCAGGAAAGACCTGGCCTTGGTGGAGAAAGCGGTCGAGATGCTCCAGTCGTTGCGATATGAGTGCGTAGCCTCCATCTCTCTATTCAGGCATCGGGCAGGCGGGATTTTATTGATGCGCGGTTGGCGTGCAGGACACATATTGCGGAGTCCCTAGGGTGCGTGCACTCTTTCGTTGATGTCGTGAATGTGGTCCCCTAACTCGGACATGAACATTCGTCCTGCAGGGGGCTGCTGGACGAATTAGTCTCGGCCTTCAAGGAGCCTGTTCCTCGCGACACACACATGGCAGAGAATGCACTGTCGAGTCCAGCCGCGAACAGCAAGGACGCGGCGGGAGGGCAGCTCATCGGCCAAACGAATGACGCCAGCTCAGGATCCTCCTCCTCCACTTCGGTCGGGTTTGCACAGCTAGGCGGAATACCCTCTGGCCTGTTCACTTTCAGCCTCCCCGCGGGATCGGATGATCTAGGGCTTTCCCCCCCGGGCTTCGCGATGCCCGGGGACAGCAGCCCCAGCCCCTCAGCGCAACGCGATCCGCTACGTGTGCACGACTACACCGCCACCTTCCTCCCACCACAGGACCCCACGCAATTCCAGCAACAACAGCAACAGGGGGTCGGACAGACCCAGTTCGACATGGCGGGCGAGAACCTGTTCCCGGGCCTGCAGCCGCTGGGCTACAGCACGCCGGCGTCGTTCCTCCCGATGTCCCCCTCGCAAGGCGAGCCGGCCGACTACTTGTCTCAGCTGCACTCGGGCCACGCTCTCCCGAACGCGACGACGGCAGAAATGGGAGACCAAGACCAGCTGCTACTGGGCCCGGGCGTGCCGGACTTCGCGCTGATGGGCGACGCGTTGATGGCGTGGTCGAACCTTCCGCCGGCGATGGGGTGAGTCCGTCGTCCCTCCCTCGTGCCACGCCCCGTGCTCTGCTCTTGTTCCAGGCTTCTGGGCTGATCAGTGATTGCCGCCTCCCGTATGCGTAGGTGGGAGGAGTGGGGCGCGTACTTTGCAGACACGAACAACGCGGGGACGTAGATGCTGCCGGTGCTGGCGACAGGTGCCCGCCCCGAAGACTCGGCTGTTATGTATATATAGGTAATCGTGAAGGAATGGATCAGCCTCCTTAGCTCTGCGTCTCCGACGAGTGTTTGCGTGCACTGCTGGTTCGGGTATGGCCCTCACCGGACGGAGAGGTGGCAAAGGAATAGAACCGGCCGGGCAATACGAGTCCCTCTCGACTTGGAAGACATTCAAGGTATTTGCAGTTGAACAAGGCGTGTACACCGCTGCAACGTAACAGACATCGCCTTGCCTTGCATTGCGTGGAAGACAGGGCGGCCCGAGGTACTGAGGGCAATCCGCGGACTACTAAGTATGTAGCGAGTATAGCGTTTGTGCATCCTCTGTTCCAGCTTCCCGGAAAAACATGTGGCTTCTGACATCATCATCTGCCCAGCAAAACTCTATGTGACTGACCGATCTCTGTGTTCCAGGAAGCATATCTGGAAGCAAGCCGGCTCAGCACCCAGCTAAGTGCTAGTACAAGTTACGAATATCAAGGCGGAGACAAGATATCCTTTGTCTCCTGTGCCCCAGGTGCCTACCATCCGAACGCTCTCGGAGCACTCATGGTCTTGGCTCTACCAATCGGCAGCAAACAGCCGGACTTGCGAGCACCGTCGTCCTTCGCACAGCCAGGCGAAGCGCTTCTAGCACGCCTCGCTCTCGACAGTCATTAATAATATTCACCCATCTGACATCTCCTCTCCCGCAATTCTTTTCCGGTCGACCGTTAGACGACCCTAGGCGGGTAGATTCCGCATCGATGACTCCGTGCACTGCCGGTCGGCTAAGTAACCTGGCTGCCTCGGTCTCTACATAGCGGAGGACACTACCGCTTTATTCGAGTTGCCCCTCTGCAACAGCACGACCTTCCGCGGACAACAGACTCCAACCCACCACGATACACGATACGTCTGCTCACGCAATGAATCCGAGCACCGATCTAACCCCGAGTCGCTGGTTAGTCCGAGATGATCAGCGGCGAGCTCGGAGAAATGTCCGCGGCACTCGCTTCGCTACTCATCGACATCTTCCAACTTCCAACTTCAAGCCCCCTCTTGGCCCCCTCCATACAACACTTCCAAGGCGGCGGGGCCTCAGCAAACAACCATGCTCAGTCTGTCGTGGATGTGGATACTTCAGTGAATATTGAATATTGATCCGGAGCGGACTTAGAGAGGACCGTGCGGGCTCGGGAAGTGCCATGCATGATATCTACTCCGCGACGCTCAGGGCGATTTGGGTCAGTACGGACCAAGTACGGATGAGCTCCTCCCTCCCTCCCTGCGTTGTTTCTGACAATGACTCCAAACCGGTTAATGGTTTCTGCCTTCGGTTGCAGATGGAACGACTGTCAGACGCATTCGTGAACAATTCAAGCAAGAACATTGGACATTCGCGTTGAATTCGCTGACTGAAGTACGTATCTTTATACAGTACATCGACGCATGACTCACAGCGCTATGAAAACACTAGTGTCCTCTTGGCGACGCTTGCTGAAGAACGCGGTGATGATCGTACGCGTGCAGCGGCCTCCTGGTCGTCCTTATAGAGACCTCTCTCGCCTGCCGGTGAGTTTTTGGGTCTCTCTCACGGCGGCTCTGGCTGCCGATGTGCCTGTTTGCTTGTCGTAGACTCTGAATTACTTAGTAACTTACGTCGCGGTGGAACTGTCAGTTGAGAGAGTGCATGCCGGCTGGGAGACCCTAGCCCAGTCTGGACGCGCACTGTCCTCAGGCTGGGGGCAGCGGCTTTGCGTGGCCGCCGGCTCAGGGTCTCAGGGCAGGAAAGTTATAGTTATGATGGTCACAACGCCTCCATTGTGGTTGTGGGCTGCGTTCGGAGGTGGTGTGGGGCGGGTGCGGGGAAACCGGAGATAGATTTAAATGGGGAGGCTTACGATGTCTTGACGATGCCACTGAGCCGGAGATGGAGCTGCGGGAAGTGGGACGCAGGCCTGAAGATTGCGTGAATGCGAAGAGGCGTTGGCTTGACGGAGATCTCCATAGTGCCTGTTGGACGAGGTTGGACGTGGCCTTGGCCTGGTGCCTGTGGACAGTGACAAATGACGATTCAGTAAGCGGAAGCCTTAGGCCATGGTAGTCGCCTGCCAGTGTCCATCGAAGGCTGAGGCAAGGGCTCTTCGGACCACCATCTGAGCTTCCTGACCCCGGCCCATGTCAACTCGAATGAACGAGATGGCGGTTGTGCAGACATTCGACGCAGCTGGAACTTCTCGGGATCCGATGTTTCGGAGTCAGGCATGCGAGTCGGCCGAGGACGTCGCACTGACCTCAGGCTCTGGACTGAAACATTGCATCAACTTTCAGCAGACCTTCGCTACTCCTTGGCTCGAGGATCGGCATCTGCACTATGTTGTGTATTATCAAAAACACTCCGTCGGGGTCGGAGTGAACAGCATGGGAGGAGGGTGTGATCATGCGGTTCGGAGTGTGCGCTACCCCTGGTTATTAAGTCGATCGCTCATTCAGCACAGCCGCGATAGCTACGATTGTGACGGCCTATTACAACTCTATTGTCGGGTTTACTCGGAGTACTTTCACCTGCTGCTATACGGCTCAAACTCGAGCTCCTCCCATACTGCCCGCGTTTCCCCGCTCCATCGAGCACCAACACCCAGTTCTCTCTGTTTTAACTCTGGTTTGTGCGTGTCTGAGCTCTCGGATTTCATCGACGAAGAAAGCTTGGCTGCACCGATGACAAACCGCGTACCCCTACTCGTGACTAATGCGTAGACTGATGATCGAGCCATTGCTTAGACCGTTTCCGCCGCGTTTACTCTGGCTTCTGATCTACACGCGCAGACAGGCGCAGGACAGCGCTTCCCGTAACTTGGTTCTCAAATTGAAATTCGAGACTTCCCACCGTTGTTGCGGACGGCTGTGCTTACAGCACAGCTCCGACGAATTGCCCGACCGTGATGTTTCAGTCTCTTTCAAGATCGGCAATCGCCCCGCATTCTCGTTCCTTATAGATCAAAGTCAGCGAGGGGCACGCAGACTTCCTCCTCCTACAATCCAAGTGCGCTGGAAGGTACCCATGTCATCTCCAGACGAAATTATCGCCCAGGTTCCCGCGGTAAGAAAGCGTAAGCTTCAACGTGCTTGCGACTACTGCAGAAGCAAGAAAGGTAAGCATGATATCTTCTCATTCACGCTCAAAGTGTGCCCACTGACCTGCTCTGTGCTCAGTCAAATGTGAGCCGCAACCACCGTCTTTATGGACTCGCAAGGAACCACGTCTCATCTCGATGCAGGTGATGGTCCCAAGATGCCCGACCGTCGTTGCTCAAATTGCACGACGCGTCGCATCGAGTGCGGATATATCGGAGAATATGTGCGTGAGCTCCTTAGAGCATAAATTGCATATCGCTCACCGTGTTATCGGTCATCAGAACAGCGGCTATCCTAAAAGGTTCATATCTTCGCTTTCTCGTTCTCTCTGTTCGCAGGGCGCCAGCGTTCATGACGTGGCGACGATAAGAACCATGAGAAACCAACCGTTCAGGAGACTCTATCGCGACTGAGTTACTGAGTATTGTATCGTTACTTTCTTGCGTCGTCTGTAACGAGTTGAGCTTTACGGGCTGGGGGACGCTGACGATGCGACTTCCAGGTATGTCGAAGCCCTGGAAAGCCGCCTCAAACGCATGGAGCAGCTAGTTGGCACGGTGAGACCACATCCACCCCTCCCCCTAGCCTCAGGTGACCGACACAACAGCTTTTAGCTGTGTCCAACGACAGATTTACCCGACAAGCTAGACAGCCGTCGATTCGAAAATGATTTCGCCCTTGCTGGTCCATCCGTGTACCAGCGATCGCACTCCAGCATGTCTCACTCAGTAAACCCAGCCACTTCCTCGACACTCAACATCACACCCCCGACGCCACCCTCAGCTGATGACAGTACCTCATGGAGCGATCAAGAAGAAGAAGAAGCATTGGAGAAGGAGCTTGCCGACGATATGCGAAAGCTGTCCATGCAGCCTCAGCCGTCCCGGTACCACGGGAAGTCGAGCAGCCTGGTCATCATTCGATCCGCAATGGCGCTGAAAACCGCGTACACCGGATCTCAGCCCCCACCAAGGAGCGACACACATCAGCCGGTAAGTTCATGTTTAACGCGTAGCGCCCCATTTCCTTGTTTCACCCTCCTTCGCCTCCGGATTGCTGACGGCGCGAACAGTGGCTCAAGCTTTTCGTCGACGATGGCTTTCCGGTGTTCGAGGAGAGCAGCTTCCCGCCGCCGGACCTCCTAGACGTGCTCGTGGATCTGTACTTCCACAACATAAGCTGCCACTACCCGCTCCTGCACGAGCCGACGCTCAAGAGCTCCATCGCCGCCGGAGAGCACCTCCGCCACGGGTCCTTCGGCGCGACGGTCCTGCTCGTCTGCGCGATCGCCTCGCGGTTCACGCGCGACCCCCGCGTCCTCCTCGACGACTCGAGCCACCCTCACTCGGCGGGGTGGAAATGGTTCAACCTCGTCGAGGGAGTGCGGAGACTGTCGTTCTCCCCTGCGAAGTTGCACAACCTCCAAGTGTACGCGGTACGTACCGCTTCGGCTCCTGCAATTGAAAGTGCACTGAACCTGACATGCTGTACTGTGTCGCCGCTGTGTAGCTCATGGCCATTTTCCTACAAGGGAGCACCGCGCCGCAGTCGACCTGGCCGGCGATCGGCGCTGGCATCCGCGCCGCGCTCGACGTCGGGGCGCACCGCAGGAAGATGTATGCATCGACGCCGACCGTCGAAGACGAGCTCTGGCGGCGCGCGTTCTGGTCTGTCATGTTTCGAGTCTTGCAGAAGCGATGGATCGCGATCTGACTATTGCGACTACTCTCGTAGGGTGCTGGTGGTTATGGAATGGACGATAGGATACGCCCTCGGACGGCCGTCCTCCATCCATGATGAAGAGTACGCGCGCTCTTCTGTGTTTTCGAGCTCTATCGGCACCAGTTTGGGTCACTGACTGCTGCCTAGTTTCGACCTTGCGCTACCTACGGAGTGTGATGACGAGTACTGGCTGACCCCAGAGGGAGAGCCGCTATTCGAACAGCCTCCAGGCAAGCCGTCCAAGGTGACCGCGTTCGTCTACATGATCCGCCTGGGCCAGATCCTCTCGTTTGCCATGCGGACGGTCGTGAGTACGCTCGCGAAGCCTAAATGATCTGAACCTAACGTTTTGCACCAGTACTCGTCCAACAAGTCGAAGGCCCAGCTCGGCAACTCCGACCAGCAATGGGAACAG
The DNA here is from genome assembly GCA_002900995.3 of Ganoderma boninense. Taxonomy (NCBI): domain Eukaryota; kingdom Fungi; phylum Basidiomycota; class Agaricomycetes; order Polyporales; family Polyporaceae; genus Ganoderma; species Ganoderma boninense. The sequence continues at coordinate 3,256,062 of CM035311.1, forward strand.
CGCCTGGTCGCCGAGCTCGACTCGGGCCTGAACAAGTGGACAGACTCGCTCCCGAGCCACCGTAAGCCTGCGCTCCGCTTCCTCGTCACGTCCCTGCGCGACGACACTTGCAATGATGCTCATGGGCGGGCTCTGTTTGGTTTTGGTTGTTTGCAGTGCGCTGGAATCCAGAGCAGGAGGACGTGGTGTTCCTCACGCAGGCGGCCAGCCTCAAGGCGTTCTATTACTTCTGCCAGACGGCCGTGCACCGCGCTGTGCTGTCGTCGCACCGCGAGTCTGCGCTGTCGCTCCCCTCCACCATCATCTGCACCAACGCGGCTCGGTCCTCCATCCAAGTCCTCGATGCTTTGTACAAGCGCACGGGGAGCCCCACCTGTAAGAATATGGCAAGTACCGCGCCCGCAGGAGCTATGATGGGTCAGAGATGCTAACGTACTGCTGTGTACTGTGTATCTAGGGAATGCTGTTCTTGTCAGGGATGGCCTTGATGACGAACGCGTTCGCGGCGAAACGCTCGGACCGGGTGGTCAACGTGGAGAAGGACGTCGCGTTGGCGAGGAAGGCGGTCGAAATGATGCACTCGCTGCAATATGAGTACGTATCTTTTTCATCGCATAAGGGAGATGCGTTTGTGAGGGGATATTGACTTATTATTTGGCGTGCTAGATCGCATGCCTCCGGATCCTTAGCGTTCGTGCATCTTTCGTTTCCATTTGGACCCGTGCGCTGATATTAGGGTCCATAGGGCGCTGCTCAACGACTTGATATCCGCCTTCGATGATCCTCATCCTGATGTACGAATGTCGGCGAATGTGCGGGCCGCAGGCACCTCTGCTCAAACAAGAGAGGCATCGTCCTCCGCGGCTCTACGCCGTGTCCAATGCACAGAATTCGAAGATTCCGATTCCAGCTGGCGATCGGCACCACCCCACGACATGACAGACGCAGACGCAGAGACCGCGACCGGCTGCGCGGGACACTTCTTCCCGCCACTCGAGTCCAGCAATCCCAGCACAAAGGACTTCCTGCAGCCCGACACTTCCCCGCTCTTCAATTTCCCTTTCGGGTCATCATCATCATCTGACAGCCTGGTGCCCGTGCCCAACGCAGGAGGCTTCGCCGCGCCCTTCAGCGGTTTCGCGCAGCAGAGCGTACTGCAGGGCTGTGACCGCGACCATATTCCTCAAGCGTCTTCCCGTCCGGAGTACGGCTTCCTCCCGCGGTACGCCCCGGGTTCGGGCCCGCCCGCCCAGTCTCGCGCCTTCCGCCCAGCCAGTGCCAGTGTCAGCGCGGACCCAGGCATGCACAGTGTCCAGGGCCAACACCAGCACCAGCACCAGGCCCAGTTCGACATCGCGCGCGGGCACGCTGGCATGTTCGCGCTGCCGACGGAGGACTCGGGGCCGATGGACTACCACACCTACACCGACACCCGCAGCGCGTCGGCGCGGTCGTCGGTCTCCTCTGGCTCGTTCACAAACGCAGGCGCCGGGGGGCCCTCATCAGCATCGTCTCCAAGCTGCAGTCGGGATGGGGCGGGGGCGGGAGACATGGAGATGGGCATCCCCCATTTCGGGCTCGTCGACGACGCGCTGACGATGTGGCCGCACTTTCCGCCGCCGGCTGGGTGAGTGGGTTGTTCGTCTTCGTCGGGCTGACTGTGCTTGTGTTGCGGTCCAGCGAGGCTGATTTGTTGTTTGTTGTTCGTTGTTCGTTGTAGGTGGGCCGACTGGGGCACCCAGGGAGGCACGTTCCACGCAGGGGCGTGAGCGCAGGGTTGTGGTTGTGACTGCTGCTGCTTTCCTCGCTCAGGTCTCGGGAGTCATGGCGTGTCGGGGAGCAGCTACGAGGAACCGAGCAGCCGAGTGGAAGGTGGTCTCTGCGAGGGTCATGGAAAACGAGGTCAGCAGATGTCGAGCTATGCTAATACTAATCTCTATAAGCTACGGTTTGTACATATACACGCGCGTATGCATCACTTCTAATTACCTTTGCCCTCTTCCACGGGCCACGGCTTCCACGAATCGAGTCCCCACACCTGGACTCACCAAGCCACGTTGCACAACCGTCGTTCACACTTATCAAGGAAAGGCTCGGTATCGGGATACATGCCTCGCTGGACCCGAGTCTCAGCATTCAGCTACGGACCGCACCGCCCTCAGTCCTCGGGCTTCATCGATCATCATCAGGCGGTGTGTACCGACCCCCGTGGGGCAGGCCCGTCCAGAGCAACATGTATGCGGTAGCAAGACGCAGAGGCGAGCCTCACGCCGAGTTCCAGCCTCCTCCTCTCGTGCCCCTCGCGCGCCACTGGCAGCATCAGCGTCCCGCTCATGAGGCCCCAGTGCCACCCGGACGACCTCTTGTGCCGGTGCAGCCACTGCAGGTGCTGCGTGTATGTGTATGGATGGTCCCCATCGTGAGGTCTGAGTCCGGCGCTGCGGACCGCGGCGCGGATGCGCAGGTCATCCTCGCCCCCGTCCCCGTCCCCGCCTGGGGTCCGCTCAGCGCTGAAGTCCACGGTGATGGTCCACCGGCACATGATGAACTGGTCAGAAATTGCAGGCTCCGCGTCAGGGGTGAGGGTGAGCCTGTGGAACTGGGTCCCGACACCCGCCTCCGAGGCTTGGCTCGGGCCCTCGAGCGAGGCATTGTACCCCTTGTCCTCCAGTGCGGCGCGGGACCACGTAGGCAGCGTGAACGAGATCGGTCCGCGCATCGTCACGTCGAGGTCGCTGATGTATGAGTACAGCGGTGTGCGTGCTAGGTGGCCTATGTAGACCATGTGCGCGCGGAGCATTGCGCCCCAAACCTCGATGTCGTCCCAGGACAGCCGAAAGATGCTGTACGACGACGGGAGAGGCTCTGAGCCTACTGTCTGTGGGCCGCTTGGCCTTGCGTCTTTCAGCGCACTCCGATACATGGAGTTCACGGGACGGAAGGGAGAGGGTATACCGTACACACAGCACAGGAGGTGCTTGCCAGAGACACTGGTACTGGAGAGCTCGCAGGCGAGAACGGCGAGGTACCAGGCCATTATTTTGGGCTGCCGCCAAGCCTTGTCTTCAAACAGCTCCTCACCAGGGATGAGTGGGAGAAGAGGAAGGTCGGTGCGAATGCCGTTTGGGGTGGAGGTGTATTCTTGGGGGGACAGCTTACAATATGGTCTGAGACGGCCGTAGAATGCATTTGGGGGATGGCAACGACCTGGCCGGAATGAGCAAAGGCATCTGGGGAGTGCGCGAGAACCTCAGAGAAAATGTAAGTGAAGCTGAAACGGTCGTCGTGAAGGGACGCGGGAGGCTCGAAAGACGACCTGGGAAGGGCCGCCAACGGCGTAGGCCTTGGGGAGTCAGGACGTGTGAAGAAAGGTTCAGGGAAGACATTCCCCCAAGCGAAGATGGTCTGGTCGGGGATACGTCTGAGAATCTCCTCCTGCAACCGCCTAAACGCCCCCTCGCCTTCTCCGTACAAAGGAGGCATCTGGATGTTGAAGATGCCCAACAACGAGTAGGCGCGGTCTTCAACCTTCGTGGTCTTGCGGGGTGCCGCCCATGACATCCGCTGTGCGACGCTGCAGCGATCAAGCTGCCCGTGGAGGAGCCGGTCGTTATCAGTCAATATGTGGAGAGGAATGCCTGTCACCTCCTCGATGAGTCTCGCCAATCCCGATTTGGTGCCAAGGAGCTCCCATGTCTGAGACAAAAACACGAGTTTGTGGGGTGCGATGAGTTCCTGTAGCGTCCAACCGCGGGTGAACCACTCAGACGAGCGAAAGGCGGAGCGTTCGGACCAAAGCGAGGCAGATGGCGATGTGGGGACGTCGGCGAGGAAGGTGTAGCAAACCTCGGCGCGGGAGTACCACGCGAACATGGAGTTGATGGACTCGGACAGCTCCGAGCTGCTCGTCTTGTCGATGCAGCACGAGTCGATCCAGAGATAGCGGAAGCCGTCCCTGCGCGCGGCTTCGCATGCGCCTCGCACTTTGTCTGATAGCCCAGAGTCGGGATCCCAGATGGATCGCGGAGAGGGTACTCGACAACTCTCCTTGCATCTCTCCTGTATCTTCCTGACATCCTGATACGTTTGCTCGTCTGTAGCCCATCTATGTGAGAGAATGGCGTAGGGCGGTGCCTGCAGGGGGTCATTGAACTCGGCAAAATCACCGGTGACAAGGTCGAGGAGCCGCATGGAGCGCAATCATGTACTAGCTATGGCACCAGGGATTTTACTGAAGATCAGCATCGCCCAGCGACGTCGCCAGTGCAATAGTGTATACCACACCTTGTCTGATAATAATGGGCCAGCTCCGATGTCGAGATCGAGTAATACGAGGTAATACGTGGGTAGACGAGGGTCCAGGCTCGCTGTGTGCGGACTCCGCGGAGCTGTGCCGCAAGCCGATGCGTGCGAAAATGGGCCGGGACGGCATTCCACGTGACTCGACGCGCTTGTACTTCCGCCGCGGTTGTCGCGAGGCCCCCGCCCTGATCTCTGCTCGCTCACTCGACCCCCTGCTCCCCGCCCAACCTCGTTCCCCGCCTCTCACATCCATTCTCGACATTGCGCGTGGCGTAGGATCACGTGCATGGCGGAATCAACACATCCCAGCGCGCTCCCGACCGCGGATCACAAAAGACGTAAAGTGGAGGCCGAGGCGGGACATATCAAGGCAGAGCGGGCAAAAGGCGTGGTGACAGACAAGGCGAAGGCAAACTACGTATGTTCGTCGAACGCTACGCGTGCAAGCGTCTGGTCATGATTTGCGCACTTTGTCCAGCTCTCTGGCCAGCTGCGCCTCCGGTTGCAGTACGCGAAGCTCAAAGTCGAGCACGGATGGGTACGGTGATCCATCCATCCTGTTTCTGTCCATGCAGATGGTAATACGCTCGTTACAGCAACGCCAGACGCTCTCCGAGGTCGAGAACCTTTACTTCAGACACACCCACCTCACGCGGCCATACCCCGTCATTTCTCCAGGAGGTCGTCGCAATGGCCGTACCTTGTCCTCAAACAGCTTCTCCTTCACCCTCATCCAACAAGAAACCCTCCCCTCCTCGAGTTCGCCGACTTTAAATGGGTCAACACCACACTTAAGTGCCCCAGGAAGTGCAGGAACGAGTATAACCTTGCGATCGAGCAGTAGCTTGACCGCCTCATGTGCGTACTCTCCGCATCCTGACACCCTCCTTCTCCTCAAAGTAGCTTTTACAGCATCCTCTCTCAGCGCAGAATCATCCGTAGTCCTATCACTACCTGCAACACCGACTCTCAATCACAACCGACTCGCAACCCCGCTCGCCCCCCTCGTCGGCCCCAGCAAAGCCATGACCCGATATCCCGTCTCGCGCACCGACTCCTGCGCGACGGTCGTAATGGAGTCAATACCCAGCCTGCACCAGACGCACAGCGCGGCCCTCCACCCCAAGACGCACCAAACCCCCGCCTCCACCTCCACACCGCCCGCGTCCTCCAGACGCAGACGCAGACCAGCACCTCGAACAACGCGTTCCACGAGCCCTTCGACCCAATGCAGCCCACCGAGCTCGTCGACTCGCAGCTCGCCGCGCTCCGCTCCATCATCACCGCCTCCACGTCATACCCCTCCCCCCGCCGCCCGGCCCCGGCCCCGCGCCCTCGTCCGCCTCGCCCGCGCCCCCGACGACGACGGCGTCCGCTTCCACCATGGGCACGGGCGCGGGGAGTCCTGGGATGGGCGGGGGCCTGACGTACGACGCGTTCTGGTCGGCGCACGGCTCCGGGACGAGCTCGTATCGCACCCTGCGCGCTGGTGGCCAGGCGGTGCGTCCGGCTGTCGGTGGGCCGCCGCTGCAGGCGCATGCGAGCGCACCGGCTATCATGGCGTCCCCGGCTGGGGACGGTGGGCCTGGGGTGGGACCTGGTTCTGCGAGGTGACCTTTTGAGTGGCGTAGTTCAGCTTGCTTACGGTAGATCAGCCGGGTGATGTGCATGCTTAGGGAAGTCACTGGGTTTTACTCAAGTGGTGTGTGCATGTCGAATGTCAAGCATTGTTCGTGCTTCCATCAAAAACTAGACCGACGCCAGTCTCGAGGTGTTACAACCCGAACCATAAAAATGGGCACCAACCCATGCAGTCTTGACGGGTGCCTGTACGTGGAAAAAATATGGGGGCCCAACCGGGAATTGAACCCGGGACCTCGCGCATCTTCAAACCCGAAGCGCGAATCATACTACTAGACCATTGGGCCGGTGCTCGAGTACATCACTGTTTAATTGATATCCTGGTGGTGCTCTCACCGTCTTTGCAGTGCGTACTTGGACGCGGCTTGTACCGTTTTCCCCACCACCATCTGGCCACCATCTCCACAGATCTCAGCCTAAGTCAACCTCCTCCCTTCAACCCCACACCATGGTGCGTCTCATCCCACCTATGTCTGAACCCACACACTAATAATCTCTTAACCCCACCCCCACCCCTGCAGTACGGCGACATCGAGGACCTCGTCCTCTCCGGGAAGCTCTTCGCCCCGCCCTCGCGCTCGTCCTCCCCCGTCCGCCCCCGCTCCCCCTCCTCGCCCGCCCTCACCCCCTGCGGAGGCATGGCACCCCGAGGCGGACGACTTCGCGTACGACTCGGACGCGGAGCGGCGCGCAGAGGTCGAGGCGCACCTCGCGTCGCAGCAGCCGCGCGAGTCCATGTCGATCGGCATGGGCCCCGGGCGCACGGGCGTGAAGGGCGTGATCCGCGACCGCCGCGAGGCGGAGGCGGCCGCGCGCGCGAAGAGGGCGGAGGAGGTCCGCGAGATGAACCGCGCGATGGAGAAGGCGAGCTTGGGCGGGAAGACGTGGGCCGAGGAGGAGCGCGAGCGCAGGGCGGCGGAGGCGCGGGCGGAGGGGGCGGGCACGGGCACGGGAAAAGGGACGGCGAAGGGGGCGAGGAACGGGCGGTATGGGCACCTGAGGGAGGTCGGCGTGCGGAGCTATGTGCAGGCGGTGGAGGAGGACCGGAGTGTTTGGGTGGTTGTGCATATATACGACCCGGTGCGTGGCCTTCGTCTCGTCTCCCGCATTTCCGCCATGTTGCGCCTCTCCCCGCCCCCCCTTCCCCCCCACACGCCATCTGATCGGCTTTGCATCTGTTCTTGATTACCGATTACCGTTTCGTTCTGCTCTGCGTTGTCCGTCTTGCTGATGCGCATATACCCCAGTCCTTGGATAGGTGTGCGAGCGTGGACGATGCCCTGACCCGCCTCGCGCGGACGTACCCACATACCAAATTCCTCCGTGTCCGTGCTGGCGCCATCGGCTTCGCCTCCAGCCAGGGGGGCTCGAAACCCAGCCTCATCAACGCGTCTTCGTCGAAATCATATTCCCGCGGCCCGTCCCTCGGAGCGGCCCCAAAACGGTCGCGCATACAGGAGAAGGACGAGGATGGGCTCTTCGATGATGACGATGACGAGGGGGACGAGAAGGCGAGCGACGGCGACGAGGACGACAAGGACGACGAACAGTGGGAGGACGACGCGGTCGACACCGACGTCCTCCCGACGATCCTCGTCTACCGCGGCGGCGACCTCGTGCACTCGTGGGTGCGTGTGGACTGGGAGGCCAAGCAGGGCATCGAGGATCTGCTCAAACGGTGCGTCCCCTTCCCCACCAACGTCTTGGTTTTTGGTTTTGATGCGCATATAACCACCCTAGCCACAACATCCTGACGTCGCCCCGGCACTTCGGCGGCACGAGCGGGAACATCAACCTGTCCGACGACGAGTTCAGCGACGACGGAGAGGAGCTCGTGTTTGGCAACAGCGACGACGAGCGATAGTCTCTGAATCTATTTCACTCCCCCCGGGGCATCGGGGCTAAACGTTGTAGCATATATAAAAGGCACTGACGAGCATCAGAATAGACGCATAACATCTGGGTTCTATGTCTAGGTACGCCGAGCTCGAAGATCGAGGAGAAAGAAACGTTTTAGCAGTGGTTGTTGGGGCCAGTACTGTGGATTGCTGGTTACACAGCGGCAGTCGATTGTGTGGTTACGGACTGCGCGCCCTTATTGCGCACAACGCCCGTTGTTGGGAACCTTGTGCCCACTGCTGACCACAAAAGCACCTGCATTGCAGATTACGCGCGCATTCGGGTGGCGGAGACTGGTGAGTGCCACTCAGTCTAGACATAAATCGATCGTGCTGCAAAAGAGCCCTCACACCTTTTTCGCTCTTTCAGCCATCGCCACGACCAACGGTTCTGAATCTTCTCGGCAAAACCCAGGGTAAGCATCTCCCACAGTGGCGTCCGCCCGCGCACCGCTCAGATACGAATCGGAGGATGGCGGTTCCAGAACTGAACAGAGATGTCCTGACCATGATCTTCGACTTTCTGACCGACGTATGTCGTACCAGACCTCCTCGCCATCTCCCTCACCTGCTCCTCCTTTCGCCCTCTTGCGATCCGGCGATTGCTTTCTGTGCATCCCGTCCATATAACAGGGGGCGAATGTATACGTCGATTCCATGCCTTTCTTTTCGCCGACGCACCTGCCCGTGCCCGTGCGCCACTCCTCCGCGAGGTCAAGACTCAACATCGATATGCGCTGCCTTCACCACCAGGTCCCACCCCAGCCCGGCGGCGTATCTCTTCTCATCGACATCCTCACCTCGTGCAAACGCCTCGAACGTATCTCGTTCTCTCGCGTAAAGGGCTTGGACTTCAGTCAGTTAGCGGAGGACCCGGCCGTCATCGATGCGATCGCGTCCGTCCAACTTGGCCTGTGTTCGCTCACCATCGAGGCGTCGCCTGTCGTTGCCCTCACGCTCCTCCGCAAGGTCTGCGCGCCCTTGCGCACGCTCGGCCTCTGTTGCGTCTGCCACCCCCTGGCGGACGACACCTTCATCTGGCACCCGGCAGCGTTCCAGGATCAGAGAAACTTCGGACGAGGAGAAGTTCTTCAACGACGAGGATGATAAACCATGGGAGGACACGATCGACACCGTCGATATCCTCCCGTCTCCCGCATTGGCGTCCTTGGCCATTCGTGCCGTTGTTCCTGAGCCATAATGTTAGCTGAACAGTGCACCGAATGGCTGCGCCTCGTGGTATCAGATCGATGAGGCCACAGAAACGAGCGCTCGCGTCTTCAACACGGACAACGATCTACACGGGTGGCTAGCCTCCAGGTCACTGGTTCCGAAACTTTTCTGCAAGCGGAGAGTAGGCACATTGTCTGAGATCATTCCTCAGGATTTGCTAATTAGTTACGAATCGCAGGATGGCGGTTCCGGAATTGAACGAAGATGTCGTCGCTATTATCTGCGACTTCCTCATCAACGTCCGGGATGTCTGCGCCCTCTCCCTCACCTGCTCCTCCTTTTGCCCTCTCGCGGTCAAACGGTTGCTTTCCATATGTCCCGTTCATGTCACAGGGGGCGCGTCTATACAATTCCTGCACGCCTTCATTTTCGCTGATGCGCCAGCCCGTGCTCCGTTCATCCGCGCTCTCGGCATCGAAAAGGGACCAATGGGGAACCGCCTTAAGCTCCCTCCCCATCCTGGTGATGCTGCCCTTCTCATCCACATCTTGACCTCATGCCAGCATCTTGAACATATCTCAATCTGCCACTCTCCCTCCGGCCCCTCACCCCTGCTCGCTAATGAACCTGGCGTCATTGATGTGATTGCGTCTATGCAGAACCTGCGCTCGCTGTCCGTTTGCGGGACGTCCATAGCTGCTGTCAGCCTCGTCTCCAAGATCTGCGCCCGATTGCGCAAGCTTAACTTGTGGGGGCACCTATCATCACGCCTCTGAGCCCCAGTTTTGTTGGTATCCAGCAGCATTCCGGAACTCCTTCTCCCATCTGGGTCAAACACTCCAGGAGTTCAGTATCGGGGACTTGTTCGTAGACCCTAGGATAATCCAGGAGCTGCACTGGGAAGACTTCGACCGTCCTGCGCCCCCATTGTCCTCCCGGCAACAGTATCCCGCGGTGCGTTCGCTCTCTGGGAGTTGCCTCTTGGGGCGGCTGTTGCTCGAGCCCCTGCAACACCTCTTCCCTGCTCGCGACGGCACACTCCCATTGGACACAGCCAACTTGCGCTGCCCCGAGGACACCTTTCCCGAAACGCGGGCACTCAACTTGGGCATACAAGAGCTCAGCAAGGGTAACGGTTCCCGCCCGGGGTGCGGATGGGCGAGGGCGAAGCTCGATCGTGTCGTCTGCGAAGCTGCGTTGTTTTACATCCTCGCCCTGCGCTGCCCTATCCGCCTCGTCGTCACCAACGGCATTCGCTCGACTCGTTTTCCCGACCTTGAGCGAGATTGGCTCGCATTTTCTCTGCGCGAGAACGCAGTGCCTGGCCTGGCATTGGGCATCCAGCTCAAAGACGAGCTCGTGGAGCTCAGCGGGCTGTTCGGGCCTGAGATGGGGGCCACTCTAACCCATCTCGCGCTGACATTTGAGACCGAGCCAAGGGACAGTTGGCCCGACCCACCGATACTACGGGTGGGCTTTCGCTGGGCCGAGCTTCTGGTATGTGTCTTACGCCGAAACTACATTGCTTCAGTCACTGATAATGTATCGACCGTGCACTGTACGTACTCCATGGCAGGACAAGCTGCGCTCGTCGCTCGAGCCGTTGCACAGGCCCGCCCATCTGCGCATCATCATCCACTCCAAGAGCATATTTTCTGCGAACTCAGATATATTCATAGTACCTCTCACGCCCACGGATGAGCTCCGCCGCGCGGTCCACCCAGGTGTCTTCGACTTTCAAGGGATCGCAGCGTCGCTCGCCCGACCCTTTCACTCGCTGCAAGTCCTCTTCCTCACCACTTGTGGCAGCTACGTTTTCTCAGAGGAGGACAGGGACCCGATGACAAAGGAATTTCCTGATCCTGGTGTCATGAAATGGGCCGTCTCCAGAGCCTGGAGCTTTGCAAAGCCCAATCGCGACAGGACGCAGGACGAAGAGCCGACCCTTGTGAGCATGCAAGATGAAGTGGCTGAGGATATCATACAGAGGGAAGAATTCATTCTTCCGGATGAATCATTCGAGGTCAGTCTGAATCTGTGTCATCATGCATACGAAATGTGATACTCAGCGTGACGTAGAAGTGGTTCGACTTGACCCCATACGTGTACTAACGCCGCATACCGTATGCGACACCCTCGGGCCGTAAGTGTACAATAATTCGTTGGATCAGCACCGGACCGGGGCCATCCTATTGTCGCATTCGCCGAGTATTGTGGCTTCTAGTTATAAAACGACCACGGTGGATTGCAGGGTTCGCCAGCGGCCGGTTATCAAATCCTTGCTGTGATTGTGCTTAATTTGATGATATATTGTCCATTAACTTGTGGAGATACAGTTAATGTTAGTTTTCAGAGAGGTCGTAGATTACGCACGCATTCAGAATGCATATGGTAGCCTGTACTTAGGGTGCTCACTGGTCAGCGCTCGAATCACTGAAACCTCCCATCAGATCGATCGTGCTGCGAGAGCGCGCACAGCATTCACTCTTTCAACGACCACCACGACCGAGAACACTGAACATTCTCTCCAACATCGAATGCAAGTGTCCGTTCGTATTTTGACATCCAATATACTACTCAGACAGGATCCACAGAATGGCTGTTCCAGTACTGAATGAAGACGTCCTGGCCATCGTCTGCAACTTCCTTCCCGAAGTATCAGACGTCCTTGCCGTCTCCCTCACCTGCGCCTCCTTCCGCCCTCTCGCAATCAGACGGCTGATTTCCATATTTCCTGTGTTGCTGAACCGGGGTGCATCTATACGCCGATTCCACACCTTCCTTTTCGCTGATGTGCCAGCCCGTGCACCGCTCATCCACTCCCTCTACATTGAGAACGGGCCATTCCATCATCCACCCCAATCCGGTGATGCAGCTCTTCTCGTAGACATCGTCACCGCGTGTCCCCACCTTGAACACGTCACATTCAGACATCTGCCCCAGATTACCGGAGACCCAGGCGTCGTCGACGCAATCGCGTCCATTCCAAGCCTCCGCTCGCTCTCCATCTCGAGCACCGCTGCGGATGCACTGGCCCTCGTCCGCAAGGTCCGCGCTCCTCTGCGCATCCTCGGCCTCTGGTGCTTCTACACGGACGACTCACAGGACGACTCACAAGGCGAGTTCAATTGGTACCCGACGGCGTTCCAAGACTCTCTCGTCCACCTGGCGCCATCGCTCGAGGAGCTTGGTTTCCACCAGTTGGTCGTCGACCCAGAGAAAATTCGGGAGTTGCAAGAGTCCGAGGAGCCTGCCCCGCCCTTCTCCTGCTGGACGCAGTACCCTGCTGTGCGCTCGCTCTCCGTAAATTACCTCATGGGAAGGCTGCTACTCGAGCCCCTGCAACACCTCTTTCCAGCGCTTGACCGTACGCTCTCGGTGGGCCATATCGACTCTGACTACCCCGAGCATACCTTCGCCGTTATGCGGGCTGCCAACCAGCGCGCACAAGAGAACGACAATATCCACAGCAACGGCTCGCACTCCGGTACATGGGGGAGGCTCCACCATGTCATTTGTACCCCACCGGCGTTCTACATCCTCGGCCTGCGTTGCCCCATCCGGTCCGCCACACTCGATGGTGGCGTCGACGAGTACTACGACTCTGGGGCTGTGCAACGCTGCGCCGCTGTGTCTCTGAGCGCAAACCCCGTTCCGCGCCTGAATTTGTGCCTCACGCTGTACGACGGGCTCGGGGCACTCGACGTGTTGCCCCCATCCGAGATGGGTGGCACGCTGACCCACCTCACACTTGCGCTGGATGCTGCCGGTGATTGGCCGCCACCAGCGCCTTTTGGCTGGAACGAGCTGTTGGTGAGTGCTTGCGTTGCCGTTTGAATCAACGCCGCATTGATCATGGGCTGACCATGGCCCGTTGTGCAACATCCACAGAATAAGATCTTGGCTTCCCTCCGGCCACTGCACAAGCTCGCCTACCTCCGCATCGTCTTCCACTCGCAAAGTCCGCAGAACAGGGAGTCATACGCCCACATATGGGTACCCCTCCCGGGATCGCTCACTCTTCATCCGTCTGCGTTCGACTTTCCGGGGACCGCAGCATCACTCGTGCAGTCGGTCCGGTCCCTCCAGTTCCTCTTTCTCACGACTTGCGGGTACTTCATGCGCCTCATGGACGTGGGGGGCGTGGCTCCCATGCGGTTTGATGCGCATAGGTGGTGCGTCTCTCGGGCCTGGAGCGTTTCAGCATCCAATGCAAATGCGGACGGTGAGCAGGATGGAGACCGAATGCATGTGGAGCTACGGGACGAAGTCGCTAAGGCGATCATTCAGAGGGAGGAGCTAATTCTTCCGGACGCGTACAAGGTCAGCATGGGTCTTCGTTGTGTGCACAAGCCGACACTGAGCATGCCAGTGCCACAGGTGTGGTTCACGCACATTGTAGCCTCAGACTAGCCTAGACTGCAGCTTTCGCCTGGCGGCTGTCTTTCTATGGTGCCTGATTCAGAGTCAGCAGGCTTCGTGATTTCGTTCAGAACAATGCGACCGGGCTTCCTTTCTGCTTCCCATTCCGCAGGCTGTTAGGGGGGATAGAGGGATCGAGTCTTCTTCTCAGGTTTGATGTTGTGATGCGAATCACTATGCTCCGTGATATAAGATCGATGAACAAGAAAACAAACGCTCCCATACCTCATCCAGTCCGTGGTCTACACGACTCGCAAGGTGCTGAGCATCCTCCAGTGCAGATTCACCGTAAGTACCTCGTTCAATATGCCATCTTCCTCAGTATCTGCTAATTCCGTGGGAGGTGCAGAATGACTATTCTGGAACTCAGTGAAGATGTCGTGGCTACGATCTGCATGAGTCTCACCAACATCTCGGACGTCTGTGCCCTCTCTCTCACCTGCTCCTCCTTTCGCCCTGTCGCCGTCAAACGCCTGATTTTCATACGCCCAATTCATCTCACAGGGGGCGCATCTATACACGGATTTCACGCTTTCGTCTTCGCCGATGAGTCTGCCCGTGCACCGCTGATCCACGCGCTCGGTATAGAGACCGGCCAATATGGTCGCCTTCTCCCGCCCCAGCCTGGTGATGCTGCCCTTCTCATCGACATCCTAGCCTCATGCCGACATCTCAAGCGCATCTCACTCCGCCAGTGCATACCCTCCTCTCCCATGCTCACTAGCGACTCTGGCGTCGTCGATGCGGTTGCCTCTCTACCGGACCTTCGCTCGCTCTCAATCGAAAGCACGTATGCGGTTGCCGTCAGCCTCATCTCCAATATCCGTGGTCCTTTGCGCCAACTTGACCTTTCCTTTTTTCAAACTCCCGGCTCGGAGGGCGAGTTTTCGTGGTACCCGGCCGCGTTCCGGGGCTTCCTCTCCCGCCTGGCGCTGACGCTCCAGGAGCTCAGCTTCCGCTTCTTTTTCGTAGACCTGGATATGGTACAGAATCTACACCAGCAAGAATTCGATTGCCCTGCGCCCCCTTTATCCTCCTGGCAATAGTATTCCGCTGTGCGCTCCATTTCCATCAAGTGCCTCACAGGGAGACTGTTGCTCGAGCCCCTGCAACACCTCTTCCCAGCTCTCGACGGCACTCTCGCGGTGGGCATGGCTGACATGCACAGCCCCGAGAACACCTTCCCCCATGCGCGAGCTCTCAACCAGCGCGTACAAGACGTCAACAAACGCGACGGCTCAGCGTGCGGGTGGACAGAGCTCGACCGCGTCGACTGCGGACCTGCAACGTTCTACATCCTCGCTCTGCGCTGTCCCATCCGCTTCGCCATAATCAACGGCATCTACGGGATGCACGCGCCCGAACTTATGTATTGGAGTGCTAGGTACTCTATTTATGTGTACAGTATCTATAGCAGTATACCAGCGTCTCGGGCTGGAGCTATTTACTCAGTATCGAATACCAGTCCCTAGCCAACTCGGACTGAGTGTCCAACCTGAGCATTCTGTGAACTAGTTTACAGCCACCTTGACATTATCAAATCGACGTTGCGCTGACATTCTGCGTGAGTACTTCATTACGTCGAGTCTCGAGTATGTTACTGAGAATGGGATTTCAGATTCATCCTCGACGACAATGTCCCAAAGACTTCTTTACAGATGTACCCGACCTAGCCCCTCTGATTCGCTTTGAGGTTTTGAGAAAATACAAGTATTACATAAAGGTTTTGGGGGGCATTTGAATGAAGGATAGCTCTTGCTCCATGACAGGGCCTCTTCGTGGCTCGTTTCCATTCTACTGATAAAGGAAAGATTTCAAGCCTCGATAGCTTACGTATATCCTGCAGCCTCCGTCTCCTTCGCATCGGGAAAGCATACTAGCCTAGCTCGCCGTTTCACAGTGGCGCGCGGTACCTCCTCCACGTTGAAATATTCCGCAATTCGCAGCTGCATACTGGGTTGGATGAGAAAGGACTGCTGTATTTATATTGAAAGAGCAGCGACTTTTACGTTCATATCCTACTGTTCAGGCAAATTTGACAAGGCGAACTCAATGGAACCACTGTGGAGCGGTCGTAACGTGAGTCCGACCCTTCGATGTCGATGACCACGAGGTAGTGTCAGGCGAGATCAGAACTTCATGGTCTTCCTGTTCTCGGCACAACCAACCTGCCGTCACCACGCGAGTTTGCAACGTTGTTTTCCAGGAATGAACGGCGAGCAATGACAGTCTTGAACGCTGGGCGCTGAACTGCCAACGTAACAACGCTCGCTAGCGAACTGAGGACGCCTGTAGCCAATATGAGGGTGTCATGCGGACTCTGGAGATACTGTATACCCCACAAGTAAGTCCGACTCTTGCAGAACGGGACGATGTAGGAGAGCCCGAGATCGGGATTTCCGTAAGCTTCTCTAGAGTTGCGATGTCCGGGCATTTTTCGGGACGCGACCGCAGACGTCTTCAGCCGTCAACGATTATTTTAAAAAAAAAGAGACTGTAGCATTTTGCGGACGGCCCAGAGCGCAAACTCTGAGCATGACGTTAAAATCGGAGCTTAGTGGGTACGAACGGAAGGAGCGACTAAAAATCGCAGTTGAACTCCCCAAGATGGACACAAGGCCGTCGCCGCCTGTGTCAAAAGTGGCCGTACTGAAGCGGATCCGAGGGAGAAGCTTCATCCACCTCCCGAATTCGCACCTCGCATCTGCTTTCTAATCCTCGCCGAGCCCGAGTTCAGTGCATCCACCGGTCTGCGGCTGACTCACTCGCCTAGCTCATAGGCGAGCAAGAGCAAGAGACGTAAACAAAAATCGCGCCCGCTGCAGCAAATGCATAAATATCAGTGCAAGGGGAGGGGAGGAGGAGCAGAGCACAACGCACCACAATTCCTTCGCCATCACCGGTCACCCACCGCCCACACTTCCGCCTACGACCATGGTCCTCAAGATCCACGGCCACCTCATCGCGACGTGCACGCAGCGCGTGCTGACCGTCGCCGAGGAGCTCGGCGTCCCGTACGAGCTCGTCGTCGTCGACTACACCAAGAACGAGCACAAGTCGCCCGCGTACATGGCGCACCAGCCGTTCGGGCAGCTGCCGTACGTCGAGGACGACGGCGTCGAGGTCTTCGAGTCGCGCGCGATCTGCCGCTTCCTCGCGCTCAAGTACGGGGGCGTCGGGACGCTGATCCCCGCGCAGGGCGACCTGGTGAAGACGGCCATGTTCGAGCAGGCGGCGAGCGTCGAGCTCAACGACTTCGAGGCGCCGATGGGGATGCTCGCGTGGGAGGCCAAGTACAAGGCGTAGGTGTCAGACCGTGCTCCGGTGGTTGGGTCTGAGATCGCGGCGTGGACGTGGACTGACGGGGGTCTCGGCGCACAGACACTACGGGCTGCCGTTAAACCTGGAAGCTGCGAAGGAGCACAAGGCCAAGGCCGAAGCCAGGTTGGATGGGTACGAAACCATGCTGTCCAAGACTAGATTCCTCGCTGGGGACGTGAGTGCGTTCATGACGGAGTGGAAACGTGACACTCACCTCTGGTTCTCCGTTGACAGGAGCTTACGCTCGTTGACCTCTTCCACCTCCCCTACGAATCCTTGGTGATAGAACAAGGGTTCGATTTCGTAAAGGCCGAGTCATCGAGGTGGCCGAACGTTGCCAGGTACAAGGTCTTCATTTGCGTATGCTTGCGACAGGGAACTGATACCGCTTTACAGGTGGTGGAAGGAGGTTACAGGGCGGCCGTCCTGGGCGAAGGTCAATGAGATGAAGAAGGCGATTTAGCTGCACCATCAGAGAGCGCACAACCTAGTACGGACAGTCTGCATACGGGACCCGGGATGTGCAAGGAAGAGACCCTGGCTATCTCGGACGTCATCCACAGGAAGTCGGAGAGGTGGATCACCTGGCTGTCGTGAGGGTGGGGTATTCCGAGGAGGCTTGCAGAAGAAGGCGGGCATTTTGCACCTGTTCTCGACGTGTCACAGGACATAGACCGAAAAATGGGCAGAGCACGTACCTCAGAGGCCCATAACAACAGCGCATAATCACCTAACAATATCCAACAACCCAAAGCTACAGCGTATACGAGGAAAAAGCGCACCAAACTCACCAGAGGCACCATCGTTGCTCCACCCCACCCACACCTCCCACTTCGAAACGATTTCCCTCCTGAGCCCCTGCCCTAATCCCATCACACACACGCACAATATATATGCACCTCCGAGTCCCATGCATTGCACATAGAAAGTCATATACGTACATGTATAGATCGACAATAACTCCCAAAAAGTGTCCCTCCAACACGGGTCGCCCCCGACACCCAATCCAGTCGGTACGATCTTGAGATGAAGGATGTCGCTCTCCCCCGCAAAATGGTTCAAGACCCTCCTAGAGGCGTGCGCGTCGAGTATGAGTCGAGCCCGTGCAGAGAGGATCCCAAATATCAGCCCGCGAGGTGGTAACTTTCGAGAAGGACAAAATTGGCGCGGCGAGAGCTTAAATACCTAGATCAGCGTCTAAAAATGTTTAGACGCTCAATGGACATCCTCCCCAAATCGTAGTTCTCAATTGAATGTTTCAATATAACTTATAAGGACTCGAGACTATACATTTTCGTAAAGTGCACTACATGTTCTAATCGTAGTACTTTCAATAAAAGCAGGCCCTTGCGCTACTCGCCCGTTCCTCCGCCAGCGAGTCCACGGCCTATTACGCGCTATCACTGGCGGAAATTCGAAACTTCGGGTGCGATAGAAAGGCACCAGGGCGAACCATGCTTTCCGCGGGCTGCAGCAAGGCTGCAGCTCAAGAACCTGTCAAGAACTCTCGTGTCTCCGCGTTTAGTGCCACGCTGCCCAGGCACTGCCAACCTGGCATTCCCAGTGACGAAATACATGAGCGTTGATTCGATCTTGCGGAGTGGACGTGGACGGGCTTACTACGACCTCGCCGACAATCTGTACCATGGGGCGGATGATTGGCTGGTCATACAGTACCTACCAGCGCTCGTAGGTAAGTGAAGTCGGCGACGATGGCCCAGACCGTGTCACCCAGAATGGATGCCCAAGACGTGTGGCAATGTGTTCGTTTTGACTGTGTTCTTACTCACTGACCAGGTTGAAAGATACCTGAGACGTCATCAGCGATACGTACTCAATCGTCCCGGTCTGAAGTTGAAATATACACTTCTCACATCGACGTGCTCAGGACTATTATTAGGCTTTTGGCAAAAAGAGCTCGTGAGGGTCTGACGCCATCACTCAACTGCAGTCTCACGACTCGTTTCGCTCTCCCTGCAATCCGCAATCCGAATCACTGTATACAATGCCTGCAATATCCTTCATTCAGTCATTGTCAGCCAACTTCAATGACAAACGAAAGCACACACTGAACCTCTTTGCTGATCCCCTACGACCACACTCCCATTTTGCAAATTGTCCACTGGGGGTCGATGATCTGGGCCTCAGCCCTCACCGGGGCCTCACAACGGACCACGCTCAGGACGTCGTGTCGTGAACCAACTATCAACCGACGTCCCCAACGCGCCGGCGCATTGATGGAGCCCGGAGGGCATCCCCTGCGGACGTTATCAAGGCGGTCTATCCGAGACCTGGTCGAAACTGACGAATGGGTGTGTACTCGTTTGCGCACGTTGATGGGCCAGTGTGTCAGGTGAGAGACGTCTCACAATCAGAATGTCGCGTATTCCTGTTCGCGAAAATAGGACGCAGAATGAGATATAAAGACTCTAGTGAGGGGTGAACGGCCTCAGCGCGCACCTCGAAGGCTCGAGCGACGCTTCTCCGACATGCTGCGCCAGCTACTCTCCGCCGCGATCTTCGCGAAGGCTGTCGCGCTGTCCGCGCTCGCTGCCGGCCCCAAGCCAGGACAAATCAAGAATCTCGTCACCTTCGGGGACTCCTACACCGATGTCGTGAGTTCGAATCTGCCATGCCTTCAGAACAGGGCCAATATTTGGTACTTCTTCACCAGGACCACCACGCAGACGGCGGGATCGTATGGCCGGTCGACGCCGCGCAGGACGGCTCCTTCGCCCTCTTCCCCTTCGCCAAAGCCGGCGCAACCTGCTCGAACCTACTCACCCCGCGGCCCACCCCATCTGTGTTCGAGTCCCAGCTCCCGACGTACTTCGCCGCGAAGGCGAACGGCTCCCTGGGGCTGCTCAGGCCCGAGGAGACGGTCTACACGCTCTGGATCGGGACGAACGACGTGGGGATCGGGCAGCTCCTCGTCGGGGGCCAGGTCCCGGGCGTCACGCTCGTGGACACGGTGGCGTGCGCGGTGGACTGGGTGCGGACGCTGTACGACAGCGGCGCGCGCAACTTCGTCTTCCAGAACGTAAGCCGCATTCGAACGCATAACTGTAGAAGTAGAAAGGGGGCAGGGGTAGAAGGGGGGGGATGGCTCACCGGGTTCGAACCTGATCATAATGCTCGCCACAGATGATCCCGCTCGAGTTGACCCCGCTCTACTCGGCGAACTCGTACCCGAACAAGTACTGGACCGCGCAGCGCAACACGACCGAGTGGAACGTCTTCATGAAGGAACTCACCACCGCCGGCAACGCGCTCGCCCGTCTCCAGCTCGAGCTCCTCGCCCCGACCCTGCACGGCGCACACCTCGGTGAGCCCCCCACCACTCGCACCTCGCACACAAAGACGAAATCAGACGGGTGCTCACTATATGCGTGCAGGCTTCTTCGACTCGCACTCCCTCTTCGCGGACATGTACGCGCGCCCGCAGCTGTACCTGAACGGCACGGCGCCGCTCAACATCACCGTGCCCGCACACTCGTGCGTGTACCAGCTGAACGAGAGCACGGCCGGCCCAGCCGTGTGCACATTGGTGAACGGGACAGCCCAGGACAGCTATCTCTGGTACGTCGTCTTGTCTTGTGGATTGGGGGTTCCGGAGAGGCCCTGTGGATGCGCCGGGCTGACACGACGCGCGGGATAGGTACGATGAGCTGCACCCGTCCGTCCAGGCGGAGCGCGTGGTGGGGAAGGCGATCGCAGACGCGATTCGCAGGAGGTCGGAGAAGTGGATAACTTGGCTTCGGTAGGGATGGGAGGGGCCATTCGGGGGAAGACGGTTGTCACGAGTTGGCGGACGTGCGTGTGGCCTGGGTGCTCTGCTCGTTACAACATGCACCATATAAAATCGGCGAGCGACGTACCTCCAGTTACCCCATCGGCCCCCCACCTACAAGCCATGTGCGAAGAAAGAGGACGTCGAACAACCGTGGGGTCTCCCAATACCGCCTTCCCGCTCACTATCACAACCTCTCTCCCATACACGGATGGCATATATGCGCCCCAAATCCAATGCGCACATTGAACACAGAAAGTAATTTACGCACATGTGCCGATGATCGACAGCCAAAAACTGTAAGGTATCGGCGCCTGACTTGGCGTCTCGTTCCTCCTCCAGCGTCTCGTCTTCCTAATCGGACGATCGGTCGCCCGTCTCCCGCGTGCTCCCCCTTGGTCTCGACCTCCATGTCTCACCTCCCGGTCTCTCTCTAGATGCCCGGTTTTCTTATTGTTCCCTTTCCTCTGCTTTTCCGTCTTCCTCGCTCTCGCTCGGACCTCTTCCCACTCCACCTCATTTCCAATATCTGTCTCCTATTGTTCTCTCTAGGTACTTAATCTTGTACTCGTACGGGGATGAACCCGAGACCTTGCGATACGACGACTCAACCCACTCATTCGACTCGCGTGTCTGCAAGACTCTCTCGTGTTTACGGACCCTTCCGACCGCTTGCGCTCAACGCCCAAGTCCCGGAAGTCCGGTTTATCACATTTTTTGAGTGTTTTCTTTTCTTCGTATCGTTTCTGACGCGTCGGACTGATCACCCGTACGCTGACGCCCTATACCGGTTTACTAGACATGTCTATTGTTGCTAGCAAGAAGCACATCGGTGCGCGGACCTCGCAGAAGGTGGCCGCCCCCGTCGAGGTCGCTCTCGCTCCAATCACGGAGGCGAGCACGCTCGAAGTACCCGGTACGTTATCCCATGCATTTCTGCTCCCAGTTATGGAGCCTCGTCTCTCCCCGGTCTCTTCGCACGGAACGCGCGGGACGTCGGGTGAGGATCAAACGACGCGCGCACTGACCAGGTTGGCCCGCGCGGGGACATTCACTCCCGCGCCGGACAACGTGGTGTACCGCGGTCGTGATGGGATGCGCGTAAATACATCGCGCGAGGTGAAGCAGATGGACGCGGAAACGCTGACGTCCGACGGTGAGCCGGCCGCGCCCAGCGCCGGAGCTCCCGTTGTTGAGACTTCCCTCCATGGTGGTGAGCCGGCCGCGTTCCGCACCGGAGCTCCCACCATGACGATGCATGCAGACGGTGAGCCGGCCGTGCATAACGCCGGAGCTCCCGTCAAGATTCCTTCTCCCGGTGGTGAGCCAGCCGCGTGTTGCAGCGGAGCTCCCATCAGGATGCATGCAGGCGGTGAGCCGTGCGCTTTTGGCCACGGAGCTCCCGTCATGAAAGATTCGCAGGACGATGGTGAGCCGGCCGCGCACAGCGCCGGAGCTCCCATTGGAGGATCCTCGCGATCTGAGGCTGAGACGGTGGCTTGCGCTGCCAGCTCTCGCCCAGAAGAACCAGGAGTTTCGTCCCCAGAGGAATGGAAGCTCCTGGTCATGGGTATGGGCAAGCAGCCATCCTCGCCGAGTGTTCTCAGCGTCGCGACAAGAAGTTCTCCCTCGTGGTTTGACTTGTCAGAGGATGAGGACCCGTATGGCCCTCTACCTAAGGACTCGTTCATTAGTACCAATAGTATTTGTCCTGTGTTACCTCCAATTAGAATTCAATCATCGTTCAGTGATGATTTCTGGAGTGAAATTGATTCAAGCTCGAGCGATGAAGAGCCTGATATGGAATGTGCCACTCAAGCTACCATTACAACAAGCACGGAACAGTGCGAGAAGTGGCGTCATGGGCTCTCTGTCATGGCAGTGCTCATACAGGTAGATTCAGACGACGAGTCCCAAGTCCTGGCCCCTGCAACAACAGATTCAGACGAGGAAGTGCTCAGGGCTGCAACGCGTAGGCACACCTCCGAGTCGACAAAGGCCAGAAAGGCAGTTCCGCGGACTAAGGACCAGCGTGAATTCCTCCGCCAGTACGTCTCTGGAGCGCGCGCGAAGCGCGACAAGTCCAACTCAGCTCCGCGATTGAGAAAAAGCAAGAGTAAGACTCCACAGGGACCCGCGCACTTCAAGCGCGAACCTTCATTGGTTCCTGATGGGGGATGGTTCCGAGTGTCCACCGCGGCTGGAGGGCGCAAGCCTCCTCGAGGCCCGCCTTCGTCTTCGTCTAGCAGTTCGGACGCAGACAGCAGCCCTACGGACAGCTCAAGTGAGCGCGGGTACTCGAGTTCGGGCTCGTCTTCGTGCTCAGACCATGGGCACCGGGGCAAGACCCCGCGCGAGAAACGCCACCGCGCGAAGCAGAAGCGCGAGGCCAAGCGCATCCGGAAGGCCCTCGCTAGGGTCAAGATCAAGCCGCCCTTCTCGTGGGATGGTACACCCGATCTAGACCTGTTCGATCAATGGACGTACGAAGTGGATACATGGCGCGAAATATATGGACTATCTGATAAGCTCGCGCTGAAGCTGGTGGTGCAGTTTCTTACAGAAATTCCAAGCAGATTCTTCATGAAACATGTCGCTACCTGTCAGTCGGAGTGGGACATGTCCAGTCTTTACGAAGCGCTGTTTGATTACTGTTTCCCCACGGACTACAAAGCGGATCTTCGGCTGAGGCTCGAGCGATCTGTGCAAGGCAGATCCAAAGTGCGGGACTTTGTGCGCGAGATCCAGCATCTCGCTGCCAGGTTCCCGGATGTTTCGGATTTCCAGCTTGCGCAAATTTTCTGGCGCGGGGTACATGGTTATATTCGTGTATACCTGATTGAGAAAGGACTGCACCCGGAGCGCACACCTCTCAACAAGATGGTGAAGTACGCTGCACGTCGCGAGGAAGCCTATATTGAAGCTAGGCGCAGTGAGCGAACCTACGAGGGATCAGTCCCTGCCGGACGAAGTTGGGAGAGCTTCGTTGAAGCAGACTCATCAGAACTTCAAGGAGATGCTGAACCTACTAGTGAGTGGCCTGACTGGCACGAGCACCATCCCGAACAGCGTGATTATCATGGGCCAAGCGAGCTGTCCGAGAAGCTGTTCAAAGAACAACGCGATAAGTTGTATGCAGAAGGACGCTGCTTCAGCTGTGGCGAAAAAGGACATCTGAGGCGCGACTGCCCTGTGCGCCAGACCGCGAAAGCCCCAAACGTTGGCATCAGTGCCAGCTCTATCCGGTTCGAGAACCTGGAAATATTGGCTGAACGCGCTCGACAAGCCGACAGTATAAACGTTGCTGCAGTCCGCTTTGACGTCCCTGAGCTCAATGAGCATGCAGCGGTACATTGGCCTGAGTTTGATGCACACAGCATGGTAGCGATGGACCCGCCGGATGAGAAACTGGACCAACTTTGGTCGAAGTTGCCCAACAAGCCAGACTCACACACAATCAATCACATCGTCCGAGATGGTAATGCTTGCCAAACCGGTGCTCCACCGCATGGCGTCATGGTCCAGCTTTCTGATCAAGGAAGCGTTTACTATGTTCATGGCGCTGGTTGTGAATTTCTCAGCCGTAGATATGGAGTACGCGGCAGCGGACGAGGCGTTCGACATGGCCACAAAGTCAGCGGACTGGATGGCGGCGGGCGCCGGTGGCGCGGCGGAAGCTCTCAATGCGGCCTTGAAACAGTGTCTCCGGTGACTCGTCTCCTCGAACAGAATACAATCTTGAGGAGCGGCACCCAGGTGGAATCCATGGATGAATTCCTGACAGAAAGCGATGAATATGACGACCAGGAGAATGAACCGTCGGTCGGGCCTCTGGCTGAGCTTGACTTCTAGTAGATCCCAGATGGAGGCTCTGGACCAGACATCATGGAGGGCAGGTATCTAACGAAATTGGTTGGATCAGAAAAATCACTCACGAAGGAGCTGCTGTACGCCAATACAGGCCCAATAGCTGGGGACTTGCGAGCAAGTCCCGGAGGGCGAATGTAAGGTATCGGCGCCTGACTTGGCGTCTCGTTCCTCCTCCAGCGTCTCGTCTTCCTAATCGGACGATCGGTCGCCCGTCTCCCGCGTGCTCCCCCTTGGTCTCGACCTCCATGTCTCACCTCCCGGTCTCTCTCTAGATGCCCGGTTTTCTTATTGTTCCCTTTCCTCTGCTTTTCCGTCTTCCTCGCTCTCGCTCGGACCTCTTCCCACTCCACCTCATTTCCAATATCTGTCTCCTATTGTTCTCTCTAGGTACTTAATCTTGTACTCGTACGGGGATGAACCCGAGACCTTGCGATACGACGACTCAACCCACTCATTCGACTCGCGTGTCTGCAAGACTCTCTCGTGTTTACGGACCCTTCCGACCGCTTGCGCTCAACGCCCAAGTCCCGGAAGTCCGGTTTATCACAAAAACCTATCCCTCCACCCAGGGCCCGCCCCAAGGACCAACACCAAGTCCGATCTTGAGATGAAAGATGTCGCCCTCCCCCGCGAAATGGTTCAAGGCCCTTCCAGAGACGTGCGTCGGCCGTTAAGTTGAGCCTGCGTAGAGCAACGAGGATGCCATATATCAGCCCGCGAGGTGGCAATTCGATAGAAAGGGAAAATCGGCGCTCCGGCAGGCTTTATATGTTGCGCTCGGCGTCTACCAATGGCCGTGCGTAGACGCTCAATGAACCTGCCAAAGTGCTGAACGTTCGACTTGAACTGCACGATGTATTTACATAAGGCAAACTCGAGGCTGCGTATGATGCATGTCAACAATGGGACCCTCACTGACCACTCATCTCCTAGGGTTTCCCCTTGCAAGGGACCCTTCCGCAATTGCACCAAGTCCTCCGAGCATTCCCGCTGGCACAAGCTCGAGACGGATGCAATAATAGTAGGGAATCGAGGCGAGTCGCATCTCAAGATTCACTGCAACTCTCGTGATAGAAACCGCTAAATGATCACCGAAAGTACATACCGAAATCGACTACTGATCCCCCTTTAGCTTCTCCGCGGCCGTCTTCCGTGCATAATCGTATTCTTCTGCGAGTGCTCCACCAGTGACGCTCATAGCGAAGAGGTCAATGCGGGCATCTGAGTCCCATTTCGCCGGCAGAAAACGCAACGATCCTCCATTATGCCTAGCTAGCAACCACGAGCGCCATGACACGAACAACCCGATGCTTGATGCTCATTGCTTGCCAGGGCCTGGTCCTCTTCTCCAGGAAGTCGTCTTGGGCCAGGAGCAGTGTCCCGAGCACACCACACCTCCGCGCATAGGGGCCGCACGTCGTGCGGGACTCGAAACCTCTTCCCCTCCCCCTCCCCCTTCGAGGCGGAAGGTGAGGACGTCACAGTCGCGTGACGTCGCAGCACACGGTCCGTGACAGACGCGTCTTTGGCGAATCCTCGGGTCCATGACCGCCGCAAGAAGGTGCTCGTGAGAGACGGAGATGCCAACCCTCATGGCGGACCGCAGAGCAGCGGTCATGCGCTACCGTTCTCGCCGCAGCCCCTATCCAGATGGTCCGCGATGAGTCCCTAGCATCGCTCATGCCGTCAATAGAACCCAGTCACGCCAACGATGGAAACGCATACCGAAATCCATTCCTCCTTCCGCTTGCGTTACGCGGCCACCCGTCCACACATGTTGATGGGTGGGTTCGTCAGGTGGCAGCTCCCGCGTGCCTCTGCAGGCGGAAAACAGGACGCGAGTCGGGGATATAATAGCTGGAATGGAGCGGACACCCAAGGCCGCAACTGGCACGACGACGTTGTTGTCCACAGTCCGGCATGTTGCCCCAGCTCCTCGCCAGCGCTGTCCTCGTGAACGCCGTCGCGCTCTCAGCCCTCGCTGCTGGGCCCGCCCCAGGCCAGATCAAAAACCTCGTCACCTTCGGCGACTCCTACACCGACGTCGTGAGTCCATCCTTCGCATTTACGGTGCAACAGACGTACCAACACTCACCTTCACCGTGTCGGCGTCCACCAGGATGCTCACGCAGACGGCGGGATCATGTGGCCCGTCTTCGCCTCCGAGGACGGCAACTTCGGGCTCTTCCCCTTCGCCCGGTCCGGCGCGACGTGCTCCAGCAACCCCACGGGCGTCGCCTTCCTCTCCGTGTTCGAGGCGCAGCTCCCGGCCTACTTCGCCGAGAAGGCCAACGGGTCGCTCGCCGCGCTCAAGCCCGAGGACACGGTCTACACGCTCTGGATCGGCACGAACGACGTTGGGGTCACAGGCCTGCTGACGGGGAGCCAGGTGCCGGGCGTGACGGTCGTGGACACGGTGACGTGCGCGGTAGACTGGGTGCAGACGCTGTATGACAGCGGCGCGCGGAACTTCATCTTCCAGAACGTGAGTGTCACCCAGTCTGAATGCACCATAGGAACAGGAAAATGGGCGATACTCATCGGAACGAAACGACGAACAAAAACGCAACATGAATGGACAGATGGTCCCGCTTGAAACCACCCCACTCTATTCGGCGGACTCGTATCCGAACCGGTACTGGACCGCGCAGCGCAACACGACCGAATGGAGCGTCTTCATGAAGGAGCTCACCACATCCGGCAACGCCATCGCCCGCCTCGAGCTCCAGCTCCTCGCCCCGACCCTACATGGCGCGCACATCGGTGAGCTGGGACAGCGGAGCAGCAAGCAGAGTGTTTACTCACTATATCTATATGCGCCACAGGCTTCTTCGACTCGCACTCCCTCTTCGCAGACATGTTTGCGCATCCGCAGCTGTACCTGAACGGCACCGCGCCGCTGAACGTCACCGGCGCCGTGCACTCGTGCGTCTTCGAGCTGAACGAGAGTACGGGTGACCCGGGGGTGTGCACTGACGCGACGGGGACCGACCAGGACAGCTTCCTCTGGTACGTCGCCATGTGGGAGGTGTTTTCGCACAGGATGCGTTGGGCTGATACTGAGTGCGGGGATAGGTTCGACGAGCTGCATCCGTCCGTACAGGCGGAGCGAGTAGTGGCGAAGGCGATCTCGGACGTCATCCACAGGAGATCGGAGAAGTGGATCACCTGGCTGTCGTGAGGAGGGGGAATTGGGAGGGTAGCTTGCGGAAGAAGGCGGGCATGTTGTCTACGTTCTCGGCGTGTCACAGGATGTAGACTGAAAAATGGGCAGAGGACGTACCTCTGACTGCCCTCACAACATCTAATTATCCAAAGCTACAGCATATGTGAGGTAACAGCACACTAACCTCACCGGTCCCGGAGGCATCGTCGCTGCTCCATCCCACTCCGAAACGACTTCCCTCGCCAGTCCCTGCCTTGGTCCCTCCACACACAGACAGCATATATGCACCCCCAAGCCTCATGCATTGCACATAGAAAGCCAAATACGCACATAAAGATCTACAACAACCACCAAAATACTGTCCCTCCAACACGGGCCGTCCCCGACACCAAGTCCGTCGGTACGATCTTGAGATGAAGGATGTCGCTCTCCCCCGCGAAATGGCTCAAGACCCTCTCAGAGGCATGCGTCGAGTATGAGTCGAGGCCGTGCAGAGAGGGTCCCAAATATCAGCCCGCGAGGTGAACTTTCGATAGAGAGAAAAATTTGGCGCGGCTAGGGTCTATATACCGCTGTCGGCGTCTAAACATGTTTAGACGCTCAAAAGCGTGCAAGCGAAACGAGAACTTGTCAGCCTGAGAGGCTACCAATTGCACGAGCTCACCTCCGACTCAACTTCAGCAGTTGCGTTACATTGGTGAGTTGAAGCCTAGGACCCAGGACGTCGCGTACATACCGTGAGCCATTCCTGCCTTAGAGGTTATTAATTCATAAATAATTCATCTCTGGCCCCCGAGTGAACCACACGGAAAAACGGAAGGCGGAGCCTTTCGCGTTGAGCACGGCAAATGAAGAGGTGGGGACATCAACGAGGAAAGCGTAGCAGATCTTGGCATCGCGGTACCACGCGAACATAGGGTTGATAGACTCGGAGAGCTCCGAGCTTCTCGCCAAGTTGTCCGAGTCGATGCAGCATGAGTCGATCCACAGATAACTGAAGCCATCCTCCCGTGCGACATCGCATGTGTTGCGAACTTTGCCAGAGAGCCCAGAGTCAGAGTCCCAGATATATAGAGGAAGAGCCAGAGATACCTCATCCTTGTCAAGCAGGGAAGAAGGGGATGGGAAGCAGGGTCTGGAGGGTGCAGTGGAAGGCCGCCGATTCTCCTCGCATCGTTTCTGAATTTCTCTGATGTCCTGGTATGTTTGCTCTTTCCCATCTCATCTATGCGAGAGTATGGCATATTGTGGTGTCGTCCAAGGGTTTCTGAACTCGACGAACTTGAAGTCGCCGCTTTCGAGCTCGAGGAGCCGCATTATGAATGAGCGAGGTATGAGCCGTTGCGACTATCAGCACCAACATATCCATATAGCTGCTAGCACCAAACGCACCTTGAAGTTTTCCGATAACAACGTGCCCGTGTTCTCCGTGTTATCAAATGAAATGATGCACTGAGGCCAAGGTCCAGCGGAATCGCGCCCCGAGTAAGGATCCGCCGGGCAAAGGGCAGCCAGCAAAGCCCTTGCGGGCAAAAAAGAGTATAGGAGAATATTGACGTCTGTTATCGTGAAATGTAGTCGAGGAACCGGGTACAGTAAGAGAGTGGAACTGAGCCATGTACGGCCTCGGCGCAGGAGGATGAGCATTTTGTTTCATTCAGCACTGGCACAACAGCCATGGCACGTACCATTTTCTCGTACCTTGTATTTCTAAGGATCTCTATATCTACTATCAACCCCAGAGATGTTGCACAGTACCGATGGTGGAAGAGGGTAGCAGACAGCGTCGACGTTGACGGTTGCACCATGCATGACCTACTAGGATCCCGGCGCTAGAAGAGCGCTTACATACCCGGAGACCCGCGCACGGGCCAGGCCGCGCTGAGATAAATTTCGGCCGAAGCGCGGAGGAGACGTTTTTTCTTTACAGTCACCTCGGTCTCTGAAGCTGGCGTTTCTTCTCTGCAAAACGTCTTTGCCAAGGGCCATCGGGGCTTTCGACCGGGAAGAACGATCCCACGCGAGTCTTTGGCTGGGCATACCGCTGGCTGTTCTTGTTTTCCACTGGTCGCGCGGTTAATCAGCTTTCGACATATCTCTTCTGCTGCCATGTCTCGTAGCCTTGACGTTGTACGTAGTCCGTGTTTGTTCAAATGCGATGTTCGTTGTCCCAGCATGTGCTTTTGAGCGAGGTTCCATCTTTCAGCGACTAGGAAGGCTACGGCCGAGCATCGAGTCTCGTATCCTTCCGTCCAGGCACACGACCACAACGTCGTGTGCATTGTGCACGTCCAAACCTCCAACCTTGCATCTGACCTAATCCCCATCATTTTACGCGAACCAACCGTTCGTCTGGCAGGACCTTGCAAACCCCACTTGGAAACCACCAGGCAAAACATTGATCCAGCTCTCGCCCGCCCTTCGCTCACACTCGGGCTCCCGCCCTACGGCAGGTCCGTCAAAATCGCAACGCCCACCCGCCGCGAATGCCCGGCATCAAGAGCCTCGCGCGCCTCCCCCCCTCTGCGCCCGAGCAAAGCCACTGCCCAGGAATAGCGGCCACTCATCGAAGACGATCGTGTGCGCTGACGTGCCAGCACAGCGGTGCGTCTCGCTCTCGTACCCCTTCCTCTCGTGCTGCTGGGAGGTTGACAGGACAAGCTGACCGTTCCTCCCGCGCATTCCAGCCTCCAGGCACCGCACACGAGCGCGGACCCCTCTCGTCAGAAATTAGAAACGGCAGCTGCTGCCAACTCGGACACGAGAATGGGCACCTCGCTGCCGCTGCAGGATCGAAAGCACGTCCCTGCTGCGATGCAGATGCCGTACGAGTTCGAGGCGACGTACGTACGTTCTGACGCGGGCGCTTTCTCAGCCTAACGTTGTTCCGCCACAAGGAGTACAAGCAGGCGACACCCAACGGAGACTACTGCATGTACCTGCTCGAGACAACGTACGTACGCGCGTCCTGATTCGAGCCCTCTTTCGTGGCCTGCCGTTGTTCCGCCGCAAAGATCACGGGCCCATGTCAGGGCCTGACTGAATCTACTACCCTTTTGGTTCTGTAAGTTTCCTTTCAACGCGCAGTGGCTAGTCGCCGCCAGTACAATGGTGCGTCTCCCTCTTGTGCCACCACGAGGCAGGAGCCTGAGGTTGACACGATCACACGTACTAACTGTTCCTTCCGCCTTCGCCAGTACGGGCCAGTCCTTGAGGTGTCACGTCAAGGAATTCTCCCGCAGCTTCGGATGCGAGCATGAATATTCCGCTGCCGCTGCAGGATCCAAGGTACCGTGTACGTCCCTGATGCCGATGTCGTACACGCTCGAGATGACGTACATATGTACGTACTGACGCAAGCCCTCCTTCAATCTACCGTTATTCCGCCAGGCAGGCGGCAGAGCCCATCGAGACCCAATACCATTGTTTTGGTGTTGGTTCTGTGAGCTTCCGTTCCACGCCTAGTGGCTAGTCGCCCGTCACCGTCACCGTCGCCGCTTGCTGTCCGGGCTGGTCCGTCTCGCATTACGACGTGAGGTAACGCTAACATCAGGTGGCTACCTCCAGATCTTCCACCCTGCAGCACGCGATCCCCCTCCGAATTGCCTGTCAAGTCCGGCCCTCGCCAGCTGCTTGGAGCCGTCACCGTCCTTCCGCCTTCGGGCACTGCGATTCGTGGACACGCCGGAACATGCCACACGAAGATGGTCGATGAATCTCCGTAGGCTGGCGCGTCCCATGCCACTGCCAGCTTCCCAACTGTGTGTCGTGTACGGCACGCTGAAGCGATTGCTCGCATTCAGTCGAAGCCTTCCACTGGCAATTGATGGTAGCGTTGGAACGTGAGTGCTCGCCCGCTCTTCTCCGTCCTTCTCCTGCTCTGTAAGCTACACCATGCTGAGGGATGCAATATAATGCAGTTCCCGCCGCCTAGCCTCGCCAGTCCAATCACTTGTATTGCGCCCGATAGGCAGTGTCCTCGTATGTCACTAGTTTCGAGGGTTCGGTCGTCTGCGGGACGGTTCCGTGAAGGCTGGTCCCGGGTCTGATGACGGGTCACAGTTTCATGTCTTCTCAGACGTCATCCGACTCCTGTCGACATCTCGCACCCAGGCGACCTTGTCCTTGTCGGGTGGCTGGGCAACACTATCCGACGTGATGTGCACAGATTGTGGTCGACGGGCGAAGCGATGGAAGGGGGCGGGGTGAGTCCCAGACGCGCTGCCGTAACGCATCAAATGCCTGGTTTCACCCTCAAACCTCGTCCGGAGCGGTCATGGCACGGTGCAGTTACCAAATATTGTCCTTGTCCTTCCTTCTGACTCATTCCTGACAAACACTGTCGCATCACACAGGAAACGTACCGAAGAGAAGAGCACCTGGGCAGCGGTATGGGAGACCCCGCTAGGTGTGCGTCTGCGAAGGCGGAGAAGGTGGAGAAATGGGGGGCGAATAGAGCGGGCGGGCTCATAGCCTGGAGGGGAGGCGAGGACGGAGCTCGGGAACCACCGAGAGGCCCTGATAGCGGTACGGACGACTATTTTCCAATCAAATTATTGGTAACACCCCGCTAACTACCTGCTCTTCGAATCCCCCGGACGGAGAAAGCCAATTTTCCAGACGTGCCCCGGTGAACACCGAATCGCAAGCCGTGCCTGTCCGAACCCCATCCGTACGCATGTGCAGACTGGGCAGTCAACAGCTCTCCAGTCGTCGTCGCAGCGCCGCGAAGTTCTCTTCTCGTCTCTCCACCCAGCGGCGGGTGGTCTGCCAATCAGCGGGGCTTCCCAAGCCACGGAGGCGAGCAGCGTCGAGCACCCGCAAACCTTCGCCGGCCTTCAGCCTTCAGCTTCAGCTTCGATTCTCGGCATCCTCAACGACATCGACAGGCACGCCAACTGCACCCTGCTCCCACTTCCTCCGGACTCTCCCCATTCCGATTCGCCGTCCCCATCACCAATGACCAACGGTTCCTGCCTGGCCCACATACCCATGCGCATCACGCACAGCTCGCCGCCAATGCACTGTTTTCGCCGGTACGTAAGCGCGTCCGCCGCATCGTCCTCTATCGTCCTTCCCTGCAGCACGAATGAGAGTCGCAAGCACCTGTCAGAACCACACCGCGGTGCTCGAGACGGTCGCGCCGAGCGCAGCACTCGAGGCACATCGGCCAGTTGACCCTGCAGCTGCGAGGGATCCAGCGAAGGCCCTTCATTTCGCGCCGCGTTTCAGGCTGCAGATCTCCTCCCACGGCTCTGATAGGATGTCTGATGTGTGTCGCGCGCGCGCGTGATGGGCCATGGCGTCGGCAGTCGCGCGTGCAATGTGTTCGATGATGCGATGGTGCAATGGTTCGATGGCGCGATGGCGAACCCAGTCCTCGGTAGCTGCGGCGGGCGCGCGCGGCGTCCGTGTGGTTAGAGTTCACTTTTCGTCGCTCGCGCACAACGTCCGCGCTGGATCACGTGTGCGCGGCGACCTGGAACTCGTTTCCCAGAGTCCCTGATCACGGATCCCATCAGCGTCCTGCAGCTCCTGACACTTCCTCAGTAAGTAGCTGATACTTGGTACTTGGTTCGCCGTCGCGCCAGGCTCGGCAGTTCCTGCCAGCGCATTCGTCCCTTGCATCCGGCATCATGGACACCCGATAGATTCAGATTGTGGCCCGCATGTCCGT
This sequence comes from Ganoderma boninense, assembly GCA_002900995.3. Classification (NCBI taxonomy): domain Eukaryota; kingdom Fungi; phylum Basidiomycota; class Agaricomycetes; order Polyporales; family Polyporaceae; genus Ganoderma; species Ganoderma boninense. The sequence goes on from CM035311.1 coordinate 3,289,322, forward strand.
GTCGCCTGGTCATCGGTGCGCTCTTAACATTCCCAGAGGCTTCGCCACTCCGCAGCTTAATGACATATACTATAGGGCTATCACCGTGCGTCGTCGTAACCAGGGTACAGTACGTGCGTGCGTACACGATAGTGCACGCTTTTGAGTTGAAACCAGGCTGACGCAGTGTAGGATGCATGCCCAGGACTCGATATCGCTCCGACCGCCTTCAATTCCGCTACGACGACTTGGAAGCCACCTGCCACGAATGAATAGGCTCTTCGGCGCCATGCCCAAGCTCGACGCCTTGTGCTCGGTATGGGCATGTATCCGCCGGAGGCTGAAGCGTGAACCTCCAGGTCGAGTCGATCGGCGCAAATCGTTGCGCATGCATGTCGGTCATAGACGATCGACAATGATGCAGGCCCCATGCCCGGGGCGTGGAACGGTGTGTCTCTTCCATCCCGGACAGCAATGATCGCCTATTACTCGTCCTGCTCGCTCCACTCCCGTCTCTACTCGTCGGACGCCACCTCAAGCAAGTTTGACGCTTTGACGTCTGCCACGGACGCCAGTCGCTGATCACTGGGTAAGCATGCGTTCTAACCTTACTGATTCGGGCTACTCGTACTCACCTCCCAGCGTTCCGGCGGCGATCCCCCCAGGCGTGGTCGGCGACGCAGGCCCGGTGCCTAGGTCCAGCGTTCTATCGGCCTCTATCGTATCTCTGCTGTATTGGTATCCAGCTCCGAGTCCTCCAAGGCGGCATTGCAGGTTCCTAACTCCTTGGCCTATTGATATGTGGCAATCGCAGTGAGAGCAGCATGCCAAATAATGACTTGCCCGCGGCCCTGCCAGCGATGCCAGTGCTGATCGCTGCATAAGCCCCGTCAACGTAACGTTAACGTGAGTTGTCCGCCTCAGACTCCCATGCGTCTCCTTCGAGTTCCAAGTTCCACACCGCTGCGGCCCTGCGCGCCCACCTGAGCGTCTTTAGCCGTAGTATTATGATGCGCTGAGTCGTGGAGGGCGGGATCGAGGACCTTCCGAGCGGGTCACGCGGAGCGCACGGAGAGACATCACGCACAGTCTTATGAGGTAGATGTAAGCGTGCGGACCACGCCCTAGGGCACAGTCGTCAAAACGTAGTGGACGAGGTTTTTGCGCAGGGTGTGGCGTACATACTTAGCCCAGGCTGACCACACACGAGGTTTTGTCTTGCAGATCAGCAATTACTATGGGGATGGGGTCTACTGATCTTGTCGAGTTCCAAGAAGAGAACGACCCTGCATCACTGCATGCTTTCAACAGGACACTGCAAAGCAGCACACGCTTCCAGTAAATAACGTCAGGAACTTCAGAACTTCAGAGCTTGAACTTGGAAATAAGTAAAACGGCCGTTCCGCCTTACCCAAGTTCTTCCCGCGCAGCAGCCGTGCGCAGCCAATAGCAAACGGCATGCCGCACGTCGATTTATGTACCGTGAGGGCCGAGCTGAACGTCTCGGCGCCGTTCACCCTTCCTGCGATCAATCCCAATATCGCATCCGTTCCATGATCCCGCACATCACCAAGACGACGGGCGTAAGTAACATATTTCCCTCATCGCATCTTGCCCCATTAATGTTTCGTCCCTCATGCCGCCGGCAGGAGAGCCGGCCTCGGGTCCAGAACGGCATTACTTACGAGTTCGCGTGAATCGCGTCCTCGTTACGCAGGCGGGCAATTCAACCGGAGCCGCGCCAACATTCGAACTTCCGCTGCGCCAATGCAAATGCAGATCGCGCGTCGCACCGCCGTGCCTGTGCTCTCCCACCCCATTTTCGAGCGCGGAGTTACGTGCCGTCGCGGGAGTCGGCTGGGTCGGGACGAGCGTGCAGGGCTGCCGCATCAATAGCCCAACGTACCCAACGTTCGTGTTCAGGGCTCTCAATTGATGGCGCGAAAACGGTGGCGGCGACTTCCCTTATGGCAGGTCAGCATATGCCGCATCGATAATTCGCGGCTGCGCCGCGTAACGGAGTCGGAGTAAGTACCTGCGCCATCGCGGTGCGAGGGCTGGAGTGGTGCTTGGTAAGCATTCTGATTGCTAGCTGGTCCTTCGGAGCGCGCGCGGCGCGCAGATGGTCCTGCACACGAGTACGCGAACACCGAAGACGGGAGAAAAAACATATTGAAGACATTGAAAATCGCCGTGACGGGGGGCTGGCTGCTGGCAATTGCGAACCCGCTGATGTTTGTGTCGACGGTCGCACAGATCGACATCCCGCAGCGATCGAGTCCATTTTAGCGTCCCCCGGCTCGTGGCGGATGCCCGTTTCGGGAGGTGTGTGTGCGCGCACAGCCGGGCGATCGTCTTGATGGCGTGACGGGCCCCTCTCCAACTAGCACTGTGCAGTGACCGGGTGACTAGCTCACGACTGAACCACCCCCTGCGCGAGCAAGCCGGACTCTCAGATCTCAGCTCTCGACGGGCAGCGGAGAACGGCGGGAAGAACACAATTTGATGTGGTTTCTCTCACGCAAGTAATGACGCGGTCGCGGCGACAGCCATATCCAGCGCGAGAAGCACCGAAACTGGGGGAGAGTGACCCGCGATGCATGTATTTGCGCAGTGGGTCTTCTGCATCGCTAACGGTATGCCAAATCCCCGCATACAGCGGCGGAGGTAGGTAGAGATCGACCATCTATCATTCGCGGCTCCAGCGGGCTCTCGGACTCCCATCCTTTCGATTTGCCTAGACACGGACACTGGCAAGACGGCTTCGTTTCCCTGTGGGGGCTCGGACATCCGTCGTCCCCTCGATTCACAGGACACGACTCCCGAGCCCAGTGAAGGCAGGCGGCGACGTGCCAAGGGAGCCCGGGGCCCTCGAAGCAGCGAACGGAACAGCTGCGTAAATGAAAACATCGCGGCCCCCATGGGGCAGGGCGCGAGAGAGCTTCCCCAGAGCCAGGGAGTAAGATGAATATGTGGTCTTCCGGTGAGACTGGCGATGCACTTGGCAATGACAGGACTGCGGCTCGGAGAGACGCACAAGAAGGAACCCCACAACGTCCTCGCTGACTCGGAGTCCGTTCTTCTCCCTCTCCCACCCCCCGCGCACTGATCAACGCGGCAGGAGGGGAGGGAAGAACCACCAGTGCGGGAGGTGAGATGAGGCGAGGCGAGGCAGCACCGCACGCCCCGGAAGCAAGCAGTGTCGGCGAGCGCGGGGCTGCCACGCCAGTGCCAGTGCCCGCGCGAGAAGAGAACCGCGACACGAGAGCTGGGGGAGACAAGCTGGAGGCGCCATGTGATACGGCATGTAGCCATATGCGGGCTATCAACCCTGCATGCGCCGTCTTCTCGCAGCTTCCTGGCCTTCGCCGCATCCCTCTGACGGCGCCCGGCCCTTTTAGCCCCTCCAGGGAGCAGCAGGGGGCCCAGTGGGCGCAGAGCACGCATCACAGGACCACTGGGCCACTAGGAGCGAGACCCCGCCCGCTGGGACGGGTCGTTCGTGAGCGCGTTCGCATTCTCACCCTCAGTCGACAGTCCGCTGCGGCGCATGTCGACTGGGGAAGTTGGCTCGGAGAAAGGCTCGGTGCTTGTCCCAGGTCAAGCTGCGCCAGTGCCCTACTTGGACGTTTTGAATTCTGTTTTACACATGGGAGCAGTAATTGACACAACACTCGATGTCGCATTCAAGAAGAAGGCGAGAAGAACGGGCGTTGATGAGGCGCACCTCAGGAAGTTGGTCAGACGGACGTGCCGCTCGGACATGCGCTGCGGTAGCACCGGGAAGAGGGAGGCGCGGGTTGAACGTTGAGCGTCGACGTCGGCGGCGGCGACGCTGGAAGCACTGCGCCTCCGAGTCAGCCTTACATCACCCCCAACTTGAACTTACTTACCTCGCTGTAGCCCGCCCGGCGCTTGCACTGATACGCGTCCCCCGCCGCCCGCAACGGACAGTTCCCTTTCCAGTGCTCCTTAACTCGTAGAGTATCACTAGGGGAAACGGATGGTATCAGCCCAACACGACGATCCTGTTGCAGAACCCCTAGATCCGCGGAACGAGGACCTCTCGGGTCGGTTCGGTGTCTCGTTCTCTGGGTGCTTCTCAGCGGCGGAGACGGCTCCGCAAGTGTTTCGGCGTCGAGCAATTTGCAGTCCTGCGGGGGATGCCATTCATCATGAGCCCGAGCTTTGGCGTGCCAGTGACAAGCGAAATGAGAATGGATGGAGTGCCACTCGCGGAACGGAGCTCGAATGAACACCATCATAGCCTGTATGTCCGGCGATACGAAGGTGTGGGTGGGGCCTGGTGCTCTCGAATAAGGAAGGAGGAGGGAAGGAAAGCAGCGGGAAGGGAGATGAAAAAGGGAGGGAAATGTGTAGTTGCGCCGCGCGCGGTGCGCGACGAGCGGCGGCGCACCGCGAATCAGGCGGACGGGGGTGGCGTACACACGGTGGTGATGCGCCCGCCGCTCGAACTCGCTGGGCGAAGCACGCCCGTTGCGTTGCGAGTGGCGGCTGACCCGTGTGTCTGTGTCTAGAATCTGAATCGTACCGCGTCAGCGGGAGACGAATATAGCATGTTTGGGTGCCTCCTGCACACGCCTACACGACGCCCCAACCACACCCATCCCTCCCCACTGGCATCACTGACGCGAGACAGAACACAAAACGAGGGGGTGAAAGGAGAATGACATACGTTGCTGTAACCCATACTGCGCGCACCACCCTTCCAGCTCCATCTCGTGCGGTTTTTCCCTGGGCCTTGGCCACAGAGGCCCTCCCCATCCATTGGAGTCGTTTGTCTGTCATCATCACATTCGTCCGGGATGGTCGCGTCGAGGGCGACGCTCACACGCGGCCGCAGAAAGCGAAGTCGGCGTGGGGTGCCTGATGGTTATCGGACCACCCCGAGGTCCGGGCTTCGAGCGGTCGAGCGTCCTCGCAGTGACGTCGGGCGCGGGGTGAGCGCGGCTTTAGACATACTGTACCACACCGCAGGACGCAGAACACAGAACGAACGAATCGGAAGCCGGTCGGTCGGTTGGTCAGCCGGAGAGTGATGCCCCTTCTCGTTTCCTTTTCCTTTTCCTTTTCCGCCTTTGGTGTTCTGCGTTCTGCGTTCTGCGAAATATCGGAGCTATAACCCCCCCTCGCCATCCCCGACGGCTGACAGCGAGAACAACAACGACAGCGACAGCGACATCGGGGTGCGTATGCCATCCGAGTCCAGCGAGTCGGCACGCCGCTCGGCGCGTCTGCATGGCTGATAGCCTTGGCAGCACTCTAATGCAATGTGGATGATGGTGTGGCTGCTGCCATCGGAACGGCGCGTGGCGAAGCCAAAATGAACAACGCTATCAGTCTGTCAGTCACAGTGAGCCTACGCTGGCAGCTGGGCACCCCGCCCGCGCGCTGACAAGTTAGGCAAGGAGAAACGTACCGAGCGGGGACCGGTCACGGTGCGCCTGCATCGAATCCGAACCATCATCATATGCTGCATGATCGCCGACCTGGTGGCGTCGCCGCTTCCTGGGCCTGAACAGCGCGAAGGGAGGGGGGGGGGTGCGCCTCCCCCACACGCATCCGGCTTCAAGCTTCAAGTTCGACGTCCGAGTCGCCGCGGCGGCGACGGCGTCCGAGTTGAGTAGCCTGGTGCGTGTCAGTCAGTCGGTGTTCCTATTCCGCATGGTGGCTGACGGCGACATACGAGTGCTTGACGCGCTGCGAGCCTGCGGCACTTCAAGTTCTCCAGGCTCCGCCGAGGTCTCGTTCTGCCCGCGCCATTACCAGTCCTGCAAGCACGACGCATAGAATCAGGGCAGGGAGAACGGACGATATCGGCAAGTAGCATGCGCGGCGGAGACACGGCGGGTGTAAGGTGTAACCAGCTCGTCCCCCGTGCCCGGCCCGACTCTTCTCCCGAGTCCGAGTCCGCGTCGGATCACCTGCCTCCACCACCCAATATTGATCCAGATTCCGTGAGTCTTCTCCGGTCGGACCGACTCGGGGTGTCCAGTGTCCAGCACAGACTTCAGGCCCAAGGCTGGCCTCGCGGATGGCAGATGCGCCTGCAAGTGAGGTTCTTGAGAGTGGCGGCAGCCTGGGGGCCCACTGGTCGATGGAGATGCGTGCCCCGGAACGGGCGCAGGATCTGTACTGTGCGGCGCCCGAAGGCGCGAGGCTTGAGCGGGCCCAAATAGACATGGTGCGCATCACGGTGTACGTACACGCCCTTTTCCTAGTCTTCTCCCGCGGCATGGAAGCCGCAGGGAGCCCAGCCCCGCGAGATAGATCACTCTGGGCTCGAGACCCTATAGGGCCTTCACAGGTGGACCTTGGCACGGCGGCGGAGGGAAATACCTTCTCCTTCTCCAAGTCCCAGCTTTGTGTGGCCGGTGGACGTATCGTCTGCCAAGTCCGGTCACGGTGTCGGAGGTGGGCCCTAATTGCACTGGCACTGACACTGGGCATGATTGAAGATTATTGAGGAGTCAGGAACGCGAAGACGCGATAAACGAGCTGAGCGCAGACCATGAAGAAGGTCAAGTTTCCACTCGTGGTCGGACAGCTCCGCACGGTTCTCCGACTCGGAGTCCGAGTGCGAGCCCGCCCTAGTAGTCTGCGCCACTACACCACCGCTGCGTCCCGAATCTGCGGCCCCCGCCCCCAAAGCCTTCTTCTGCCGGATACCATTTTCTCCGCCGGCGCCGACCCGCGCAGACAACGCGACCGCCGACCCCATCGGCTCAGGTGCAGTTGGCTAGAAGGACGCATGGGCGTAGGGACGACGACGAGCTGCTCGTCGAAGCGTGGACCCTGTGGCAGGCTCGGAGTCAGTACGATTACGATCACACGGTGTGACGATGATACATACAAACATAAATGGCGCATCACTCGGGAAACGCGATGAGCATCAGCAAGTACTATTACTTGCAAATTACATATAGTGCTGAATAGAGGACGTACCGTACACACGTGCCCCTTCGATTCGGACAGAACGCGACCGCCTGAATCAGAACTCGGACAGAACGCGACCGAGTGGCTGGCGGGCTGGCGTCCGGTGAATGAGCATCGATTCCAAACGAAGGGGTTGGGCGCGCGCGCAGCTGGACGCTACTGAAGGGGGAAGGTGGTTCACTAGAAAGGGGAGAGTGGCACGATCAGAGAATACGGCGCAGTCGGCGACCTCGGGGAACAAGTTGCCTCTGTGCTGATTCGTGCCCGAAAGCCAATCTGGAAGGCAATCATCTGCGAGCGATGGCGGCGGGACGTCCTTGTGCATGCGTGCTGTGATCAGTTCCGAGGGCAAGTTAGGGGCCCCCCGGTCGGGGGCGCTGCGGGCCAGGGCGCGCGCACGGTTCAGGTTATACTTGACATCCGCGGTGGGTACTGCACGACTGACTTGACCCACTCTTAGTATCGGAGCGACGAGACGACGCGCGCGGGGCCCCGCCGGATGGCTGACCACAGGACACTGGAGGCGGCGCCGTGGTGGCGTCTGGCAAGTCCATCATGAATCAGTCGTTGTCGCTGTCGGACTTGGATTCGTGCGGAATATTCGGCGCCTTCCAGAACTCCGCGCGCCCCCGCTTTCAGCCCCAACCCAACCACACGACAGCTGGCGAACGCGAACGCCTGGAAGGGGGACGCCGGAAAGACGGACGCCAGCCCGTATATGCATGTATGCCACGAACGACGACACGCTCGCATGCAAAAGCACCGATTTCGCACTATCCACGGCTGAAAATCCGGGACCACTCAGGACTGGACGTGCGTTCAATTCCTCGACGTCCGACGTCAGCGCGTCAGCCCTCCCCCCGGGGCAGGGTGCAGGGCGCAGGGCCCGGCACCGACCAACGGCACCCTGCGAGGGAAAACGCGTCTGGGTCCCTCGTCATCATGAGCTAAAGCCACGGATACGCAAGTCCTTATACGGCGGCAGGAGCGAGAAGAGTCGCTAGCTCGAGCCGCGCCAGCCCGGCCTCTCGCACTAACCATATCCACACCCCTTGTCCTTGTCTCTTGGTCTTGGCCTTGGCCTTGGTCTCGAGACAGCAGAGCACTTAGCACTATCACCAGCACTGGACACCGAGCCTAAGGCGCGCCGCCGCGCGTGTGTGAATGTCGCAGGCCCTGAACATCGGATGTCATTGAACATCGAATCCTGACCGCGGCGAGCCGAGCTTCAGTCTCAGCCTCGCGGGCTGTAAGCTGTGGCAGCTGTAGTACGCGCGAGACGCGCCACGGTCGGAGAATCGAGGGGGGGAGAAGCACCGCAGCACGCCGGCACGCCTCGCCGCGGTCCGCCCCCAGCTGGGGGGCTCGAGCTCAGAGGACAAGCCGGAAGAGAAGAGTAGAGGCACCAGTCACGACACTAGCGGTTGCGTGCAGTAGATGGAAGCCGACGACGGCGGTGCGCCGTTACCGGTACCATGTATAATGTATAACCATATTCATGACGCATATGCAAAGATCGCGACAATGGCCACCACCCCGTCGCGTGCCCCGCCGATAGTATGCCCGCGCACCAGGACACGAGGGGTGACACACATCATATACTTGCGCATACATCGTTCTGCAACGGTGGACCAGACCATGCCTTCCTCTCCGGAGGCACAGATGGCGGCGCAGGAGACTGAACGCCGGCGCCGAAGATCAAACGCACCGGACGGCCGTGGCCTTAGCACGACGACGTGTGGACTCCCAGCCCCAGGTCGCACGCGCCACGCTACTCGGCGGGCAGCGGGGAGACCATGTCGGCGTGGACGTGGTAGCAGGACGCAGACACGAGCTGCACGCCGAGTTCCAGCGCGACCGTCTCGTGGCTCTCCGCCGCGAGCGCCAGCCTCGAGCGCATGAGGCGGCAGTGCCAGTGCCACCCAGGGAGCGGCGACGCCGCGCTCACGTGCAGCCACTCGAGCTGCTGCGTGTGCCGGACCCCGCTCCCGGCGGCGTGCACCGCGGCGAGGATGCGCAAGCAGCCCGCGCCGTCTGTGCCTGGCGGCCGCTCGCAGCTGAAGTCGGCGGCGACCGACCAGCGAAAGGGGCCAGGCTTGGACTCGGGAGCGCCGGTAGACGAGCCTGCCAGTGAGTATGGGGAGAGCATGAGCCTGTACGCTCCTCCTTCCCCTTCCCCCGAGCTCGGCGTCGGTCCTTCGAGCGAGGCTGCGTACCCCCGCGCTGCGAGCGCGTCCCGGCACCAAGTCGGGAGCGTGAACGTAAACGTGCCCGCCTCAGGCTCGTCCGGCCGCGCGTCCGGGACCCGCGGCATGAAAGAGGTGGGTGGCAATGCGCGCGCCGGGTGGTCGAGGAACACCGTGTGCACGCGGAGCTGGACGAGCCACGGCTCGTTGAGCGGGGCGAGCCGCACGAGGCCGCAGGGCGCGTGCGCGTGCGGCCCAGACGCCCCCCGCCGCAGCGCGCCGCCATGGAGGACGTTCACGGGCCGCTCGGGGGCCGCGACGTGGCAGATGCGCGCGAGGAGCTCCCCGGGGAAGCTAGACTGCTCGCACGCGAGCACGGCGAGGTACCAGCGCACGCGCTGCGCGTCCCCGGGGGCCTCGAAGAGCGCGTCGGAGGGCGGGAGGCAGGTCGCGAGCGGGAGGAGAGGGAGCGCGGTCCGGATGCCGTGCGGGGTCGAGGTGTATTCCTGCGGCGCGATCGGCCAGTACCGCGTGAGGAGGTCGACGAAGTGCGTGTGGGGGACCGGGACGACTTTCCCGGCGCCGGCGAAGTCGCGAGGGGAGTGGGCTAATATAGGAGAGGGCGCGGCACTCGTGAACGTGTAGCGTCGACGGGGCTCACTGGAAGGCAGATGCTTGGGCAGCATCTCGGTCCCACTGGCTTTGATGTCAGGATCCGGAGGGGTGGCGAGCTGGGGGAGTGCGTCGGGATAGACGGGGCCCCAGGCAAAGATGCTCTGGTCCGGAATGCGCCTGAGGAGTTCCTCCTGCAGCCGCCTGAACGCGCGTTGGCCCTCCCCGTACAGAGTCGACATCTGAATGTCGAAGATGCCGAGAAGCGAGTACGCCTGGTCCTCCACCTTGGTCGTCGTGCGGTTCGCGGCCCACGACATGCGCTGCGCAACGCTGCACTCGTCGAGCGACGGATGGAGACCTCGGTCCCCACCACCCTGAGAAATAGGGATGCCTGTGATCTCCTCGACGAGCGCCGCCAGGCCAGCCTTCGTCCCAAGGGGCTCCCAAGCCCGGGAGAAGAAGACGAGCCGGGCGGGGGCGATGAGCTCCTGCAGGGTCCATCCGCGGGTGAACCACACCGACGAGCGGAAGGAGGAGCCTTGTGCACGCAGCGCAGGCGCAGGCAAGGTGGGCACGTCCGAGAGGAAGGCGTAGCAGACCGCCGCGTCGCAGTACCACGCGAACATGGAGTTGATGGACTCGGAGAGCTCCGAGCTGCTCGTCTTGTCGATGCAGCACGAGTCGATCCAAGATAGCGGAAGCCATCTTTGCGTGCGGCCTCGCATGCCCCTCGGACTTTGTCAGACAGACCAGAGTCGGAGTCCCAGATGGATGGCGGAGGAGATGGATTGGACGGAGGGAGTGTAAGGACTGGGCGGTGAGGATGATTGACGAGTCCTCTGGTAAACGTTCTGGATATATCTGATGTCCTGATAGGTTTGCTCTCGTTGGTCCCATCTATGAGATAGGATTGCGTAGGGTGGTGTGGTAGAAGGATCGTTGAATTCGACGAACTCGCCCGTGACAAGATCTAGCAGCCGCATTGGTGTTGGAGTAGGAAAGATGTCAGCTACTACTTCTAGTTTGTGAATTCAACATCGCCGTAGCAAGTCTGATACATATTCATGTATATCTCGCACCTTGTTTGTGCTATGACCGAGTTCGAATCCAATGTGGCTGAGTGGAAGGCTAGCGGAGCGACGTAGTCGGAAGTTAAGCGCCGTGTGATCGGCTGGCGTCTAACGCATCCATAGCACGGGGACGTTATTGTTGATATTGGCTTGGACGAACTCGACGACTCTCCACGACCACTGTGCTTGCTCTATCTCTGTTTGACTCTTTCTTGCTTTCTGGATGCTTTTCTGACGCTTGTGTATCGCTTTCGATCTGTTGTTGTCCACATCTACGCGTAACTTATCCCTAATTTGTCCCCAAACACGTCGCGACATCATCGCATGCCACCACGCGTGAAGAACCGCAAAGACGAAGTGCAGGCGAGCGGAGCGGTGCCTCCCAATGCCGAGGTGCGTTATGCCGTGTGATGTTATGCCTGTTCGTTACCAAATGTACAAGCAGGTTGCCCGACTCCAAAAGGAACTGCAGCTCTGCACCCTGAGGCTCTCGCAAATGCAGGCGCGTCTCATGGCTACCCTCGACGAGCTCGACGCGTCGCGCAACGCGCACCAACTAGAACTGAAGGCCGAGCGACGCGCCAAGGAGAGGCTGAGCGAGAAGCTCGATCGGTACCTGGGCGAAGTCAGGCGGGCGGACGCGGAGAGGGACGAGATGCGCGAGGTAGTTTCGATCCTGGTCGAGAAAGGTGTGTGTGCTACTACAGCTCGTAGGCGGGGGAGCACGCGTGGTTTTCCGAACGTACCTAGCGCTCATACCTACACCCCCTTGGTTTGTCTGTATAGTTGAGGCTTGCAATGATTATTCTGCGTGGCCGTATGCGCGGATGAGCCTTGCGCGCCCCCTCGGTTGGTCATGCCTCAACACATTCCTCGTGTCTCGCACCCTGATTCGCTCCTAATATTGCCTCCTTTCCACGCATTACAGAGTTGTACAGTTCCCGCGGGCACGGCAGCAGACACGTCGAGCCGCCAGACGATGACGGTAACGACGCTGTGCGTACCGTGCTCCTCGCGTCGGTGCACAAGAGACTCGAGGACGAGCGGCAGGCTCATGCGCGCACGAAGCAGGAGGCTGATGCGGAAACCCTCAGACTTCGGGCTATGGTCGCCCGCCGCGACGCAGAGCTGGACGCCTGCGCCACGCATTCAGGCCATCGAGTCCTGCTCTCGACCTCGCTGTCTGCGAGTGCGCCGTCTTCGTCGAACGGTCCCAACCATTTCCACCGCACAAACGGACGCGAACATCTTGGACACGAATTCGCAGCAGGGCCATCGCGCGTGTCACGCAGCAATGAGGGGATTGAACCGGTTGTCTCTCTTGCTGGTACGCGAGGACGCACTCTTGAGCGCGAAGTTGCCTTCCTGCAAGGACAGGTGAGTGTCCGAACGTCTCAGCAAAGTATACGAGATATTTTTAATGACCCCCTCAATAGCTCCAACAAGCTCGAGTACACCAATCGCGGATACTGAACGGCGATGCGCACGCTACGCCCATAACCAGGACATCATTACCCCAAGCAGACCTCCAGCTCGGAGTCGCGGTCGCCACAAGGCTGAGCAGCTCCGCACCCGCTCTCGAAATACCCGCTCGCGCTGAGCTGCCGCCAAGTCCCCACATACATCCACAAGACATGTCGAACACCCCTTCCGACTACGTCCTGACCCCCGCAAACGCACGCACTCCTTCGCGTCCAGAGGACAGCCGCAGCTCGCCCGCTCCTTGCCTTGTGGAGGAAGAGCCTGCCAGACCCTCCTCCGCAAGTGGAGGCTTGGAAGACTTGAAGCACCAAATTGGCCTCCTGTCCTCCGAGATCGACGCCTTCAGCGCGGAGCGGGCTGCCGTGAAGAAAATGCTCTCGGCAGCGCGTCCACAGGTATACTGCATTTGCACTGCGAACTAGTGTATCAACCACAGGCTTACCTGCGATGTAGGAGCACCTCACGAGGGACTCTGCACCTCCTCAAAACGTAACATCACCCGACCCTCCTCCCGCCCCGTCTTCTTCTCCTTCTTCAAGTCACGACTCGTGCATCAGGTACGCACCGTCCACCCCTCCCCTCCCACCCCTCTCACTTGTGTCGTTGATCTCGCGCCGGCGCACGGGCGCACACAGGGAGACGCAGGCGCTGCGCGCGGAGTTCCACGAGCTCGCGCGCCAGACCGCGCGCCGCGAGCGCGAGATGCAGGCCGAGATCGCCGCCCTCCGGCACGCCCTCGTCGCGCGCGCGCCCGCGGACGACGACGAGACGCGCTGCGCGCCCGGCGAGCCGAAACTGCCAGTGCTCGCACCCCCATCAGCGCCGGCGCCGTCCCCACGCATCCCTTCCGCGCCCCGCGTCCCTGCCCCGGTGCATGGCGCCCTCGCGGACGATGATGAAAATAAAGATACTGGCGGAGGCGGGGATGACGGAGGTGCGGAAGAAGAAGGCCCCGTGGCTGAAGCTGAGGAAGAGGAAGAAGAGCTCGGAAGCGAGATGGACGAGCAGTCGATGGAGCTCGCGACGCCGCTGCACCCGACCATCCTCTCGCTCGCCGACGACGACCTCATCATTCCCCCGCCCTCTCAAATGCCCCCGTCGCTCGCCGCGAGCACCAGCACGAGTGCGCGCGAAGAATTCGAGCCGTCGGACATCCCGTTACCCATCTCCCCTGAGGACGGCGATGGTGGTGGTGCGGGTGGTGGTGGCCTCGCGTTCTCGCCCCTCTTCGCGTCCTCGCCCACGCATGCGCATGCGCACCCGCACCCGCAATCGTCCTCTCTGCTCTTCTCTGCGAGCACACACATACCCATACCCACACCCACACCCGGGGCGTCATCCCCGTCCCTGGCAGCGATACACCACGCGCAGGCCCCCGCTCCGCCAGATCTCGATCTCCTCGCCAGGGTCGAGAGCGCAGCGCACGCGCGCGTCGCGGAGATCGAGCGCGAGGTCGACGCGGTGCAGCGCGACCTGGGCGCGCGGGCTCGCGAGCTCGCGGCGAAGAACGCCGCGCTCGCGCAGCTCCGTGCTTCCGCGCCATGGCTCCACGGCGACGCGGGCACCTCGGCCGCGGGTGGCACCTGTGCCCCCCACGACGCCGCTGCAGATGGAGATGCGCGCGAAGGAGGACGAGGATGAGAAGACGGGCGTGGGCGCGGCGGCGATGGAGCCCGCGAGGGAGAAGGGTGCATTGCGAGGATGCGAAGACGAAGGCGAAGGGCCGACCGGCGCGCGCGGCGATGCGCATCGCCGTGGCCCTCCGGGCCTCCGCTAGAACCAGAAGTTGGAAGGACAACTTAACCCTCGTCGCCGTCGCCATTGCTGTCACGCCCGCTCGATTCGATCACAGCACAGTATAACTTACTCACTTGGCACTTGGACCACACACCTACGGACTGCGTGGCCGGCCGCGGAACGAAATCGATATCTGGGCTCTCGCCCATCGAGCTCGAGCTCGGACTCGGAACACGACGACCCTGCATCATTCGCATCATATGTCTGTCGCTGTCGCTGTCAGGCGTCCGTGTCCGTGTCCATGTCCGACTCGACCCACCAATCCAAAATCCAATGTCCGCCCGTCTACGGTCGCCGAGCAGGATCAGGTTAGAATTTCAAGAGAGTCAGGTTAAGTTCCTGAGATGTTCGTGCCAGATGGTCAGCCGCCGGGATTTGACCGGGAAACTATGCCTTTTATGGAAGGCGTCGGGAGTCGGGAGGTGTTGTCCATTTACCCGGGACACCTCGAGCTCGTTGTCCTTGATCTCTTCGTCGCCGTGCCGTACGATGAGCTGCTGTATCTTCGTGCCCACTTGGTTTTTTGTAGGCGCGTAAAGCTCAAAATGGCATCGTTACATTACCCCGCCGACTGTCATTAATATACACAATATTGACTGGACTTATATTCATCAATGCCGTCCCGAAAACGCAGTATTTAGCGGGTAAACAACAACTTCCATGTCGTTATGTAATGAAAGAGGTGCGCGGTAATGACCTTTGTTAAACTCGTACAGACGTCGTCGCCCGGTCTGAAAAAGACCGCCGCTGATTACAACCCCCGTGGGTTCTACAGGGCTGCTCACTGTCGCGGGCAGCGAGGACGAGGTCACACACAGCGACCGTGAAGGCGGCATAATGATGGTATCTTTGCCTGAAAAGGCAGGTTAGGGCGCTTAACGACGGCCAAGATTGGTCGGCCCTGTCAGTTCACAGAAATGATGAGCCTGGTTTTTGAAAATTCAACCTGATCCTGCTCGGCAACCGTACCGTCCCTCGAGCCCGGGATGCAGGCGTAGGAAGATGTGGAGACAATAATACTTACTTGTGCCAGTGGCCCTGGATGGGACACGGGCCATCACACATCAGATCCCGGGGCTGATTTAGGATTTGGACTCAGTGCACCGCGGGCCATCTCATTCTCATTTCATCGTCGCTGTCGATGTCAACTCTGTTCGCCGGCCCTGTCGCGGCACCGCCCCTGCGTCCAAATGCGGCGCGTGTTGTTCTCGCCCATCCTACCCAACTCGAAGACGCCGACTTGCCTCTACGGTCGCGGATGGGACAGTGATGCCGATGTGTGGTCTCCAGCCGGCGTGCGCGGGTGCGGACTGATGGGGGGCCTGTCATTGTGATGCCTGGTTCTGGGTTCGCACTTCTATCCACCGCGCCCGAGACGCGCTAACGCCAAGTTCCAGCTATCAAAGCTTCGAGCTTCACGCGTCACGACTCGCAGTCAAACTTCGCGCCTCGGGAACCATCCCCAACGCACGGAACACCACGATGACGCTACCGCTACCGCTATCGTGACGGTCGGCGCGAGCGAACACGCTCCGCAACCAACCGACATTCGAGGGCACGAGAGCACCGCTGCGCACAGCTTGTGGCCGCCA
This sequence comes from Ganoderma boninense, assembly GCA_002900995.3. NCBI lineage: Eukaryota > Fungi > Basidiomycota > Agaricomycetes > Polyporales > Polyporaceae > Ganoderma > Ganoderma boninense. Next base: position 3,305,000 of record CM035311.1, read on the forward strand.
ATGGTCATTGCCATCGCCCAGGCAGGCAGACAATGGAGAAAAGGCGGTCCCATCGGCCGCGATGGGGACCGGCCGGGCACGCTCGTCCCGGAGGGTGCTTACGATCTACTATTAACTCCTCCTGGCTTCTCGAGCTGTGCCCGCTGATGGAGGCGACGTCGTGCGCCGCTGTCGCTGTCGCCGGTCGGACGCTCAACGCTTACATACGACACGCCCCCTCTCTCAGCCTCAGGCTGGATCCTGGCTTCGCAGGGTTTAACCGTTGCCGGTCGGCACTTCGACCTGCGCACGCGCATGTATTCCCCCCTGCCCCCTGCCCCTCCATCAGGCGTGCAGGCCTTTCTTTGATGGAGCTGACAGGGAACAGGGTCTGCCTGCCAGCGCCCGGCGAGCGGGGGCTGCGTCTGTTCGGTGGACGCTTCTGCCGCCTGCGCCGGTGGCTTATGTCTGATGCATATGGCTGGGACGGACCTTCCGCTGTCGGCGTGCGAACGGAGGCTTTTTTGGCTTCTGATCAGGGATCTATTTTTCGCTGGTTATTGCGGGAGTCACGCTCGCGACTTTCAAGTTTCGACTGCGCATATTACATCCCTACATACGTACGTCTGCTATAGGCACCGAAGCCGCGAGTTTTGCGTTTTGGTTTTTTTTTCCTGTTTCTGCGTGCGTTGATGTGGATGATATGCATCTGTCGTCGATTTTTCATTTCTGCGTATGTATCTGCCTCTGCCTGTCCGTTTGCCTTTCTTGGATTTACCTCACTGCTGTGCTTTCGTTCTGACAGTTCCCAGTTCCCAGTTCCAGTTTCCAAGTTCCGCGTTCTCTCTCCCACATCATGTATCATCACTCGCCGCGCTACCCCGTTTCGTGTACGCTCTCGTCATGTCACCGGTCGCTGGTCAATGTTCTGTTCTATTCTCTACGATGCGTCTCGCCTGCATCAGAAACCGAAATCACGAATGCTATCCCCCATCCCCCATCCCCATTTCTCCCCGGGTCTTCCCCGTCTGTCAGCGCTCAACGTTCAAGGCTCAGCCACTCAGCGGCCCCGTCGAACCTCGAAGCTGGGGGCCAGCTATCACTATCACCGTGCCTGTGCACGCGCGGGAGACGTAACAACGATGGGCTCGATGCGAACAGCCGTCGCTGGCACACGCATCTTCATCTTCATCTTCATCTGCATCGATTTCACCTTCGTCTTCCATGCCCAGGCTCGCCGCTCGCGCGCCAACGACCCTGGCGATGCACCGCGCCGTGGCTGTCTGGGTCTCGCGACCGAGCCGTCCGCAGAACGTAGGGTTTGGAAGCGGCTGAGGGGGTGCCAGAGCGACCGTGGCCTGCCCGGTGCCCGTTGCTGCCGCAGACGCAGCCACAGACGCAGATGTCAATGTGCCCGTGCCTCTGGGAGACGGAGAAGCGTGTGCCGGGGGAATTTATTATGGCAAAGATATCGGCGTCGGGTCTGATAGGTCTGTGGAACAATGATGATAAGTTCTCTAAGAAGAAGCAAAGCAGTCGTTATACGTCCCGGTCTGTCGATTGTTGTGAGAGAGATGGGCGACAAGGAGTGCCGCCAGCCAAAGGCCAAAGACGATCAGACTCTCGACCTCGCCGCGGGCTCACCGGGTACCGGACTCGAAGTGGCTTGACATGCGGATAGGACGGCTGGTCCTCATGCAACCGAAGGATAATACTAATGTTGCCAGCTGCAGGGTGGCTGGCCCAGGGCCGCAATGTCCGTCCGAAAACGAGCGGTGGTGGCTGCGTTAAATGTGGGGGTGGAGAAGAACACGAGTGTTCTGAGAGGTCCGGTCGGGCGTCGCCCAAGCCCAAGCCGCCAACATTTCCATTTCATCAACCCAATGACCGTGTCGCGCCCGTGTTACGAGCGAGCGCACCGCCGCATGAGGGCGACGCAGCAGCAGCGTCCGTATTCCGCGGACAAGCTCTCGTCACGGCTGCCATCCGCGAAGACGAGAGGAACATAAAATCAACTCGTCAGAAACAAGGGGCCAAATCAGACTCGGAGCGGGGGACACGTCTCCAAAAAATCACTTTAACCCCCTAGACCCAGATACCAGTCCCGGGTGGAAACCACAACCGGCTCTGGGAGGGTCGTGCGTGCCACGCTGCCACGGTGCAGCGGGCCCGAAAATTTCTAGAACACCCAGAGTCGCTAAATTACACGTGCAGAATGATATGAACATTCACCTCGGTCTATGCGCTCCGCCCTCACGCCCTCACGCCCTCGACGGCGGCACATACGTCACATTCAAGCCCCCGGGCCTCGCGTTCGCCCACGGCCGCTGCGCGTCCTGGGCCAGCGTGCGCGGCACGACGACGACCTCCTGCGGGGGCGCAGGGACGCGCCTGTACTCCGGCTCCGCCGCCGCCGCGTCAGCAGGCTTCGAAGCCAAGTTCTCTCTGGAAGCCGCACGCGAGACGGCCGGCGGCGTGTGCGCCTTGACGGTGACGCGCTTCGTCTTCGGGTTGAGGGAGAGAACCTTGTGCGTCTGGTTGACCGGGTGCGCAGCCTGCGTGTCTGGGCCTGGGGTGCTCGCCCGAGAAGCGGCGGCAGATGAGGGGGACGAGGCAGAGAGGGTGGGGAACGCGCCCTGGGCGGCGCGGGCCTCCTGGACGGCGCGGGCGCGCGCGTCGGCCTCCCTCGCGAGCGTGTCGGCGACCTGCGTGTCGAGCGCGTCGGCGAGCGCGGTGCGGGCGGCGGGGACGAGGAGGGCGGCGCCGCAGTGCGGGCAGGCGAAGTGCGGGAGGTTGAGCTCGCAGAGGACGAGGCCGCAGGCGCGGCAGATGGGCGTGTGCGGCGAGAGCGGGTGCATCCTGGCTGCGATCGCGGACGCCGCGGCGGACGTGGCGGGGAACACGGCATGGATCGGCCGCAAATTGCGCAGGGACGATGCGAGGACGGCAGGATGGGTAAGATGGGATGAGATGAGGGCTGTGTTGGCAATGGGCATGGATGGGGAGTGCAGCGTATGGACTGACCTTGGCAGAAGCACCCGCCCTTGGGGTCTCGAACGGTGCCGGTGGCTTTGCGGAGATCGTCTCGCAGTTTCTCAAGCCTGAGGACCTCTTTGCTCTTCGGCGGGCCCGCATCTTTTTGTTTGCCCTTCGCTTTCGCCGGTTGTGCAGCGTGGGCCTTGGCAGGGAGCCTGTCTGAGGGCAGGGGAGATCCTCTGCTTGCCCATGCGGTCTTGTTCATCGTCTGGGTGGTTCCAAGCGTCCAAAGTAGTGATATAGAATCAAACTGAGCAAGCTGTGTCGATGCGAGAGACGAGGACGGTGAGGAGGGAGGAAGGGATGTGGGTGGACGACGTCTGAGATCGGGGACGGGTCGTGCGAGATTGCGGTGATGCCTGATCGAGATCGCCGCCAGATTGTTCCGCGCCGCCCACAACTGCCCTCTGCCACTCCACCACCATCACCTCAAACCCCACCTCCGCCATCTCCATCTTCCTGCGTGCTGGCCATCTCCGGAATACACTCATGATGTTCATCCACCCCAAATACAACGCGCGACATATCAGGAAAGCACATAGTGCAGCTGCGCGTAGACTGAGGCTGATCTTCAGAAAGTGGCACAGCGCATGACCAGTGCTTCGTGGTTCGATGTATCCGCCCATGAGAAACGTGGGTATAGCCTATCATACAGGGTGGCGACTCGTCGCAAGTTATTACGTTGCGTGCACGCTTCGCGAGGTGAGCAGACAAACATCCTTATCCTGGAAACTTGGAGCCGGCGCTCAGTGCTCAGCGCTGACGGGCGCGACGTCCCGCAGCCCGCGCTAGCGTCGCCCTAAAACAACCTCAGCCTAAGCTACTGTAACTTCGTTGGTCCAGCAAACGCACCACCCCAGGCCGCGCTCCCGCCGGGTCGCTGACGCGAGAGATGGTGTGATGCGTAATCGTGCCCGCACCCACGTCCCACGTACTGTACCCGCACCGCAGGACTGGAGTCGCTCGAGCCTGATAGGGGGGGGGGCAGGTTCGTTCATCGGCAGCGCCGGTTCCCGTGTGTCGGTCGTCCCCACCGTTCGCAGGCGCGATCACGAGCACCCACGCTCGTCCGTGGCGGATCGGAGCGCAGTGGACGAGCCGTTCTCGAGGCCCGCACCACGTCCGCCGTGCGAAGGACGCGTACGCGAGCACGCCTGATCGCAGGCAGGTCCCCAGTCCTGGCGCTGGCTGACGCGGCAGGTCAGGACCAGAACCAGACCCAGAACCCGTCCTGGTGCCACCCGCGACCACAGCTGGTGTTCGCTTGATCGCGTTTCAAAATCACGACGGTGGTTCCCGCGTCCGAACACGAACACCGTACCGTACCATGACGGCCATGATGATGATGACCACGGAAAGTACCCGTGCCAGGCCTCGGACGGGCATCACGCCGAAACCTTGCCAGTGGCATGCGCGCGGCTTCAGCACTGGGATCTGTGTTCCAAGTTCCACGGTAAATGCATGTATTCGTATTCGCGTTCGCGTTCGTGTTCGCTCTCGCGATCAGCACATACCAAAGCCGTCTATGTGGTCTTCCGGGCGCCAGCTGGAGCCTCGAGCCTCGAGCTGCTTCTCCGACTTCACCGGCGGAAACCAAACCTTGATGCACCCTGCTACTATCTGCCATGATAGGACTAGGAGCACGCCTAGCCCGTTGTGGCACAGGCTCCGAGCTCCTTCGTCAGCAGCCCGCCCTCAGGGTCGGAAGCCCCGAAACGACCACGCCGGCGCGTATCCGTATCCGTATCCCTGGACCGCGACCCCTTGAAGCTTGAACCCCCGGACGGTAAACCTGCGGTGCGATCACAGTCGGCTTCCCTGCGCAAAAAAAATTAGCACACTGCAGCCTGCATTGAACATTCCGAGTCACCGTCCCGCTAGACGTGCAAGTGCACGCACTCACCGCTCGATAAAGCACCGACAGGGCCACGGGCCCATGCCAGCTGCGCCTTCCCGACAGGACGACGCACCGGCAGCCCCCCACACGCGGTCGCCCACGTTCGCAGGCCCCTCGTCCGCGTGGGACGCTCCGAGCGGGCGGAGGCACAGTCTGTCACCCCCCTCCCGCTGTGCACGGACTCCGAGCTCAGGCTCTCGCTCGCCAGGCACCGCAGACAGAGCAAGGTTCGCCCACTCGGAGTCGATGAGGCTGAGGCTCGCCCCCTCGTCCGCATCACACCTTCGTCTCCAGGAACCGTGGTCCCCGAGGCTGACTCGGACGGGACACCCCGTTTCCCTCTGCCCCCCACTGTGGCGCGAGGCCGCCAGGATCTGTCGGCCTCTCGAATATCCTTGACACGCGTCCTGGGCCTTCTACCGCGCCGCCCCCGCTCGCCGTCCATCCTGGAGGCTCGAGGACCCGGATTTCGTAAAAATGTCTGCGGCGCAAAACAAAACAAAAAACGAAAACAATCAGCCAGCGCTTCGTCCTCCTCCCCGCGTACCTGAGCCTCACCTCAAGGCCTCGCCGTCGGCATCGTGGCCTCACGCTGTCCCGCAGCCAAGCCCCCGGACGGGCCGCCTTTCTGTGCGTGTATGCGCTGCGCCTGGAGGGACGGAGCGAGAAGCGGGCGGACGCCAGACTAGTGCGGCGCGTGGCCGTCCCCAGCCCGACTCCCGAGACTGAGGTAGGAGGCACTACTGCACGGCGCCTGCGCGGTGCTTCTCTCCGACTGCCGTGCCGCTGCGTGATGCGCCAGCCGGAGAGAGGCAGCGAGGCTCGCACGCCCGTCGCTTGGTCGCCTGGGGCCGGGCGTGGTTAGCGCGAGCACGGAGGACTCGGGAGTCGGGGAGGGGGTGGCTCCGCGGACCCCCGGAGCTTGCTGGAATCTTGACGGGGTGGGGCGGCGACGGTGGTGGTCCTGGGGGGTGTAGAGAGGGGGTGAGTGAGTGAGTCCGTCTTCCGCTGGGCTGCGTGGCTCGTTTTCGTCTGCATCGGCGAGCGCGGAGAGGATGTGATGCAAGACGGTGGGCGGCGGACGCACCCTGAGCCGTGATGCGCGTCGGCCGGCGGAGCGTGGTGGCAAGCAGCGCGAGCATGAGCATGCCGCCGCGCCCTCAGCCCGAGGTGCTGATGCACGACAACAGGGCGGGGCGCCCAGACATCCTGGCCAGTGGGCCAGACGCGATCCCGGGGACTTGTATGCACGCCGGGTCGTCCGATCGGCGGCGGCGGCGGGGGGCGCGGTGCTCGTGGTCCAGGACGAATTTTTTTCTGGGCCGGGCGGGGAAGGTGGATCAGAGAGGGATACAGTACGGGATTTCCACGAGCTTCTCGAACGGACTCGAAAAAATTTCTTCGGGCCCGGGTCCATCCCTGCATCAGGTCAGGTCGGGGGCCAACGACAGGGGCAGCGGGCGCACTCCAATAGTATGATAGAGAGAGAGAGAGTTGGGGCGACGCACCTCGGTGGGCGATGCGTCCGTGCGCGGGCCTGGGGTTAAGCGACCGCGCCCCACCTCCAAGTTGGTCTTGACTCTTCCGGGCTACGCGCGACGCCACCGCGCGCCGCGGAGTCCCAGCCCGGGGCGGAGCTGAATTCGTGTCGACGCACCGCCAGACATAGTGCGAACCACCCGCAGCGGCGACGGCGGACTCTGGGCGGTGGGCGAGCCGCTCGACCACGTACCACATACCACGCCAGTGGGGCCCGGGACGAGCTTGGTTAGCCTGCCCCCAGCGTGCCGTGCCGAGGCGAGACGAAATTGGGGCGGCGACTCGGACGCTCACCTTGCTTATCGATCGTCATCCCGTCCGAGACTCCGCGTCCGCGTCCGCTGCCCAGTGCCGTGGTTACCTCGCGCTCAGGCTCCGTCGCGTAACTCATACCTCAGAACACACTGTATACGTCAGTGCTGCCGTACGCCGTACGCCGGGCGATGGTTTGGGTTGGTCTGTTTTTTTGCATTACTTTGCCTGTATGCGCTGGACTCGATTCGGACGACGGAGCCTGGGATGTGAGGTGCCGTATGTCGTATCGTTAAGTGCTGGAGTCCAGGCAGACGCGGCATTTGATGACACGCACCATATGGCGCCGTATGGCATATTGTCTCGTGTCTCGCCGGTGCACGAACCGGGTAGCGGGGAGAGGGAGAAGTCGCCGGGCTCTCTCCTGTGCGTATGGAGATACAGACACAGACACAGCCGCAGCGGGCAGAACATAGACCATGGAAAATTTTCGAGTTTCGTTTGCCAGCATGCTTGAGCGGTAAGTTGCTCGTGGGCCGGGGATGGCACGGCGAGCGTAGGTGTTCGAGGATCCTAGAGGAGTTCTTCCCCCGGAAAATAAGATGCGAGGAGGCCGTCGAGCCCGGGGTCGAGCCTGAGCGCGCGGTGGGAAGGGAGGACGAACACGGAGGACGACGGGGAGAAGTTCAAGGTGGGGCTAGCGGCAGAGCGGGAAGAAAGAGGGTGCGGGAAGCGGTGGAGGGCGTGCTCGCAGGCATAGGGTCCGGGCGCCATCCCCGTCTTCTCGGGGGCTGCGCCACCGGCTCCAGCCCCAGCTTCGTGGTCGGGCATTGGTAAACCCTGCGCCCTCGAAGCGCGAAAGCCTGGGCCTGAGCCTGAGGCCATTTCGCGTCCTCCGCCGACGGGCCGCGGGTGGCGGGAGGCGGGAGGCGGGAGGCGGGCGTCGGGAGAGAGGTGAGGCTGCACGACCACGACGACGGTAAGATTGATTGGATGGCGGACGGTGTGTGGTTGCTGTAGTTTCGTAGCATGTGAGATGGATGGACGGGTGCCAGATGGATGGATGGATGGATGGGGGGCGGGATTGTCGCTCGGGCACCAGGGAGAACAGGGAACAGATGGATGGACGAACTTTCCAAGCCGCAATCCCCGTCAGGACAAGACTGGGGATCCAACGGCCTGTGCAGTGTTGAGATCGCAATGTCGACCGCCACGGGGACAAGCAGACGATGGGCCGTCGAATCCGAGTCCGGTGGGCATAGAAAACGAGACGAGCACGCAACTGAGTCCCCGCCGCAGCCCCCCAACGACGCTGAGCCCGCAGGCCCCTTCGACGAGGGGGCCCCCGCACCCGCATGCTACGAGGGGAGCCCCCGCAGGCCGAGGGCGAACGCTAAACCACCCCGGACAGCCGGCCGTTCCTCCACGGTCCCTCCTTCGCCTTCCATGTGTAGCGCACGAAGATCACTGTCTCCCCGTGTCCTTCCGTGCCGTCCGCCCGCCACGATGGTCCGTCCGGGTATCGGCATCTGGGTGTGTGGCTCGATAGCGCGACTGCCAGTGCCGATGCGCACTCTAGCCAATCCCGGCCGCGCTTCTCGCCATCTCGCCGCATCCAGGACGCATGCTCCTCGTTCGACCGCTGACGCGCCCTCGTCCTGCCTAGCGGGGCTGCGTCCGCCGGTTTCAGCGTGACATGGCCCATGCATCCGCGGCGTTCGAGAACGCATAGAGCACCGACGCGAGGGATGCGCTGGGTCGTGCGGTCGAGAGAAGGCTGCCGCTTGTGCGACATGGCCTGCTATTCTCGGCTGCCAGTGCCTCGAAGTCTCGAGAGATTGTGATCATGCGGTGGATGCGTGTGTCCCGATAGTGCCCTTCGTTTCGGATGGCCATTGCGGGCCAATATGGAATATCGCCTTGGCGGGTGTGGGAACGAGGTGGCCTCCTTCGGTGGGTAATGAGACAACGGCGGCAGAAGGCACTGAGGAAGGTCCGAGTCGGTCTAGCCTGCTCATTAATTTATGATAAAGGAGACGGCATTCCCGGCCCAGAAACGAATTAGATTCGCCACTTTGGAGACGTGCATGAGGCCCGACACGAAATATTAGTATTTCCGGCAGACTGGGCCTGACGACTGCACACAGAGTCTGCAGATGGCATTGAGACCGCGGAATTCGTCGACGGGCGCCTGCGAGCCCAGCAACAAGCAACAAAGGCCATGAGCACGATTTAAAAACAATTACGACACGGCAATGAAATGAAAACAGGGCCGAGGACGCACCGCGTTCATGGCGCTATCCGCGTTATGAGTTTGACGAGGAGATCTACCGCAAGTCCGCCGCGTCCATTCGTCGTCGACATTGTGGTCGAGCTGGAGCAGCGGGGGTACACGACGGGTCCGTCGTCGGCGCCGTCCGACGCCCAGCAGGAATAACCGCCCTGCCACAAACTTGTCCGGATGTGGGCCCGCAGCACGACCGCTAGCTCACGAACGTGCACATCTCCGTACACGCTGTCCGGGCGGCAAGGCAATTTATTCACCAGCGTCGTTCATGGCGGCGTCTTGACCTCAGGCTGGACTCTCCCTCCGAGCCCTGAGGCTTCCAGACAATAAGCCTCGCACCGCCTATCACTCCGCGCTCCCTGCCCCCTGCACATCCAAGCCACGAACAGACTCGAACGCGATACAGATATATCCGCACAGAGGCGCAGCCACGGCTCCGAGCCTGAGTCACGGCGGAGGCCGCGGTGCGATGCGCCCGGACGTCTCCAGCCTGTCGCGGTCTACAGCGCGTCGCAGCCGCACCCCAGGACTCAGACTCGGACTCGGACGGGGACACGGATGCGTGCACAAGTCATGACGCGCGGAGAGGGGTCGGCTGCGCAGAGCGTCCATGTCGCCGGCCCCGGCCCCGGCCCTGCGCAACATCCAAAATCCAGAGTTCAAACCACCCCTCCCGAGCGGTGGCGCCGGCTGCGAGCGCGCCGTGCGCCCACTGTGCGCCGCGCCGGCTGCCCGTGACGTGAAGACGTGGGGTCGTGAGTATTTGTGAGTAGCGGACCACGGTGCCGTGTGCGAGTCGGCTTGGCGGGTGGGGCCCACACAATGACAACGACAGCGACAATTCTCGATCCCGCGTCCCAGCCTGCGCAAGCGGTCACGGTCACCAGTCACCAGTACAGCGTTGGTGGTGGCGATGGGGGATGGGGGAGGGGGGATCTAGCGAGGAGCTCGCGCGTACGCACTAGGCCGGGTATGTCAGGACGAGCCCGAGCCCGGGGGAGAGGGAAGGGGGGAATGGGGCAGCGTGAGCCGGAGGAGCAAGCAATGGACGCACGCACGTCAATTGTCGTGATGATGCTGATTGGAACGCAATCACGCACCTATCAGCCGCGGCGCGGGCGAACTTGCACGTCCACGCCCGCGTCCAGTGTCCGAGCCGTCGACGTCGACGTTCTTCCCTGCCCCCGCATTCAATAAACGATACAGTGCCCGAGCCTGCAGAACAAAGTAGCGTCTCGCCAGATGCGGGCAGATTCGACCCCCGGGCGTGGGCTCGGGCTCGGGCTCGGAGCATGCGAGCCAGACTCGGATTCGAGCGTGACAGGGCGAACGAACGAATGCGGTAGCGCGATTGTCCATGATCCTGGTCCATCGACGTCGTCCTCGTCAGTGCCACCGTGACCGCTGACCGCTGACCACCCTGAGTCCGAGCCTCTGGCACCCGCTTCCCAAGGTCGCCAGCTCCCCGGACGGCGGCGTGCAACAGCAACAGCAACGTCGAACACTGACCATTGACTGAGTCTTCGCCTTCCTGGGTGGTCTGATAAGCGGCCCCGGGTGTGGCCTCAGGTATAGCAGGCGGCCTGCCCCACCCGCGTATCAAACTAGTTGAGTTACCAGTCGAGCAACAGCAACAGCAACAGCGACAAGGTTAACAGCCTGAGTGCGAGAAGGCCGAGGAGCACCAGGATCCAGGATCCTGCCAGTGCGCTCGCTGCGCAGAGTTCGAAGACGTCGACCACAATGGCGACTGCCCACTGACCACCGACAATGGCATTCGAGTTGCTTACCCCCCGAAAGGAAGGCAGCCCGGGTGTGCGTAGGCAGGGACATACTGCATTCAGACGCCAACCACCTACGGGTACGGGGCCCAACGCATACATCCACCCCCGCGGTGACCCGCGAGAGTCGGCGAGCGACGGGCAATGGCGATGGCGTTCGCGCAGGACATCGACATCGACATCGACATCGACATCGACGTTGCTCAATCGCGTTCGCGCGGGCGGTCCGACGCACGCGCAGCAGCAAGCGATGCAGCCTCCCCTCCCTCCGGCGCGGGGGCTACGCGACTGCCCGAAGCGGCGAGTGGGTGAGGAGGGGGGAGGGCACCTCGGACGATCGGAGGAAGTTCAAGCCTGGCATGTCCATGTCCACGTCCACGTCCACGTCCACTTCCATCAGCGTGCGGCGGGGCGACGTGATGTGCGGCGCAGAAGCCGGAGGACACAAGACACAAGACACAAGACACAAAGTGCTGGGTGGGCGATGGGCGTTGAACAGTTCGTTCTCGAGGGAGGACCTCGGAGAAGAAGAAGGAAGAAGGAAGAAGCTGACGGGGGCGATGGATGAGCAGGCGGACGGTGCAACAGTGCAACAGCGCAACAGATGGACATGGACTGCGACGCGCGAACGAGGTCGTGGGAAGCACCGATCCCGGGGCACGGGGCACGGGGCAGCGTCGTGTCGCCGGAGGGGACCGGAGGAGGAGGAGGAGAAGGGGAGAAGAACGATGGTGATTGGAGTTGGAGACGTGGATGTGGATGTGGATGTGGATGTGGATGGAAGCGGGAGGGGAAGAGGGGAATGGATGCGCCTGACCGCGCGGAGCGCAACGAACAGATGCGATGAGGCGCGGCGGACAATGTCGATGTTGAAGCCCGCCGTATCCGGCCGGCGGTGTTTGGCATGCTCCTTCGCCCGCCGCATCACGGACGAATGGGCGAAGGGGGACGGGGGGGAAAGGGGGGGGGGGAAGAGGGCGCGGCAGGGACGGCGATGACAACAGCGCAACGCGACGCCACGCCACGCCATGTACGCATAAGCATCCTCATCCGCGCGATGATCCCGTCCGCGAAGCCCGCGCCCCCTCCCCCCCTTCTTCGTCTTCTCGCGATCGAACGCAGCGTCGCGCAGAAAACAAAAACAAAGACTGAAAACAGTGCGCACATGGTGCTCGAGCGCGTGACGACCCAGACCCGCCCTCGGACTCGGACTCGCGCCCGCCTCGAAAACAAACATAGACATAGACGCAGACACAGACGTAGGGCACGGTGCGTGGTGCGTGGTGCGTGGTGCGTGGTGCACGGTGCGCGAAGAATGGAGGAAGGCCGAGGAGGAAAACGAGGAGGAAGGGGCCGCATCTGTCCGGCGTGCGCCTCTCGGACAGGCGCACGACAGCGACAGCGAACCCGTAACCCGCTGCGTAAACGTTCGCCCCCTGCCCCCTGCCCCGCGCGCACGCTCCCAGGTCCCACCGCCGATGCCGCCGCGCACGCGCAGGATCATCGACGGCAGCCCGCAAATGGCTCGCGGACCCTGACGACGCGCCGTGGCGTGGCGTACGCACGCGCATGGCACATGCGAACGCGCACCGCCGTTCCGTTTCAGCTTCAGCTGCATTGCCAATGCCAACATTGTGCGTGATAGGATTGCAAGGCCGCGCCGGGGGTCGCCGTGCCACACACCACACACCACACACCACACACCACAAAGAAGCTCGAGAGGCGCAGGGCGCGTCACCTTGCGTGACGCCATCTGCGCGTTCGTAGCTCCGGATGGATGGGATGGGGGACGGGGGCTGTTGGACGGGCAATATTAGAAGTCGCTGATGCATGGTGATGAGATGAGATGAGACGAGACGATGCTGATGATTCATGGACGTTGAACGTTGAACCCCGGACGAGCACTGCGCACTGAGTACTTTGTTTCGAACGAGGCATGTCCCCGTCTCAAGCTGAGTAGGACTGGATTGGAACGGGACTGGGAATGGGAATGGGACCGGATCCGCCGGGGCGCGCCAGGCCCTTGCCCATTCCTGACCCGTCCTGTCCTTTCCTTTTCCTGCCCTTCATTCATTCATGCCTGCGGCAGCAATCCCGCGCGCACGCACGCGGAGCTCTCGCTCTCGTAACGCCTTCCGTAAAGATGAGGATGGAGATTTGTTTATTCGAACTTCGGCTGTTGCTCCGCGCGCCCGCGCGCGCCCAATACTATCACAATCGCGCCGCGGATGGCCCTCGTTTCGTTTTGGTGCCCGGTGTGGGCTCCCTGTGATGATGATGATGATGATGGGCGAACAAACACCGCATGATGGTGGCCCGCGGAAGAACGTAGAGAGAAGGGGGAGGGGGGCAGAGAGGGGGGGCAAACGGTGACCATCAGGCATCAGCGAACCGAGAAGGAAAGAAAGAAAAACAAGAGACAGAACGCAAACAGAAAACAGAACACAGAACACAGAACACAGAGAAGCATGACCACGCGTGGCCCGCAGGCTCGTCTGAGCTGAAACCCGTCAGAGCGGCGGATGGGGCGGGGCGGGGCGTGCCTTATCCAGAGGTGAGGGGGGCAGAAGAGAAGAGGCTTAGCCAAGCTTGAAGCTAAGGCGAAGGCGAGCGCGGGATGATAGACTGGCTGACACGGGTTCTACCCCGCCCGCAAGCTGGATTTGGGAGGCTGCGTCCTCGGTGCCTCTGTCTGCAGGACTAGTCTGGGGTGCGCGCCCGGGAAGGTTCACATCAAAAAAAACTTAATGACGAATGACGACGGGTTCGCCACATCGCCGGGTGCGCCGAGTGGCAGAAAGAAAGAAAAAACGCCAACCACCACACCGTGCTGCGGGGCGCGTCTTGTGGTCTCTCTGTCTCTGTCTCTGTCTCTGTCTTTGCACGAAAGAGGATAGAATACAATCGAATCGACGGGCTCTCACCGAATGGCCGGCCGGCTGTGCATTGTGCATACATGCATACATGCACATACTTATTGCATAGCAGCCGAGAAGAGGGACGAAAAAATTGGTCCGGACCCGGACCCGGAGACGGGCGAGCGGGCGGGCGTAACGGCCTGCCCAGTGTCGACGACAGCGGCCCAAGATTCCAAGGTCGGGTCGCGTCACGACTCGTGAACCTTGTACAGGGTGAATCTGATGGCGGTGCAGCGTGAGTGCTGCATGATCCATCGACGGCGCGCAATAGGGGACGGACGTGGGAAGGATGTCATTGTGGCCCTGGCAGGCAGCTGCATGCCGAGCGCGGCACGAGTCACGACGGGCGACGCGGGGGCGCGTTTGGTCACATTCGCACTTTCATTTGCTTCCGCACGCGCGGGCGCGCGGGGTGGAAGGGGGATCCGGAGGGGCAGGAAGTGGCTGCGCCTGTGCGCCTGTGCTGTGGTCCGGCGGGCGGCAGTCAGCGGATGGGGAGGCCGGGGGAGGAAGAAGTTCAATAGACCCATCGATCAAGGGATTGGATGGATCATGGACGGGAACACACTCACAGGTTTGGGGTTGAGATGCGTCGCACAGGACGGGAGCCATTCAGGCTCGCTGATTAGGATCACAGCTTGGGTGGTCGTCCTGTGCTCGCGGACGCGCGCGAACGGACGACGGGCGGATAGAGTTCGATGGGGGTGCACCGTCTGCGCGGATTGAGGCAATAGACTCGCCGGAGCTGGGATGGTGTGTGTGGGGGGATGCTGGGGAATGCCGGTTACGTAGGACGAGGAGAACGCGCTGCCAGTGCCAGTCTGAGTGGAGAACGGAAGGAAGGTTCGGGGCGGGCAGCAACGGGGCAGCGCGCGCGGCGTGGTCCGGGGCGAGATGGCGAGATGGCGAGGATGCTATTTCTGTCAGGGAACACGGATTGGGTGTGAGATTCCGTGGCGACGTGTGGAATCTCGCGGATGATTGGGAGGGAGACAGAGCGGCGGGACGCAGCTTCCTGTCGTGGCTGGTGCATCAATGGGAGTGCCGGGATGTGCCAAACGGAGATGGGCCTGGCAGGGCTGAGACGGCTGCGGGCGGACACAACGGGGTATGATGCCGGGGGAGAGGTGATATTCAGGGCGGACGGTCGGATCGCAGGACGAGCACTGCAGCGGGCGCAGATGCGGACTCGGCAGAGGCTGAGGCTGGCAGCCAGAGGCGGACGGTGGCCGTCATCTGAGATTGGGCCTCCCGCTGGGCACGCTGGGCTGGGAGATCAGCGCACTGGCTGCATTGCATGGTGAATATCAGGTACGCAAAATCCATTTCTGCCGGTCACACCTTATCAATCCGACCCTGAGCAGACCGTGCGCGTAGTGCTTCTCCCCACCGTGGAAAAATGATGAGCTGACGGCTGATGCCACTCGGCCGAGGATGCGCCGGAACCATATGGGGCTGATCTCGCCATGGCCCCCTCGCCCACCACGACGGGCCCCGTGGAATGGAAGGCAGCGACGGAGATGAGGCTGGGAGGAGGAGGACGCGTCGTCGCCGTGCACGTCGCTGCCCCAGACGGCGGGGGCGAGGGCGGGCGGGGCGAGAGGGATCGGCAGCGCGCGGAGTGATGAGAATTGAGGCGGCGCCCGAAAGGAGAGGGGATATGATGGGGGTGATGGGAGTGCCATTTGGGGGTGGTGCGCACTTGACCGCCGTGGAATTGTTGTGGGATTGATGGGAGGAGGTACATATGCGTGTGCTGGTGTCGAGATTGAGTGCGCGCCCCTTGTCTTCCTCTTCTGCCTTCCCTGATCCCGACTCATCACCTTCCCATCGTCTTCCCGCACAGCTCCCCAAGGACAGCCTTCCTCCGTCTCCAACTCTGACATGGACAGGCCGTGCGTTTCTCCTCCTCCCATCCGCTATATAATCGCCTCTCACCATCATCATATCAACAACAGTCGTTCCCCTCCCGCTCTCCCCCCGACCCGCGACACAACCCCGCCCAGATCCCCCTCGCCGCCCGTCTTCCACCCCCAACACCACCTCCCACAGAACAACACTCACCAAAACCCCCCATCGCACCCGCACTCCCACCCCCGCTCCGAACACGCCTACTCCGAGACCCACTCCCGTCCAGACAGCCGTCTCTCCGACTCGCGCCATCACCCGTCCCCGGTCCCGCCGCCACAGCGACTTTCCACATCCGCATCGTCCGTGACGGACGAGGTCACGCCGCCCGCATCTCCCCCGCACAAACGATTCAAGTCGGAGAATTCGCTGCCACCTCCAGTTCCCTGTCACGTCGATCAGCGCTGGGTACGTCCGAGTCCGTCATTGATCGTATTACGCTCCTTAACCTGCCATCTCCGATCACTTGCCCTGCCCATTCTCGTTTGTGTTCTTTGTTTGCAGCACTACTCCCACGGACCCTATCCACCCCCGTTCTATCCATATCCGTATCATCATCAAAACATGCCCCATCGTGTAGAAGACATGTCGGTCGACCGGTCAATAAGGTTCGCACCGCCCCCATTTTCGTATAAGAACGCCCGTCACCCATCCATAACTTGTCCCTCCCACAGTCATCGGTCTGACGGCCCAGCCCAATATCAGTTCATGCCACACTCGCATCCAACCCCCCCTCCCATCGCCACCCTCCATCACTCCCCTGCGCTCTCCGCTTCCTCCCTCGAGAGCACCTCCATCTCTCCCTCGCCTCCGGTCGGTACCCTCTTCCTTCTCTCCCTCCATGGCACCCCGTTCCCACCCACTGACGCCCCATCCATCCCATAGATCACCCAGCCGTCGACGCCCTATTACCAGCACCCAGCCCAAGGCCCGCCCATGAGCCAGGCCCCGCCATACCCATACCAGCCCAACGGCGCGATGCCCCGCTACCCCGACGACTCCCAACCCGGCTTCCCGCCCCACCCCAGCTCCCGTCAGATCCGCCCCACCATGGTCGCCGCCCAGCCATACCCGGGCCAGGCCAACTACATCATCCACACGGACGACGCGTCGACGAAGCTCTCCGACCGCGTCCGCCGAAAATGCTACAACTGCCGCACGACCGACACCTCGACCTGGCGGCGGTCGAGCCTCACCCCCGGCAAAGTGGTGCGTGCCTCCTCTCCACTCTCTCCTCTCCTGCCCCCCAACCTCCGTGCCCCGCCGTCCACGGTGCCCCGCTGACCCCCGCTGCGCCCCGCAGCTCTGCAACAAGTGCGGCCTCTTCGAGCGCACACACTCGCGCCCGCGCCCAGAGCAGTTCCCACACAAACGGGGGCCCGTCGTGAACGTCAACCAGTTCAAGCAGCACCGCAACACGCCCCCGCCCCCCTCGCACGCCGCCCAGGCCGCCGCCGCCGCCGCCCTCGCCCAGCAGCAGCAGCCCGCACCGTCGTCGAGGCGGCTGCCGTCGATGGCCGCGGACATGTTGCCCCTGCCCCCGCACCACTACTCGCACCCGTCCCTGTCGCCGCTGATGGCCGCGCGCTCGTCCTCGTCCTCGTCCGCGTCCGACCCGCAGCAGCAGTACCGGGCGAGCGGCGGCGTGACCGAGATTGGCGCGCTGCTGAATGGGGGTGCGGCAGACGCCCAAGCACAAGCGCAAGCCCAGGCCGGCGTGGGGACGCGGACGGGGACGGGGTCGCCCCAGCAGGTGCCGCACGGGCTGAAGCGGTCGGGCTCGCCGCTCGAGCAGGCGCACGCGCCGCCCCACCCGCACCCGCCGGAGGGCGTGGCGGGGTCCCCGGCGGTGTCGGCGGGCTCGATACCGAACAGCCCGCGGAACGAGCGGAGGGAGGCGACGTACCGCGCGAGCAACTAGGCGTCGGGGGCTACCGTGTACCGTCGTAGAAGTGCGCTCAGCGGAAAAGGAAGACCTAGTCTGCCGGACCCCCCCCCCTCCACACACCCGGCACCGCGCCTCTTTCCCTCCCGTGCCCCGCTCGCTCCCCGCTCTCCGCGCCCCGCACGCGTGATACTCGCTCGTGCTTCCCGCTCCCCGTACCGGGGTCGCCCGTCGCCCGTCGCTAGCAGCAGCTGTATTTATCGTGTATTTTTTGCCCGCGCGTGCGTGCGTGCGTGCGCCATAGAGCCCGCCTCCCTCCCCGGATCCGACTCTCCCCTCTCTCTCTCTCCCCTCCGTGCTGTATCCCTTACCGCCCTTGCCGCTGTCGTTTCTTGCCTTCTCACCCTCCCGCTCTCACTCCCGCCTCACCTCGCCTCGCCGCCGCCGCCGTTCGCGCAGTAGGATTTGATTATGAGGTTGGGGGTCGGGGTTGGGGGTCGAGAACGAACGGTGTTTTGTTTCCGTTTCGCCCTGTGCTGCCTGCCTGCCTGCCCGTCCGCCCGTCTGAGGGCGGCGGCGGACCGAATGTATCGCTCGCCCGTCGCTTTCGCTTTCTTGGTTCCCCCGCGTCTGCTTGCTTCTCAACCCCCCTCACCCCTTGCTGGTCCGGTGTCCGGTGTTCGCTCTACTAGCCTAGCCTATGCATGTTCTCCCAATCCCACTCTCTCAATCCTACACAGTATTCAATGTCTCCCGTTCCCAACGTGCCGTGTTGCCTGGAGCCCTAGCCCTCATAAGCTATCCGTATCGATATCTCTACAGTGCTCGTACGCTACAGCTTGTCCCTCTCTGTCTCTGTCTCTCTCTCTGTCTTCGAGCCGTCTCTGCGCTAGCCCGCAATCGCAATCCCATACCAAGTTTAATGTCTCCCCCGCTGTGCGTGTACAGCGCGCATCGGGCTCCCCGCCTCACCGCTCCTCAAGCCCAAGTTCAAGTTCAAGGTGTACCGGAGCTCGGACGATGGCAAGCACGGCTCCGACACCGACACCGACACCGACACCGACCCCACGGGCGCAAGCGAGGAGGAGCACACAGATGGAGCGCAGGTCCAGGCGACGACGGACGTGTCCTGTCGGACTGGCTCTGATCGGACGCTCGCGTCCCGGGTCGGGCTCAGGTGCGTTCAGCTTCGCCCCTTCTATGCATATGCGTCTGCCTCTGCCTCTGCCTCTGCGTCGCTGTCTGAGTCTGCGTTCGAGAAGGGCGCGGACTCCGGACTCCGCGTCGCCACCGCGCGCGGCTCGCGGTGCCAACGTCATGCGCATGCCGTGTGCAGTGTGCAGTGTGCGTGGTCACTGGGCATGCGCCACCGGGTCTCGTCTCCTGCTACTACTCTCTGGCGCACGGTCCTCCCACTGTCGCCCGCTGCAGCAACTGTCGACTCGGAGGCCGACGTCGGACGTCGTCCTGCTTTTCCCCTTCCGCCTCCCGTGCAGCCTCCGCCCGCGCCCTGCGGAATTCACGTGGCCGGCCCGCCGCCCACGCCAGCGCTGCTGCAGTAACTGGTAGCGCGATCGGGACCCCCGAACGCGTCGCGTGTCGTATCCTCGAGGACCCTAGGGGTGGGAGCGGGAGCCCCTTCGTGGCTGGCGTAGGCGCGGCGGGGTGGAACAGCGCTCTGGACTTATGTTGTCTGTAAGTGAGTCTATGGCGTCCGCCCGCGAGATCAGTTCAGCCTTCCGCCTTTCCCCACCCCTTCTTCCCCCTTCTTCTTCCTGTTCTTCTTCTCATTTACGCCCCCGCCCCCGCTCCCACCCCAGCAGCAGCACCCAGAACATAGAACACCTTGGCGGGGGCGCTCGCGCTCGCGCCCTGGCAGGCTCCGAGTCGGCACGGAGCGTGGGGCCTGAGGCCTGAGCACTGAACGTACTGAACCTTCTCCCGTCAGCCACGGTGGGCGGCGGCGGGGTGGCGGCCGCGGCCCGAGAAATATTAGTCCTGAGCCAAGCTCTCCCAGTGCCGTAAGCGCGACTCTGGGCACATTATGCAGCCCTGCGGCAGGCGATATCGCTATATGCACGTGTATATGGCGTATGTCACCACCCCTCGCCTCCTCGCGTTCTAGCGTCCGACTACTTAGTACTGGGGCACGGGCATATCAGGGCACGCGAGGGCGTGGCGGCCATCCCGAGCCTTGTGCCACTGGCATCAACCTGAATATTGAATATTGAACAGTGAATATGCATGGGTGTGATGGGTGGTGTGGTGCTGGCGCTGCGCTGCCGGGCCCGCTGCTGTATGCTGCTGCTTTCCTTGTCCTGCAGTTAGGTATACGTGGACTGCAAGCGGGGCGAGCCGCGGAGCCTCTCCGCTCATGGCGCGCACACACAGTGGCAGCGGCTGCACCTTACGGCACGCCTGCCAGCCTGAGTGAGGCTGAGGTTGGGGCTCAGCTCGCCGCGGTCAGGATTCAGGATTCGCTTTTGTTTTGTTTTTGTTCCTTTTTCAATGGCGAGGCCACCGTCAGGGTCCGCGACATTGACATGTGCGCAGCGGCGCGCCCGCCCTATAGCGCTGTCTCGCGGCCATGAGACAAGGACAAGGGGCATGGATATGGTTAGTGCGAGAGGGCGTGCTGGCGCGGCTCGAGCTAGCGACTCTTCTCGCTCCCCCCGCCGTATAAGGACTTACGTATCCGTGGCTTTAGCTCATGATGATGACGGGGGATCCAGACTTTTTTCCCTCGCAGGGTGCCGTTGGTCGGTGCCGGGCCCTGCGCCCTGCAGCCTGCCTCGGGGGGAGAGCTGACGCGCTGACGTCGGACGTCGACAGCGCATTTGGGGCATCGAACGCACGTCCAGTCCTGAATGCTGAATGGTCCCGGATTTTCAGCCGTGGATAGGGCGATATCGGTGCTTTTGCATGCGAGTGTGTCTTCGCGCATACATACATGCATACGCGCTGACGTGCGCCTTTCCAGCGTCCCCTTCCAGGCGTTCGCGTTCGCGAGCTGTCGCAGTTTCGCTCGGATTTGCTACGCGCGCGGCGTGTGGTTGGGTTGGGGCTGAATTTCTGAAAGCGGGGGCGCGCGGAGTTCTGGAAGGCGCCGAGTATTCCGCACGAATCCAAGTCCGACGACGACTGATGCATGATGCATGATGGGCTTGCCAGACGCCACCACGCCGCCGCCTCCAGCGTTCTTTGTTCAACCATCCGGCGGGGCACCCCACGCGTCGTCTCGTCGCT
The DNA here is from genome assembly GCA_002900995.3 of Ganoderma boninense. Taxonomy (NCBI): domain Eukaryota; kingdom Fungi; phylum Basidiomycota; class Agaricomycetes; order Polyporales; family Polyporaceae; genus Ganoderma; species Ganoderma boninense. The sequence goes on from CM035311.1 coordinate 3,325,728, forward strand.
CTGATACTAAGAGCGGGCTAAGTCAGTCCCACAGCACCCACCGCCGATGTCCAATGTCAACTATAACCTGAACCGTGAGCGCGCCCGGGCCCGCAGCGCCTCCGACCGCCCCTAACTTGCCCTCGGAACTGATCAGAGCACGCATGCACAAGGACGTTCCGCCGCCATCGCTCGCAGGTGATTGCCTTTCAGATTGGCTTTCGGGGACGAATCTGTCTAGCGGGTCGAGGTCGAAGTCATCCGAGGCAAGTCGGTCCCCGAGCTCGCCGACCGCACCCTACCCTCTGATCGTGTCACTCTCCCTTTTCTAGCGGACCGCCTTCCCCCTCAGGCTGCGCGCGCGCCCCACTGCGGCCTTCGCGATCCATGCTCGTTCACCGGACGCCAGCACGCCAGCCGCTAGGTCGCATTCTGTCCGAGTCGAGGGGGAACGTGTGTACGGTACGTCCTCTATTCAGCACTGTAAGTAATAGGTGGTAGTACTTGCTGATGCTCGTCGCGTTTCCCGAATGATCTGCCATTTATGTTTGTATGTATCATCGTCACGCCGTGTGATCGTATCGTACTGACTCCGAGCCTGCCGCAGGGTCCAAGCTTCGACGAGCAGCTCGTCGTCGTCCTTACGCCCATGCGTCCTTCTAGCCAACTGCACCCGAGCCGATGGGGTCGCGTTGTCCGCGCGGGTCGGCGCCGGCGCAGGGAATGGTTTCCGGGAGAAGACTCGGGCGACAGATTCGGACGCAGCAGTGGCACACGCCAGAAGTTAGAACGGGCTCGGAGTGTCCGAGTCGGAGAAACGTGCGGGGCTCTCCGACGACGAAAAGAAACAAAAGGGAGGTGTCCTGCCCCGAAACTCAAGTCTGTCTTGTTTGTTGATCTCGTCGTGCTGCAGATTGACCAGCACGAATGCCATGACCCAGTGCTAGGAGGGGCCCACCTTCCCACTCTGAAGACGACACCTCCACTGGCCGCCCGGAGCTGGGACTCGGAGAAGGAGAAGGAACTTCGCTCCGCCGCGCCAGGGTCTCGAGCCCAGAGTGATCTATCTTGTGGGACTGGGCCCCCTGCGGCTTCCATGCCGCGGGAGAAGACTAGGAGAAGGGCGTGTACGTACACCGTGATGCGCACCATGTCTATTTGGGCCCGCTCAAGCCTCGCGCCTCCGGGCGCCGCACAACACAGATCCTGCGCCCGTTCCGGGGCACGCATCTCCATGGACCAGTGGGCCCCCAGGCTGCCGCCACTCTCAAGGATCTCAGGCGCATCTGCCATCCGCGAGGCCAGCCTTAGGCCTGACGTCTGTGCTGGACACTGGACACCCCGAGTCGGTCCGACCGGAGAAGGCTCACGGAATCTGGATCAATATTGGGTGGTAGAGGCAGGTGATCCGACGCGGACTCGGGCTCGGGAGAAGACTCGGGCCGGGCGCGGGGGACGAGCTGGTTACACCCGCCGTGTCTCCGCCGCGCATTCAACTTCCTGATATCATCCGTTCTCCCTGCCCTGATTCTATGCGCCGAGCTTGCAGGACTGGTAATGGCGCGGGCAGAACGAGACCTCTGCGGAGCCTGGAGAACTTGAAGTGCCGCAGGCTCGCAGCGCGTCAAGCACTCGTATGTCGCCGTCAGTCACCATGCGGAGTAGGAACACTGACTGACTGACACGCACTAGGCTAGTCGACTCGGACGCCGTCACCGCCGCGACGACTCGGACGTTGAGCTCGTAGTCGGTTGTGCGTGGGGGAGGGGCGTTCCCCCTCTCGCGCTGCTCAGGCCCAGGAAGCGGCGGCGCCACCAGGTCGGCGATCATGCAGCATATGATGATGGTTCGGATTCGATGTAGGCATACCGTGACCCCACCCCGCTCGGTACGTTTCTCCTTGCCTAACTTGTCAGCGCGGGCGCGGGGTGCCCAGCTGCCAGTGCAGGCCCACTGTGGCTGATAGCGTTGTTCATTTTGGCTTCGCCACGCGCCGTTCCGATGGCAGCAGCCACATCATCATCCACATTGCATTAGAGTGCTGCCAAGGCTATCAGCGATGCAGACGCGCCGAGCGGCGTGCCGACTCGCTGGACTCGGATGGCACACGCACCGTGCCCGATGTCGCTGTCGCTGTCGTTGTTGTTCTCGCTGTCAGCCAGCCGTCTTGGATGGGGGGAGGAGGGGTTCTGGCTCCGATATTTCGCAGAATGCAGAACGCAGAACACCAAAGGCGGAAAAGGAAAAGGGAACGAGAAGGAGAATCACTCTCCGGCTGACCAACCGACCGACCGGCCTCCGATTTGTTCGTCCTGCGTTCTGCGTTCTGCGGTGCGGTACGTTATGTATGGCTAAAGCCGCGCTCGCCCCGCGCCCGACGTCACTGCGAGGACGCTCGGCCGCCCGAAGTCCGGACCTTGGGACACTGGCATCACTGGGTGGTCCGATAACCATCAGGCACCCCACACCGACTTCGCTTTCTGCGGCCGCGTGTGAGCGTCCAGGTCTGCGCCCTCGACGAGACCATCCCGGACGGATGGGATAATGACAGACGAACGACTCGAACGGATGAGGGGAACTTGAAGAGGGTCCCTGTGGCCAAGGCCCAGGGAAAAATCGCACGAGATGGAGCCAAGCGCAGTGTGGATTACATCAACGTATGTCATACTTTTTCCAACCCCTCCGTCTGTTCTGTCTCGCGTGGTGGGGAGGGGACGGATGTCGTTGGGCGTCGTGCGGGCGTGTGCAGGGGGCACCCAAACCTGTCATATTCGTCACCCTCTGACGCGGTACGATTCGAACACTAGATACACGGGGCAGTCGCCACTCGCGACGCAGCGGGAATGCTTCGCCCAGCGATTTCGAGCGGCGGGCGCATCACCGCCGTATGCACGCCACCCCCGCCCGCCTGATTCGCGATGCGCGGCCGCTCGTGGTGCGCACCGCGCGCGGCGCAACTACAGATTTTCCTCCGCTTTCATCTCCCTTCCTGCTTCTCTCCTTCCCTCCTCCTTCCTTATTCGAGAGCTCCAGACCCCAGACCCCGATTGTCATTCACGCCCGAGGTCGCATCGCCGGACATACAGACTATGACGGTATTAATTCGAGCTCCGTTCCGCGAGTGGCACTCCATCCATTCTCATTTCGCTTGTCACTGGCTGGCGCGCCGAAGCAGAGGCTCATGATGAATGGCACCCCCCGCAGGACAGCAAATTGCTCGACGCCGAAACACTTGCGGAGCCGTCTCAGCCGCTGAGAAGCACTCGGAGAACGAGACACTGGACCGACCCGAGAGGCCCTCAGTTCCGCGGACCTATGGGTTCTGCAACAGGATCGTCGTGTTGGGCTGATACCATCCCTTCCCCCCAGTGATACTCTCCGAGTCAAGGAGCACTGGAAAGGGAACTGTCCGTTGTGGACGCCGGGGAATGCGTATCAGTGCAAGCCCCGGGCGGGCTACAGGGAGGTAAGTAAGTTCAAGTTGGGGGCTGATGTCAGGCTGACTCGGAGGCGCAGTGCTTCCAGCGTCGCCGCCGCCGACGTCGCCGTCGACGCTCAACGTTCAACCCGCGCCTCCGTCTTCCCGGTGCTACCGCAGCGCGTGTCCGAGCGGCACGTCCGTCTGACCAACTTCCTGAGGTGCGCCTCATCAATGCCCGTTCTTCTCGCCTTCTTCTCGAATGCAATGCGACTTCGAGTGTTGTGTCAATTACTGCTCCCATAGGACAGAACACCCGACAGGCATTGAATACTTACGCCCAGCTGGGGCACTGGCGCAGCTTAAACTGGGACAAGCACCGAGCCTGCCTCCAAGCAAACCCACAGTCGACATGCGCCACAGCGGTCGGTCGATTGAGGGTGAGAACGCGAACGCGCCCATGAACGACCCGTCCCAGCGGGCGGGGTCTCGCTCCTAGTGGCCTGGTCCTGTGATGCGTGTTCTGCGCCCACTGCGCCCCCTGCTGCTCCCTGGAGGAGCTAAAAGGGCCGGGTGCCGTCAGAGATGATGCGGCGAAGGCGAGGAAGCTGCGAGAAGACGGCGCATTCAGGGTCGATAGCCCGCATATGGCTACATGCCGTATCACATGGCGCCGCGAGCTCGTCTCCCCCGGCTCTCGAGTCGCGGTTCTCTTCTTGCGCGGGCAAGGGTGCTGGCGTGGCAGCCCTGCGCGCCGCGCCGCCGTGCTGCTTCCGGGGCGTGCGGTGCTGCCTCCTCTCGCCTCATCGCCCGCACTAGTAGTCCTCCCCTCTCCCCCTCCCGCGCGTATCAGTGCGCGCGGGGTGGGAGAGGGAGAAGAACGGACTCCGAGTCAGCGAGGACGTTGTGGGGTCCCTTCTTGTGCGTCTCTCCGAGCCGCAGTCCTGTCATTGCCAAGTGCATCGCCAGCCTCGCGGGAAGGCTCTTTCGCACCCTCAGGCTGCCCCATGGGGGCCGCGATGTTTTCATTTCCACCGTTGTTCCGTTCGCTGCTTCGAGGGTCCCGACCGTCCCGGGCTCCCCTGGCACGTCGCCGCCAGCCTTCATTGGGCTCGGGAGTCGTGCCCTATGAATGGAGGGGATGACGGATGTCCGAGCCCCCAAGGGAAACGAAGCCGCCTTGCCAGTGTCCGTGTCTAGGCAAATCGAAAGGATGGGAGTCCGAGAGCCCCGCTGGGGCGGCGAAGGACAGATGGTCGATCGCTGCTTACCTCCGCCGCTGTATGCGGGGATATGGCATACCGTTAGCGGTGCAGAAGACCACTGCGCAAATGCACGCATCGCGGGTCACTCTCCCCCAGTTTCAATGCTTCTCGCGCTGGATATGGCTGTCGCCGCGACCGCGTCATCACTTGCGTGAGAGAAACCACATCAAATTATGTTCTTCCCGCCGTTCTCCGCTGCCCCGGCCGTCGAGGGCTGAGAGTCGGGCTTGCTCGCGCATAGGGGTGGTCAGTCTCCCTTCGACGTGCCAGTGTTAATGCTTCTCGCGCGCGCGTGCGACACGGCCGCGACCGCATCTGCGTGTGCGTCATTACTTACGTGAGAGCAACCACATCAAATTGGGTTATTCCCGTCGTCCTCTGCCCCCCCTCGAGTTTTGCCTGGAGGTGTGGGCTGAGAGGCGGGCGCAGGCTTGCTCGCGCGCAGGGTGGTTCAGCCATGAACTAGTCACCCGGTCACTAGGCTGTGGTGTTGGAGAGGGGTCCGTCACACCATCAAGACGATCGGCCGGCTGTGCGCACACACACCTCCCGAAACGGGCAGCCGCCACGAGCCGGGGGACGCTAAAATGGACTCGATCGCTGCGGGTTATCGATCTGTGCACTGTCGACACAAACATCAATGGGCTCGCAATTGCCACCCCCGCCGCGGCGATTTTCAATGTCTTGACTCTTCAGTATGTTTTTTCTCCCGTCTTCAGTGTTCGCGTACTCGCGCGCGGGACCGTGGTCCGTCTGCCCGCCGCGCGCGCTCCGAAGGACCAGCTAGCAATCATAATGCTTACCTAGCACCACTCCAGGTCTCGGACCGCGATGGGGCACCTCTCGAACTCCGTTACGCGGCGCAGTAGCGAATTATTGATGCGGCGTATGCTGACCTGCCAGAAGGGAAGACGCCGCCACCGTTTTCGCGCCATCAATTGAGAGCCCTGAACGCGAACGGCCATTGATGCGGCAGCCCTGCTCTTCCTGACCCAGCCGACTCCCGCGACGGCACGTAACTCCGCGCTCGAAAATGGGGCAGGAGCTCACTGGCACAGTGGCAGGGTGTGACTCGCGATCTGCACTTGCATTGGCGCAGTGGAAGTTCGAAAGTATTGGGGAGGTCGCGCACGCAGCCTCGCCTGCGTAACGAGGACGCGAGCTCGTAAGTAACGTTGTTCTGGACCTGAGGCCGGCTCTCCTGCCGGCGGCATGAGGGACGAAACATATTAACTTGAATGGGGCGAGATGCGACGAGGGAAATAAGTATGTTGCTTACGCCCGTCGTCGTGGTGATGGGCGGGATCATGGAACGGATGCGATATTGGGATTGATCGCAGGAGAGAGCGAACCGCGCCGAGACATTGAGCTCGGCCCTCACGGTACATAAACCGACGTGCGGCTTGCCGTTTGCTATTGGCTGCGCGCGGCTGCTGCGCAACAAGAACGGCCATTCCACTTTCAAGTTTTCGCTCTGAAGTTTGAAGTTCCGGACGTTATTGACTAGCACACGGTTCCACTGGAACCGTGTGCTGGTTTGCAGTGTCCTGTTGAAAGCATGCAGCGATGCAGGGTCGTTCTCTCCTTGGAACTCGACAAGATCATAGACCCCATTCTCATGTATAATTGCTGATCCGCGAGACAAATCCTCATATGCATATGTAGCCAGCTTGAGCTACGCCGCGCCCTGCGCAAAGACCTCGTCCACCGTGTTTCGACGACTGTGCGCAAGGGCGTGGTCCGCACGCTGAGAACCGCCTTGATTTCTCACCCTGCGCTCCGTGTGACCCGGTCCTCGATCCCGCCCCCCGCGACTCGGTGCATCACAGTACGGCGCACAACGCTCAGGTGAGTGCGCAGGGCCGCAGCGATGTGGGACTTGGAACGCAAAGAGGACGTGTGGGAGTCTGGGACGGACGACTCACGTTACGTTTACGTTGGCGGGCTTGTGCAGCGATCATCCCCATCACTGGCAGGGTCGCGGGCAATTGACTCCGAGGCATGCTGCTTGCATTCATATCGTTATCTATATGTAAGCCAAGGAGTTAGGAACCTGTAATGTCGTCTTCGAGGAGGTGGACACTTACCAAACTGCACAGATGTGATAGATACAATACAGTACAGCCAGAACGCTGGGCCTAGGCACCAAGCGTTCGCTGCTGGCAGTCCCCGGCGCCCAGCGGGGCGAATCACCGCCGGAACACTTGGAGGTGAGTACTAGTAGCCCGAATGAGTAACCATCCTACTGCACGCGGAGAGGGACAATGTGTGCTTACCAGTACTAATCATTGACTGGCGTCCGTGGTAGACGTCAATTGCAGGCGACGTGATACCGCGTGTGATGCCGACTTCGAACTTGCCTGATGTTCGGTCGTAGAGATGAGATTGGAGCGACGCAGGCGAGCAATAGGCAAGTGCTGCCCGGCAAAGGAGACAGACACCGTTCTACGCTTCAGACATGTGGCCTTCGATCGTCTCCATATGACCGACGTGTGTGCGCGACGATTTCAGAGCGCTATTCAACTCGACTTAGAAGTGCACGCTTCGTTCTTGGGAGGGTCTGTGCGCATGCCAAGCACAAGACAAGGGGAAGAACTATGTTCGTCGTAGTGGAATTGAAGGCGGTCGGAGCGATATCTAACCTTGGACATGCATACACCGACGTCAGCCTGGTTTCAAGTCAGCAAGCATTCATTCGCTAGTATCGTGTACGCACATACTGTAGCCTGGTATTAACGGCGACGCACGGTGATGGCCCTAGGAATCAGGCCACAATCTGAATCGGATATGCATGATGCCCTATGTGAGGGGCGCATACAGCTGCAGTAAGTCGGCCAGGCAAGCTGAGCCTGAGCCTGGCGCGCGGAGGCGAGCCAAGTGTTGCTTCCTGAGGAAGTTCAAGAGCTGCAGGATGCTGATGGGATCCATGATCTGGGACACTGGGAAACGAGCTCCAGGTCACCGCGCAGACGTGATCCAGCGCGGACGTTGTGCGCGAGAGACGAAAAGTGAACTCTAACCACACGGACGCCGTGCGCGCGCCGCCGCTGCCGCTGCCGAGCACTGATGCTATGTACCATCGCGCCATCGCAGCATCGCACCCATTCCACGCGCAACTACGCCATCACACGCGCGCGCGACACACATCAGACATCCTATCAGAGCCGTGGGAGGAGATCTGCAGCCTGAAACGCGAACGCCAAATGAAGGGCTGCTTCGCCGTGCCTCGTCCTGCGGCTCGCTCGTGGACTGACCAGTGGCCGATCTGCCTCGAGTACTGCGCTCGGCGCGACCATCTCTCCATCGAGCACCGCGGGGTAGCTCTGACAGGTGCTTGGGACTCTCAGTCGTACAGGGAAGCGGACGCGCTTACGCACCGGTGAAAACGGTGCACTGGCGGCGAGCTTTGCGTGATGCGTATGGGTATGCGGACAGGGAACCGTTGATGGGAAGGGCGAGTCGGAATGGGGAGAGTCCGGAGGAAGACGTGGCGAGGGTGCAGTTGGCGTGCCTGTCGATGTCGTCCAGGATGCCGAGAATCGAAGGCGAAGCTGGGGGCCGGCGAAGGTTTGCGGGTGCTCGACGCTGCTCGCCTCCGTGGCTTGGGAAGCCCTGCTGATTGGCAGACCACCCGCCGCTGGGTGACCGTCATGAAGACGAAGCCGCGCCGCGACGGCGACTTGCGAGTCGTTGAATATGCGCTCAGACAGGCACGGCTTGCGGTTGGCTCGCCGCACGTGCAAGAGAAAAATTGGTTTTCTGGGTCCGGAGGATTCGAAAAGCAGGTAGTTAGCGGGGCGTTCGCAAAAATTTGATTGGAAAATAGTCGTCCGTACCGCTATCAGGGCCTCTCGGTGGTTCCCGAGCTCCGTCCTCGCCTCCCCTCCAGGCTGTGAACCCGCCCGCTCTATTCGCCCCCCATTTCTCCACCTTCTCCGCCTTCGCAGACGCACACCTAGCGGGGTCTCCCATACAGCTGTCCAGGTGCTCTTCTCTTCGGTGCGCTTCCTCAGCGACGAGACAGTATTGGCCAGGAATGAGTCCGAAGGAAGGACGAGGACGATATCGGTAACTGGACAGTGCTTCGCCATGGCCGCTCCGGACGAGGTTTGAGGGTCAAGTCAGGCATTTGATGCGTTACGGCAGCGCGTCCGGGATCCCCCTCCTTCCTTCGCTTCGCCCGTCGACCACAATCTGTGCACATCACGTCGGATATTGTTGCCCAGCCACCCGACGTGGACAAGGTCGCCTGCGTGCGAGATGTCGACAGGAGTCGGATGACGTCTGAGAAGACATGAAACTATGACCCGTCATGAGGCCCGGGAACAGCCTTCACAGACCCATCCCGCAGACGAGCCCTCGAAACTAGCGACATGCTACGGCCCTGCCGGTCGGGCGCAATACAAATGGTTCTACGAGCAATGCGACGTGTATTGAAGCCTCAATCTGGGGTAGCTTACGGAGCGGGAGAAGGATGGAGAAGAGCGAAGGAGTACTCACGTTCCGACGCTACCATCAATTGCCAGTGGAAGGATTCAACGGAATGGGAGCAATCGCTTCAGCGTGCCGTACACGACACACGTCGGGAAGCTGGCAGTGGCACGGGACGCCCCAGCCTACGGAGATTCGTCGACCATCTTCGTGTGGCATGTTCCGGCGTGGACATGGATCGCAGTGCCGAAGGCGGAAGGACGGTGACGGCTCCAAGCAGCTGGCGAGGGCCGGACTCGGCAGGCGACTCGGAGCCTGAGGGGGATCGCGTGTTGCAGGGTGGAAGATCTGGAGGGAGCCAGCTGATGTTAGCGTTACCTCACGCCGCAATGCAAGACGGACCAGCCCGGACAGCGAGCGGGGACGGTGACGGTGACGGGCGACTAGCCACTGGCCGTGGAACGGAGACTCACAGAACCAACACCAACATAGTGGTAGTCTCAGTCGGACCCTGTCGTCTGGCTGGGGGAACGATGGTAGGCTGAAGGAGGGCTTGCGTCAGTTTGCACGTACGTACGTCGTCTCGGGCGTGTACAACATCGGCATCAGGGACGTGCACGGTACCTCCAATCCTGCAGCGGCAGCGGAATGTCCATGCTCGCATCCGAAGCTGCGGAAGCATTCTTTGACGTGACACCTCGAGGACTGGCCTGTACTGGCGAAGGTGGAAGGCACGGTTAGTACGTGTGATCATGTCAACCCCAGGCTCCTGCCTCGTGGTGGCACAAGAGAGAGACGCACCATTGTACTGGCGGCGACTAGCCACTGCGCGTGGAACGGAAACTTGCAGGACCAAAAGAGTAGTAGATTCAGTCAGGCCCTGACATGCGCCCGTGATCCTTGCGGCGGGACAACGGCAGGCTGAGAAAGAGGACTCGAATCACAACGTGCGTGCGTGCGTTCTTTCGACCATGTACAGCGTCAGGGACATCATGATGCTTTCAGCCCTGTAGCGGCAGCGAGATGTCCACTCTCACCTCCAAGCCTGCATGGGATTACGTGCGAAGTGACGGCTTGACGAGAGGACCGCGCTCGAGGTGTCACTTGCGGTCAGTATGATTCCATAAGTGTCCCCAGCTCCGAGTAAGAGGAGAAGTGGCACGAGAGAGAGACGCACCACCGTGCTGGCGCATCAGCACACTCAATCGCCTTCGGTGAGTGGCCGCTATTCTGGGCGGTGGCTTCGCTCGGGCGTAGACGGGGGAGACGCGCGAGCATTTTGAGGCCGAGCATTCGCAGCGGGTGGATGTTGCGATATTGACGGACCTGCTGTACGGCAGCAGCCCGAGTGTGAGCGGAGGGGCGGGCGAGAGCTGGATCAATGTTTTGCCTAGTAGTTTCCAAGTGGAGTTTGCAAGGTTCTGCCAGACGAACGGTTGGATCGCATAAAATGATAAAGATTAAATGAGATGCAAGCTTGGAGGTTTCGACGTGCACATTGGAGGCCGTTGTGGTCGCGTGCCTGGACGGAAGGATACGAGACTCGGTGCTCGGCGATAGCCCTTTCTAGTCGCTGAAAGATGGATCCGTGCTCAAAAGAACATGCTGGGACAACGTATATCACATTTGAGCAAACACGCACTACGTACAACGTCAAGCCTACGAGACATGTTAACAGAAGAGATGTGTCGAAAGCTGATTAACCGCGCGACCAGTGAAAAACAAAAACAGCCAGCGGTATGCCCAGCCAAAGACTCCAATCGGATCGTTCTTCTCGGTCGAAAGCCCCAGTAGCCCTTGGCAAAGACGTCCTGCAGAGAAGAAACGCCAGCTTCAGAGACCGAGGTGACTGTATGAGAAAACGTGTCGTCCGCGCTTCGCCTGAAATTTATCTCACGGTGGCCTGGCCCGTGCGCGGGAATCACAGGCGCTCTGGCACCAGCTATCCGTTAGCGCTGGGCTTCTTGGGTCAACGAATACATACAACCAAACCACCATAATGCAGCATCTCTTGAACTGAACATTGTCAAAATCTTGAACATCCGGGGAGGAGGCCACCGACAAAAGGGTATGGGGTACTAATCATTGATGTTGTTATTTGCCTTGATGCTGAAGGGGAACAATCACCATCGCATTGCGTCGCACTCGCAGGTATACCCCGGTCCCCATTCTTACGGTGCGATTCTGTCAAGACAGGGATATTATCATTATAAGAGGTGCGAGAAATGCCGTATGAATGCGTCGATGACAGTGTTGAAAGTCCCAATAAATATACCGCTCTGGCTGTTTGCTGACGATGCGGCTCCTCGATCTCGTCATCGGCGACTTCGCCGAGTTTAGTAGCCCTTCAACGGCGCCGCCCTACGCTATCCTCTCTCATCGATGGGATGAAACGGAGCAGTCATTCCAGGATATCCGAGAAATTCAGAAATCATGCGAGCAGAATCGCGAACCATCCACAGCGACGCCCACTCTGCGTCCCCGTTTCAAGTTCCTCTCCCGCTCTTCCTTGTCTCTCAACGGCGCCTCTTCCACTTCCCCCTCCCCGGCTCTTCCCCAGTCCATCTGGGACTCTGACTCTGGGCTATCTGACAAAGTTCGCCGCGCCTGCGAGGCCGCCCGGGAGGCCGGCTTCCGTTACCTCTGGATCGACTCGTGCTGCATCGACAAGACGAGCAGCTCGAAGCTCTCCGAGTCCATCAACTCCATGTTCGCGTGGTACCGCGGCGGAGATCTGCTACGCCTTCCTCGCCGACGTCCCTACTTGTTCGTTCGCCGGGCTTAAGTCGCCAGACTCTGCCTTTCGTTCTTCCATGTGGTTCTCTCGCGGGTGGACGCTCCAGGAACTCATCGCCCCCCGCGAGCTTCTCTTTCTGTCTCAGACGTGGGAGTCGCTTGGCACAAGAGCAAGCCTATCGGAGCTCGTGGAAGAGGTTACAGGCATCCCTACGTCCGTGCTGGCCTCCAGCGCACGAGGCGGTGCTCAGCGATCGCTGGACGAATGCAGCGTTGCACAGCGGATGTCATGGGCGGCGAAACGCCGAACGACGAAGGTGGAGGACGAGGCGTACTCGTTGTTGGGCATCTTCGACATCCAGATGTCTCCCCTGTGCGGCGAAGGGAGGCGTGCGTTCAGGCGCTTGCAGGAGGAGATTTTGAGGCGGATCCCCGACCAGACCATCTTCGCTTGGGGGAATGTCCATCCCGAGTGCTTCACGACACGCACTGTGACCATGGACGGGCCTGCAATGTCAAAGCTGAGTCGCGTCGGGGATGTTCCGGCTGAAGCAATCGCGACTGCAACGACACCCTCCCCTCGCCCGTTCAACTTCTATGTCAATGGCGCCTACATGATGTTCGCAGATTCTCCTGGGGACTTCGCTGGTGCCGGAAAGGTCGTCGCTGTTGCCCACGACGTGTTCAGCGACCTCCTCGCGCCGTTCTGTGATACGTCCCCTCAAGAATACAGTTTTACCCCCCACGGCATCCGCACCGACTTTCCTCTCCTCCCGCTCGACCGCTGTCTTGTCCCCGATGAGGAATTCCATCAAGACGAAGACGGATCCGTGGACTGGTATCTCGCCATTCTCGCATGCCAGCAGTCGGACTTCCCAGGACAGCTGCTGTGTTGTGTCTGCCGCATGCCCGCACCGAGGCCGCCCGTGAGCACACTCCGTCGAGGCTACTTGCTCGACGCTGGGCGAACAGATCCGATGGCGGCGGACGCCTACTCCGCCATCGTTCGGCTATCGCTGGTGTCAGACAATGCGGGGCACTGCGGATATTCCGAACTGCGCCTCCGTCCGCACACGGTCTACCTCGAGCACCCAGCGCGGGCACTCCCGCTCTCTGCCTCTTTGGCGCGCCATTTTGGCACGCAGGATTCAGAGGGGATGACGACGGAGGCTGTTACCTTCACTCTTCCCAAATGGTCACGCAGTGCGCTGGACACGCAGGGGTACGCCGCCTCGCTGGAGCCCCTGGGCCTGCCACCGACGTGGGACCCGGCTGCTGCTGCTGCTGCTGGCGGCAGTCACGGTGGCCACGGATTGCTCCGGCTCATGCTCACCCCGCGCACGCCCCAGACAGCTTCTGGCCTGCACCGCTGGACAGTCGTCGCCGACCTCATGTACGAGTGCCATGTTGACGTGCGCATCTTCCGCACTGCAGTGTATGTCTCCGGCGGGAAGGAGGTGTCCTTCACGGTGCGGTCGGAGTCGACGCATGATCGTTGGCGAGGCCTTGGCTCCGGGGCTGTCGGTTCGTACTACGAGAGCCACCGGCTGGGGGGGATGGCGCTGCAGAGGGAGGGACACGAGAGCGTCAGGCTGGAACTTGAGGTGCAGCTCGCGTCTGTGTCTTGCTACCGCATTCTTGTCGAACTGGTCGGCGGGCTGCCCGTTGAGTCGGAGTAGCCGGAGACTCGGATCGCAGTTCATATGTTGGAGAGGGTCTAATTAAGCTCGCCTATACTCATTCTTCTCCTCAGGATGTACAGATGACGCCAGGGGGTCTGACATAACATGTACTCGCCATCGTTTGGCAATTGCACCGGATTGCGGCGTATGGCACTGTCGTGCAATCCTCACAATTCTCGCGATCCTGCCGATCCTCGCGAGATATTGCGTTTGTTGCACGGGATTTTGAGGAAGGGCATGGTTCTGTTCCGGTTTGCACGACTGCTCAAACAGTGCATAGACTTGTCGGCGTTTTCCTAAAACACAATCCCCCAGGATAGTGTGGATACGTTTCCACTTTTGTTGATGGCGGCAAGGCCCTGGCGGGGGCCATCCGAAAACTAGAGAGAGCCCGGTATGGAGAGATAGGGCTGACAGTAAGCCACCCATTAGAAGGTCATTATCTGACCAATATCAGAGTGGCATTAGGCTGACAGGGTACAGTACATACCATGCAATATCAGAGGCACCATTCTGACCGCCGTCAGGTATTCGCTTCCAAGGGGCGTCTGCGGAAGAATCAAAGTAAGTCCGATTCCCTCAATTACGCCAGACACCCGTTCACTGAGCCTACCTAGGAATATATTGCATTGGATACCCCTCAACCAGACCCGCAATGAGCGCTTATTTGCCGACCGGCAGACGCCGGAAGAAGGTATATAAGGACCAGCGCCGCGCTAATTTTCTCTTTCTATCGAAAGTTCACCTCGCGGGCTGATATTTGGGATCCTCTCTGCACGGGCTCGACTCATACTCGACGCACGCCTCTGGGACGGTCTTGAACCATTTCGCGGGGGAGAGCGACATCCTTCATCTCAAGATCGTACCGACGGACTTGGTGTCGGGGGCGGCCCGTGTTGGAGGGACAGCATTTTGGGTGTCGTAGTAGATCTTCATGTGCGTATTTGACTTTTTATATGCAATGCATGAGGCTTGGGGTGCATGATATATGCTGTGTGTTTGCGTGAAGGGCATAGGACCGGGATCAGGGAGGGAAATCACTAGTACGGAGTCGGAGGTGTGAGTGGGGTGGTGCAACGACGGTGCCTCCGGTGAGTTGGTGTGCTCTTTCCTCGCATACGTTGTAGCCTGGATTATTGGATGCTGTTAGAGGGTTACATGCTGTTGTTATGGGACTCAGAGGTACGTCCTCTGCCCATTTTTTGGTCTACGTCCTGCGACACGTCGAGAACAGATACAACATGTCCGCCCCCCTCCGCAAGCCTCCCTCCGGAGTTCGAATGCCCCATCCTCACGACAACCAGATGATCCACTTTTCCGACCTCCTGTGTATGACGTCCGAGATCGCTTTCGCCACCACTCGCTCCGCCTGAACGGACGGGTGCAGCTCGTCGAACCTGTCCCGCACACCAAAGCGTCAGCACACCGCACCCCTCATGGAACCTCCATCCCACATGGCGACGTACCAGAGGAAGCTGTCCTGGTCGGTCCCCGTCGCGTCTGTGCACACCCCCGGGTCACCCGTACTCTCGTTCAGTTCAAAGACGCAGGAGTGCGCGGCGCCGGTGACGTTGAGCGGCGCGGTGCCGTTCAGGTACAGCTGCGGGCGCGCGAACATGTCCGTGAAGAGGGAGTGCGAGTCGAAGAAACCTGCAGCGGACAAGTATAGTGAGTAACCGCTTTGCTTGCTTCCCTTCTGTCCGAGTCCCAGCTTACCGATGTGCGCGCCGTGTAGGGTCGGGGCGAGGAGCTGGAGCTGGAGGCGGGCGATGGCGTTGCCGGACGTGGTGAGCTCTCTCATGAAGACGCTCCACTCGGTCGTGTTGCGCTGCGCGGTCCAGTACCGGTTCGGGTACGAGTCCGCCGAGTAGAGCGGGGTGGTTTCCAGCGGGATCATCTGTGGCGTTCATGTTCCGAGTCGTCGTTTCATTCCGGTGAGTATCGCGCATTTCTCCTGCCAGTGCCATACAGTGCATGCAGACAGGGTGACACTCACGTTCTGGAAGATGAAGTTCCGCGCGCCGCTGGCGTACATCGTCCGCACCCATTCCACCGCGCACGTCACCGTGTCCGCGACCGTCACGCCCGGGGTCTGGCTTCCCGTCAGCAGTGCCCCAACCCCGACGTCGTTCGTGCCGATCCAGAGCGTGTAGATCGCGTCCTCGGGCTTGAGCGCGGCGAGCGACCCGTTGGCCTTCTCGGCAAAGAAGGCCGGGAGCTGGGACTCGAACACGGACGGGAAGGGGCGGTCGGTGAGGTTGTTGGAGCACGTCGCGCCGGACTTGGCGAAGGGGAAGAGCCCGAAGTTGCCGTCCTCGGAGGCGAAGACGGGCCACATGATCCCGCCGTCTGCGTGCCCATCCTGGTGGACGCCGACGCGGTGAAGGTGAGTGCTGGCGTATGTTTTTGCTCGGAGATGCACAGGATGAACTCACGACGTCGGTGTAGGAGTCGCCGAAGGTGACGAGGTTTTTGATCTGGCCTGGGGCGGGCCCAGCGGCGAGCGCTGAGAACGCGACGGCGTTCGCGAGGACAGCGCTGGCGAGGAGCTGGGGCAACATGCCAGACTGTGGACAATGTTGTGCAAGTTTCGGCCTTGAGGTGTCCGCTCCCCTCCATTCCAGCTATTATATCCCCCGACGCCCGTCCTATTTTCCGCCTACAGATGCACGCGGGATCCCGAGGCAGCTGCCACCTGACAAACTCATCCATCAACGTGTGCGGACGGGTGGCCGCGTAACGCAAGCGGAGGCACGAGTGGCAATAGGTCCCGGTATGCGTTTCCATCGTTGGCCTGACTGGGTTCTATTGATGGCATGAACGATGCAAGGACCATCTGGATAGGGTCCGGGGCGAGAGTGGCAGCGCATGACCGCTGCTCTGCGGTCCGCCATGAGGGCGTCGGCATCTCCGTCTTGGCGGGCACCGGTCTCGGGCCCTGGTGCGAGTGTGCTGATCTGCGGTGCTTGTTTGCGGGGCACGGCAGGCGAGCGAGAATGGCCAGAGAAACAAACACGGACTCTGGGAGACAAGGGTGCAAGGGAGATGGACAAGGGGCCAGGAGAGATGGACAAGGGGCCAGGAGAGATGGACATGGGGGAGATGGTGCGACACAGTGGAGACGGATTCGCAGTTTTCGAGGCTCACGGGCGGGAGGCAGAGGCTGTCTGCTCGGAGTTGCGGGAGGGAGGCTTTGTTGCAAGATGTACAGTATGCATACATGGCTACAGAATGTACTTATTCTCCCCTCTGTCCTCCAGGCAAACACGCGGGCTCCAAATACAGGCACTCCCCGCCCCGTCTTGTTGCACGTCTCCGGAGCTCAGCCCCCGCGCGCGCAAACTCTCCGCGCCCTGTGTCGCGTTGGTCTTCAGTCCATTGCGCCCGAGTTGCCATGCCGGCTTCCAGGTCGAAACCCCAGCCGCACACAGCACTCGCCCAGGCCAGCTGCTCCTGCGAAAGCTCGAGGTCAGGCACGCGCACACCCGGCCAGCACAAATCCCACAAATGCCGCCACGCTCACCTTTGGTGCAACACATTCTGCCGGGCGCCGCGTGGAGAGTGTTCTCGAGCCCTCCAAATCGTCGGAATGGCCCCTACGTCTGGAGCGATATGTCAGCATAAGGGTGCAAGATGCGAACACGTTGTGTGCGACACGTCGGTGCTGCTGGACCCATGCGGCAGAGCGCACATTTCCGACGCGCATCCTAAGCGCGAGCGGCGAAACCAGTCACGCACCGGACTCCTCGTCGTGGAGGCAGATAGCCTGCTGCACGCTCGGAGGCTGACAAGACTCCGGGTTGGCCATCCTCGATCCCGGCGGACAACACAGCTTGCGGATCAGACCAATTCTAGTGGAACTGGTGCTGCACGACCGCGAAAAACCAGCCGGCTCACCTTGAATTTCGATGTCTGTGGCCGGGCGTCCCGCACACACGTACTGAAGTCTCCCGAGTCCTCGCGACCGCTCGGAGTGGCCGGGAGTACCTCATGGGAGACGACCCCAGTGTGA
Source organism: Ganoderma boninense (assembly GCA_002900995.3). Classification (NCBI taxonomy): domain Eukaryota; kingdom Fungi; phylum Basidiomycota; class Agaricomycetes; order Polyporales; family Polyporaceae; genus Ganoderma; species Ganoderma boninense. The sequence continues at coordinate 3,343,251 of CM035311.1, forward strand.
GTCTCAGCGATGGCCTCCGTGCCACGGGAGGGCTGATACGCAGACTATTATTCAGCCGGCTATGATGCAGACGAGTATTGAGGAAAACTCACCTCTCGACAGCCTCCGTGAGTGCACCCCTTGCTTTCCACAGCGGAATCCGAGTCGACAGCAGGCAACACGGACCCCGGTATCCGGTTCCTCAGTGCGCAAAACTCGTAAAAGAGAGGACGCACCACGCGAAGGGCGACATACTTTGAAGTATGGATCCATGGCCGTCTAATGACGTGCTCCGTTGATGCCATCCGCCGGCGCACTGGAGGTATGGTACTTCGGGATGCATCTGAAAACGCGACCACAACTCACCTGTTCTACAGCCCATGGAACTTGCACTCGCCGATGCTGTCCAAGAATACATAGCACCAACTCTGGTTGCACCAGAGCCGGCTGCGCTCCGAGCGCTGTGCGTGACATGCACGTCAAGGTGAGCGTGTACTGTGCAAGTCGAAAATTGACTCACCTTACAGGTCGTTCAGCCGCCGAGGTTGCTGGATAACCTGCCATTTCGCATGACAAGCATCCAAGCATCGAATAAATGAACTACCAGTTACGAGCATGCACCGTTCACACATGCAGGCTCGCAGCTGCGTGCCAGACAAAGCCTCGGAGAGGGGACATGCTGGAAGGCGGGTGGATGGCTGCAGCTCGAGGGCACAGAGACACGGAAATGTACTCACCACAAGAGTCTTTGACCTCAGACTCCAAACGTAAGCCAGGCATCCCGACGCAAGCACGATGCGCAATCGCATGCTGCCGGTAGAGAACGTCCATGTCGACCGAACAGGAGTTGACAGCGGTTTCACTCGATGATACGGCGGAGGGGCGACGACCGAGGGAGAGCTCGAAGGTGCTGTGAGTCGAGTCAATGCCGTACGGGAGAGGAGGTGGAGGAGCGACTCGGAGGGAGGGATGGAAGCAGCCATGGAGTCGACGGGGGGAAACACAGCCGAGCAGGCTGGGTCGTCGTGGAGTCAAGCATAAGGGAACCCAACGAGCGAGGGCTGGCACACAGTACTTGAGTCATGATGCGGTGCCGAGTGCTGGCGACGGCATCGCTGCTCTCGGACCACGCTCGCGTCGTGTAACCACACCGCTTGCTGCCCCGGTGCGAAGGTCAGCCAGATTTGACACCCGAACAGCTCCGGAAGGTGCCCTGAGGGCAGAATATCTCCGACCTTGAATGCATCCGCGATCAACGGCACAGTCGAGCGTTTTCGCTCGCCAAGCATCATCCCAGCTCCGCATAGTCCCGCAGCACGCCCAGCACTCACTCGAAGACCGCAACGGACGATACACATGGCCGTAACTTGTGACACTCACCTTTTCAACTTTCGCTTGCAGACGTGGCCGGAGAAGGCCCTGCGCGCCACAACGGTCGAAGCCGTAGAGTGGCAGGGAGCGGCCAGGCACTAGTCGAGGCACGTCGCGCTGGCGATGTGCACAAGCCGAGCATCACTATGCCTATCCGAGTCCGCACCAGTCGTCGAGTGACACGAAGCAAGCAAGTAGTGGGTTGCAAGCGATCCAGGAAGACAGAGAGCGAGGCTGCCAGATCAGTATATGCCACGAAGCTTGAGAGCGAGATGCTTCGGGGCCGAGAACTCCACGTCGTCGCCAAGTCCAAGCCGGAGAGTTGCCTAGGCCCAGTTTCAAACAGTGATTGAGTGCGCCACGACGGCCGAACGATGTTCGCATGGGAAACTGTGCGGGTAAGGAGCCGTGGTGGTGGTCGGATGCCAAGCCGGTGAGCGCTTGAGCGCTCAAGCCGATGCTCGGATCCATGGCTAACTGCATCGCGATCGTAGAGGCACTCGATTCACTGCATATTCTACACGTCTCGTTATGTAGAATATTATTTATTCAGAAGTTTAAAAGCCACATCGCATGACCGGAGCGATGATTCTGTGGGAACGACTGGAGCGGCGGCCAGGCCATGCAACAATACCGAAGTTCGGCCGGGAACTACATTCAAGCCAAGTCCGACTCTAAACGGGTGGCTAAAACTATAAAATATACGGATCTGTCTGCCCGATGCCTGAGACCGGACGATGATTGGGGCTGTAGAACCGAATGGCTATTTCAAGGTCAGCGGCTGCCATCCGCAAACCTTTAGAGGTCCGCATGTCGCGGGGATATGTCGCGGTGGAGCAAGGGCAGGTCCTGGATGGTTGTTGTTTATGATGATAGACGGCAGACCTGGACGGAATCGGACACTGGAACGCAAGGGTGAATGCGACAGTCAGCGGAAGGGATGATAATTAGGCTAAGGAATGTCACGTACTTTCTCAGCGGCAGGCAACATCCTAAGCGCGAAATGCTTCCAGCCGTCGTAGCAAGCGGTCCGGTTCCTGACGATTGTGGAACTAGAGACTCGGCCGAATTCCGCGTATGGTTGCAGAGTGAATGTTCTGTGCTGGGGCACAACTCGGACGTGTGGTGCAGCGAGGTCTTCCACCGTGCGATGCAACGTCTAGCTAGACAGCGCACCGTTGAGAACGTGTCCGTAGCAGAGAGTACAACACTTACGGGCCAGGTCCGCAGCGATGCATGTTGCGCCGGCCTCAACGACGGGCACGGACTTGCATTCTGTACGGGTACGGTTTTCGGCCGTCTCGGCCCTGGATGGTTGTTGTTTATGTTGACATACCACATAGAGACGCGAAACACTAATGCCGATTGTGAGCAGCCTGAGGGTAGATCCCGGTATGATACGCACCCTGATTCCGCCGCGTACCTACCATCCTAAGCGCGAAACAATATCGCTATCGCCAAAGGCCACCGATGTGAGTCTTCCTAGCTCTGTCGCACGCAGTATAGAGATGTCCACCATGCCTTGAGCACGAACAACGTGGGGGCTAATCCAGCCTTCTGTCCAGGTGCAGGTCCGAGACGGACACGCCGGTCGACCTGAGTGAGGAACTCCCGGCACCGATGCGTGCAGTTCACTGCGGTCGCTTGAGACGAGAGCTGTAAGCACCTTTTACGATCCGACGTGACTTCATGACATGCGACGCACCGCTGAGAACGTGCTCAGCCGCTGCCCTCAGGCTCGGCTCGTAGTTCTGCTCCTTGCAGCTCCTCCCTCGCCGACGAGCTTCCGAGCGCGTGCAGGCGGACGGCACTGTTCATTCATCATATAAAATATATTCCAACCATCAGCTACGCCGTGAAACGTAGCTCATATCCGAGAGTCGCAGCGTACCTGTATTTCGCCGCTCGCAGTCTTGGCGTGCGGCCGACGCGAAGCGGCCGCGCACCGTCCGTGGTGTGATTCGCGCAAAAATATTAACTGGCTTCAAGACATATCAATGCGCATCCTAAGCGCGAAACAAAGCTCGAAAAGAGTGCAATGCATACTGCGTTTCCGCACGCCCTGCCCAGAGTGAAGCCTCAGCTACTGTTGCCGGATGAAACTAGGACAGGCCGTCGAGGCTGCACTCACAGACGGCGGACGCTTAATAGTACTCCCGGAGGCCTAGGAACTGACAGTGATAAGTGCGCGAGCGTGACAGCACGGCTACGGGGTGCAGGCATCCTGAGTGCGAAAGGTACGGGCAGCCGTCGTGCAGCAACACGCTCACGCCCGCTGTTTACAGTTTGAGCCACGGGCGAAAGGGTTGATGGGGAGGACTTGGCCGCGGCTCAAGGCCGCCATGCTCTCGCCCTCGTCAGCGCGGGATTGGCTTGTCCTGTTGTTCGGCGCACCGGCGAGTACCGATCCCATCCATCGCGGTCCTGGATGGTTGTTGTTTCCGACGGAGCTCGGAGGTGCGCGAGCTTACTGGAAGCTCAGACCGTCAGCAACGTGAGCGTAATTCAAGGCGCGACACGCACCCTAGCTCCGAGCTGCAAAGGCGGCATCCTAAGCGCGAAACGATTTGCTTAGGGCCGCCGCCGTGAGCTTTCCTCGCCGGAACCACATCGCACTACAACGACGTCCGGCCCGTATGAACTGCGGCACGTCGACCTGCAACCTGTCCTGATGTGATCTTCCCTCGTGCCATGAGTCTGACATGAACTCCGCTGCCTGGAATGCGGAATCGCCGGCATGCAGTGCACAGTCCCGTGCAGTTGCTTGCGACCGTTGAGCGAACAGGCAGGGCGACGGAAGCCAGGAATACCTCGATGACAGCCCTCGCAAGCTCAACCCGCCAATAAACTGGTGTGAGCGTGCAGCCCTGTGCACGTACCAGTCGAAAGCATTTTTGCGCGTAAGCAATGCAGCCAAACGGCTCGATAGCCAAGCTCCGCCGCGTACCTGTCTCGTGGCCGCCCAGTCGGGGCACACAGCCGACGCGAAGTCCTTGCACCCACCGGTTGCGATGGCTCGTGTTCGTCGCAAAACAAGCTGCGTGTAATTCCGACACTGTCAGTGCGAAATGAAAATCTATATGAAACAATACGTACAGGCACACTGCGCGCAATCCTGAGCTAAACCTCCCCAATGAAACCCCGGACGGTCTTCGCTGTCGTGCTCGAAGCTCACAGGCCTGCGAATGGCAGTCCCGGGAACCGCACCTCGCACCGGACGCAAGATCGGACCGTTCCGAGTACTCTGTATGAGACAACATGAAACTGAAAGCGACCCCTCCCGGCATCCTGGGCACTCGGTCCGCGAGCGGGACAGACGGCCGATGTAATGACCGACACGGCAGTTTTCCGGGACCTGGAGCGGTGGACGGCCGGGCGAGCGGCATCCTAAGCGCGAAATGCGATGGCGGCCGCTGCGCAATGACCATGCCGCCGTCGAGTGTTCCGAGTTCGCAGTGCAAGGGACGGAGTACGCAGGCTGCCAGGACTTCCAGTGGCCGTGGCTTGAGGCCGTCGCACCGTCGCACCGGTGAACCGCACGGCTGGTGGTTCGGCTGCGTAGTGCACAATGCACGGCATGCCACGGCCCCCGAAAGGCCCAGTCGAAGACTTGGCACCTGCGGACGGCTGGCTGCCGGGTGCTGCAAGGGCAACGAGGTTAGCCGACATCGGAGATGATCCAGGCATAGTGACCGCCACCGCAGAAACATTGTGCGCACCACGCAAATCAGCCACTGGGATCAATATTGAGGTTGCCCCAGCCGTCCGGCCCTGGTTGCTCCTCGCTGGCAGGGGCTAGGAACAGGCGGGGCGCGAGGGGGCGGAGATCCGAAATCGACGAGGGCGGAAGGGTTCGGGAAGGTGGCCCGTGCGCGAGAAGCGGGGAGGGTTAAAGAGCGAGCGTGAGCGGGCAAAGACGAGCATCGTCTCTCCGAGCCCCGTCGTGCACGCCGTCCTTTTCCACCCATGGCCACGCAGTCGCACGCTGTACGCCGACGTCAGCTTTGCCTCACACGGCATGAGCACTCGGCGGTGGCCAGTACTCACCCGGACCGCCGTGGTTCGAGACCGGCGAACATGGGAACGAGGTACGTCAGATTGTCACGGTGGTCCGCTTCGGATGGCGCAAACTGAACTGCTGTGCTTGTCAGGATCGCGTCGAGGTGGCTCTCCGGCAGCTGATCTGGTGCCGGAGAGACAGGCGGAGAGCGGGCGGGGGATACGCAGGCAGAGAGACGTTGTGAGCGAGCAGGACTGCTCGCTCGGTCGGCTTACGGAGCCTGGGTGCGATTCGGGGGCACGGTGGATGGCGGATGTACGCGGAATGCACGGCATCGTGTGGCTGTCGAGCTAAAAATGATGCTGGTCCAGTTGGATGTACGGCGGCAGAGAGGGAGGAACATCGGGGGGCTTAGTTGTGCGGTGGCCCGGTGTTCCTTCCGTAATGCAGCTTGCTCAGGAGCGATTGTTGTGCGAGCCACAGGATGACGTGCCGCGAGTTGTGGGGCAGGACGGAAGAGAGCGGGACTGGAGGCGAGAGTGTCGAGGAAGCGGCTGGGGCGAGTTGACGGGGAAAGAGGCGAGACGAGTGGCCGAGGTCGGCTTGATGTATGCGTGGTGATACGAGGCAGAATGGTCGTAGAAGCGAGAGGAAAGCGGGGAGAAGTGGGGGCGAAGGGCGCGCAGCAAGCGAGAACGAGGCTGCAAGGAGCCTGCAAAACGCGAGGAAAGCAGAGATGACGAGCGCTTATACGAGGCAGAAACGCGATCGAGAGTGTTGCACGAGCCAATCACAACTCGTGAATCGCGGTGAGATCGCGATCGGGCGCGGCGCGAGGATCCCGGGCCTCTCTGCACGGGCTCGACTCACACTCGGCGCACGCCTCTGGGAGGGCCTTGAACCATTTCGCAGGGGAGAGCGACATCCTTCATCTCAAGATCGTACCGACGGACTTGGTGTCTGGGGTGGCCCGTGTTGGAGGGCCAGCCTTTCGGGTGTCGTAGTAGATTTTAATGTGCGTATTTGACTTTCTATGTTCAATGCATGAGGCTTGAGGGGCATATATCGTTTCGAAGCCGGAGGTGTGAGTGGGGTGGAGCGGCGACGGTGCCTCCGGTGAGTTTAGTGCGCTTTTTCTTCGTATACGTTGTGGCTTTGGATTGCTGGATGTTGTTAGGACATTGTGTGCTGTTGTTATGGGACTCAGAGGTACGTCCTCTGCCCATTTTTTGGTCTACGTCCTGCGACACGTCGAGAACAGATACAACATGTCCGCCTTCTTCTGCAAGCCTCCCTCCGGAGTTCGAATGCCCCACCCTCACGACAACCAGGTGATCCACTTCTCCGACCTCCTGTGGATGACATCCGAGATCGCCTTCGCCACCACTCGCTCCGCCTGGACGGACGGATGCAGCTCGTCGAACCTATCCCGCGCACCAAACGTCAGCACACCGCACCCCTCATGGAACCCCCATCCCACACGGTGACGTACCAGAGGAAACTGTCCTGGTCGGTCCCCGTTGCGTCCGTGCACACCCCCGGGTCACCCGTGCTCTCGTTCAGGTCGAAGACGCACGAATGCACGGCGCCGGTGACGTTGAGCGGCGCGGTGCCGTTCAGGTACAGCTGCGGATGCGCAAACATGTCCGCGAAGAGGGAGTGCGAGTCGAAGAAGCCTGCGGCGCATACGTATAGTGAGCATCACTCTGCTTGCTCCCCGCTGTCGCAGCTCACCGATGTGCGCGCCATGTAGGGTCGGGGCGAGGAGCTGGAGTTCGAGGCGGCCGATGGCGTTGCCGGACGTGGTGAGCTCTCTCATGAAGACGCTCCATTCGGTTGTGTTGCGCTGCGCAGTCCAGTACCGGTTCGGATACGAGTCCGCCGAGTAGAGCGGGGTGGTTTCCAGCGGGATCATCTGTGGCGTTTGTGTTCCGAGTCGTCGTTTCATTCCGGTGAGTATCGCGCATTTCTCCTGCCAATGCCATACAGTGCATGCAGACAGGGTGACACTCACGTTCTGGAAGATGAAGTTCCGCGCGCCGCTGTCGTACATCGTCCGCACCCATTCTACCGCGCACGTCACTGTGTCCACGATCGTCACGCCCGGGGTCTGGCTCCCCGTCAGCAGCGCGTTGACCCCGACGTCGTTCGTGCCGATCCAGAGCGTGTAGATCGTGTCCTCGGGCTTGAGCGCGGCGAGCGACCCGTTGGCCTTCTCGGCGAAGAAGGCCGGGAGCTGGGACTCGAACACGGACGGGAAGGGGCGGTCGGTGAGGTTGTTGGAGCATGTCGCGCCGGACTTGGCGAAGGGGAACAGCCCGAAGTTGCCGTCTTCGGACGCGAAGACGGGCCACATGATCCCGCCGTCTGCGTGCCCATCCTGGTGGATGTCGACCCGATGAAGGTGAGTGCTGGTGTATATTTTTTGCTCGGAAATGCGAAAGATGAACTCACGACGTCGGTGTAGGAGTCGCCGAAGGTGACGAGGTTTTTGATCTGGCCTGGGGCGGGCCCAGCGGCGAGGGCTGAGAGCGCGACGGCGTTCACGAGGACAGCGCTGGCGAGGAGCTGGGGCAACATGCCGGACTGTGGACAATGTTGTGCAAGTTTCGGCCTTGAGGTGTCCGCTCCCCTCCATTCCAGCCATTATATCCCCGACGCCCGTCCTATTTTCCGCCTACAGATGCACGCGGGATCCCGAGGCAGCTGCCACCTGACGAACCCATCCATCAACGTGTGCGGACGGGTGGCCGCGTAACGCAAGCGGAGGCACGAGTGGCAATAGGTCCCGGTATGCGTTTCCATCGTTGGCCTGACTGGGTTCTATTGATGGCATGAACGATGCAAGGCAGCATCTGGATAGGGTCGGGGCGAGAGGGCAGCGCTGACCGCTGCGAGTCCGTGCTGACCGGTCTCGGGCTGGTGCGAGTGTTGATTGCGGTGCTTGTTTGCGGGGCACGGCAGGCGAGCGAGAATGGCCAGAGAAACAAACACGGACTCTGGGAGACAAGGGTGCAAGGGAGATGGACAAGGGGCCAGGAGAGATGGACATGGCCAGGAGAGATGGACATGGGGGAGATGGTGCGACACAGTGGAGACGGATTCGCAGTTTTCGAGGCTCACGGGCGGGAGGCAGAGGCTGTCTGCTCGGAGTTGCGGGAGGGAGGCTTCATTGCAAAAATGTACAGTATGTGTACATGGCTACAGAATGTACTTATTCTCCCCTCCGTCCTCCAGGCAAACACGCGGGCTCCAAATACAGGCACTCCCCGCCCCGTCTTGTTGCACGTCTCCGGAGCTCAGCCCCCGCGCGCGCAAACTCTCCGCGCCCTGTGTCGCGTTGGTCTTTGGTCCATTGCGCCCGGGTTGCCATGCCGGCTTCCAGGTCGAAACCCCAGCCGCACACCGCAGTCGCCTGTGCCGGCTGCTCCTGCGAAAGCTCGGGGTCAGGCACACGCACATCTGGCCAGCACGAATCCCACAAATGCAGCCACGCTCACCTTGGGTGCGACACATTCTGCCGGGCGTCCCGTACAGAGTGTTCTCGAGCCATCCAAATCGTCTGAATGGCCCCTACGTCTGGAGCGATATGTCCGTTGTGTGCGACGCGTCGGTGCTCACCATGTCATTCACGCAGGATGGAGAGCGGGCTGTTCCACCGCGCATCCTAAGCGCGAAACCAGTCGCGCGCCGGACTCCTCGTCGCGGAGGCGGATAGCCTGCTGCCCGCTCGGAGGCCGACAAGAGTCCGGGTTGGCAATTGTCGATCCCGGTGGACAATACAGCTTGCAGAGCACCTCGTACGAAACATCGTGCTCAGACCAATTCCAGTGGAACTGGCCCTGCACGACTGCAAAAAACCAGCCGGCTCACCTTGAACTTCGATGTCTGTGGCCGGGCGTCCCGCACACACGTACTGAAGTCTCCCGAGTCCTCGCGACCGCTCGGAGTGGCCGGGAGTACCTCATGGGAGACGACCCCAGTGTGAGTCTCAGCGATGGCCTCCGTGCCACGGGAGGGCTGATACGCAGACTATTATTCAGCTGGCTATGATGCAGACGAGTATTGAGGAAAACTCACCTCTCGACAGCCTCCGTGAGTGCACCCCTTGCTTTCCACAGCGGAATCCGAGTCGACAGCAGGCAACACGGACCCCGGTATCCGGTTCCTCAGTGCGCAAAACTCGTAAAAGAGAGGACGCACCACGCGAAGGGCGACATACTTTGAAGTATGGATCCATGGCCGTCTAATGACGTGCTCCGTTGATGCCATCCGCCGGCGCACTGGAGGTATGGTACTTCGGGATGCATCTGAAAACGCGACCACAACTCACCTGTTCTACAGCCCATGGAACTTGCACTCGCCGATGCTGTCCAAGAATACATAGCACCAACTCTGGTTGCACCAGAGCCGGCTGCGCTCCGAGCGCTGTGCGTGACATGCACGTCAAGGTGAGCGTGTACTGTGCAAGTCGAAAATTGACTCACCTTACAGGTCGTTCAGCCGCCGAGGTTGCTGGATAACCTGCCATTTCGCATGACAAGCATCCAAGCATCGAATAAATGAACTACCAGTTACGAGCATGCACCGTTCACACATGCAGGCTCGCAGCTGCGTGCCAGACAAAGCCTCGGAGAGGGGACATGCTGGAAGGCGGGTGGATGGCTGCAGCTCGAGGGCACAGAGACACGGAAATGTACTCACCACAACAGTCTTTGACCTCAGACTCCAAACGTAAGCCAGGCATCCCGACGCAAGCACGATGCGCAATCGCATGCTGCCGGTAGAGAACGTCCATGTCGACCGAACAGGAGTTGACAGCGGTTTCACTCGATGATACGGCGGAGGGGCGACGACCGAGGGAGAGCTCGAAGGTGCTGTGAGTCGAGTCAATGCCGTACGGGAGAGGAGGTGGAGGAGCGACTCGGAGGGAGGGATGGAAGCAGCCATGGAGTCGACGGGGGGAAACACAGCCAAGCAGGCCGAAGAGCAGGCCAGGTCGTCGTGAGCTCGAGCATAAGGGAATGCAATGATCGAGGGCCGGAACAGAGCTACTTACTTGAGCCATGATGCGGCGCCGAGTGCTGGCGACGGCATCGCTGCTCTCGGACCACACTTGCATCGTGTAACCACACCGCTTGCTGCCCCGGTGAGAAGGGCGGCCGAAATTGACACCCGAACGGCTCCGGAAGGTGCCCTGAGGGCAGAATATTTCCGACCTTGAATGCATCCGCGATCAACGGCACACTCGAGCGTTTTCGCTCACCAAGCATCGTCCCGGCTCCGAGTGGTCCCGCAGCATGCCCAGCACTCGCTCGAAGACCGCAACGGACGATACACATGGCCGTACTTGTGAGACTCACCTTTTCAACTGTCGCTTGAAAACGTGGCCGGAGAAGGCCCTGCGCGCCACAATGGTCGAGAGATCGCGTGGGTGTCAAGCCGTAGAAGCAGCCAGGCACTAGTCGAGGCACGTCGCGCTGGCGATGTGCACCAGCCGACAGTCACTATGTATATCCGAGTCTGCACCAGTCGTCAAGTGACACGAAGCAAGTACGTAGTGCGTTGCAAGTGATCCAGGAAGACGGAGAGTGAGGCTGCCAGATCAGTATATGCCACAAAGCTCGAGAGCGAGACGCTTCGGGGCCGAGAATTCCACGTCGTCGCCAAGTCCAAGCCGGAGAGTTGCCTAGGCCCAGTTTCAAACAGTGATTGAGTGCGCCACGACGGCCGAACGATGTTCGCATGGGAAACTGTGCGGGTAAGGAGCCGTGGTGGTGGTTGGATGCCAAGCCGTTGAGCGCTTGAGCGCTCAAGCCGGTGCTCGGATCCATGGCTAACTGCATCGCGATCGTAGAGGCACTCGATTCACTGCGTATTCTACACGTCTCGTTATCTAGAATATTATTGATTCGGCAGCTAGAAGCCACATCGCATGGCCGGAGCGATGATTCTATGGGTACGACCCAAGTGGTGGCCAGACCATGCAACAATACCGAAGTTCAGCCGGGAACTACATTCAAGCCAAGTCCGACTCTAAACGGGTGGCCAAAACTATAAAATATACGGATCTGTCTGCCCGATGCCTGAGACCGGACGATGATTGGGGCTGTAGAACCGAATGGCTATTTCAAGGTCAGCGGCTGCCATCCGCAAACCTTTAGAGGTCCGCATGTCGCGGGGATATGTCGTGGTGGAGCAAGGGCAGGTCCTGGATGGTTGTTGTTTATGATGATAGACGGCAGACCTGGACGGAATCGGACGCTGGAACGCAAGGGTGAATGCGACAGTCAGCGGAAGGGATGATAATTAGGCTAAGGAATGTCACGTACTTTCTCAGCGGCAGGCAACATCCTAAGCGCGAAATGCTTCCAGCCGTCGTAGCAAGCGGTCCGGTTCCTGACGATTCTGGAACTAGAGACTCGGCCGAATTCCGCGTCTGGTTGCAGAGTGAATGTTCTGTGCTGGGGCACAACTCGGACGTGTGGTGCAGCGAGGTCTTCCACCGTGCGATGCAACGTCTAGCTAGACAGCGCACCGTTGAGAACGTGTCCGTAGCAGAGAGTACAACACTTACGGGCCAGGTCCGCAGCGATGCATGTTGCGTTCCCGGCCTCAACGACGGGCACGGACTTGCATTCCGTACGGGTACAGTTTTCGGCCGTCTCGGCCCTGGATGGTTGTTGTTTATGCTGACACACAACTTGGGAATGCAAAACGCTAATCTAGACTGTCAGCAGGCGGAGGGTAAATCACAGTACGATACGTACCCTGATTCTGCCGCGTACCTACCATCGTAAGCGCGAAACAATATCGCTATCTCCAACGGCGGCCGCTGTGAGTCTTCCTAACTCTTTTGCACGCAGTACAGAGACGTCCACCATGCCTTGAGCACGAACAACGTGGGGGCTAATCCAGCCTTCTGTCCAGGTGCAGGTCCGAGACGGACACGCCGGTCGACCTGAGTGAGGAACTCCCGGCACCGATGCGTGCAGTTCACTGCGGTCGCTTGAGACGAGAGCTGTAAGCACCTTTTACGATCCGACGTGACTTCATGACATGCGACGCACCGCTGAGAACGTGCTCAGCCGCTGCCCTCAGGCTCGGCTCGTAGTTCTGCTCCTTGCAGCTCCTCCCTCGCCGACGAGCTTCCGAGCGCGTGCATGCAGGCGGCACTGTTCATTCATCAAATACAATATTCTGAGCGTCAGCTACGCCGTGAAACGTAGCTCATATCCGAGAGTCGCAGCGTACCTGTATTTCGCCGCTCGCAGTCTTGGCGTGCGGCCGACGCGAGGTGGCCGCGCACCGTCCGTGGTGTGATTCGCGCAAAAATATTAACTGGCTTCAAGACATATCAATGCGCATCCTAAGCGCGAAACAAAGCTCGAAAAGAGTGCAATGCATACTGCGTTTCCGCACGCCCTGCCCAGAGTGAAGCCTCAGCTACTGTTGCCGGATGAAACTAGGACAGGCCGTCGAGGCTGCACTCACAGACGGCGGACGCTTAATAGTACTCCCGGAGGCCTAGGAACTGACAGTGATAAGTGCGCGAGCGTGACAGCACGGCTACGGGGTGCAGGCATCCTGAGTGCGAAAGGTACGGGCAGCCGTCGTGCAGCAACACGCTCACGCCCGCTGTTTACAGTTTGAGCCACGGGCGAAAGGGTTGATGGGGAGGACTTGGCCGCGGCTCAAGGCCGCCATGCTCTCGCCCTCGTCAGCGCGGGATTGGCTTGTCCTGTTGTTCGGCGCACCGGCGAGTACCGATCCCATCCATCGCGGTCCTGGATGGTTGTTGTTTCTGACGGAGCTCGGAGGTGCGCGAGCTTACTGGAAGCTCAGACCGTCAGCAACGTGAGCGTAATTCAAGGCGCGACACGCACCCTAGCTCCGAGCCGCAAAGGCGGCATCCTAAGCGTGAAACGATTTGCTTGGGGACCAGCACCGTGAGCATTCGTCGCTGTAACCGCATTGTAATACAGCAATGTCCAGCCATGTGAACTGCGGCACGGCGACCTGCGACTGTCCTGACGTGACCTTCTCTCACGTCATGAGTCCCAGACGAACCCGGTTGCCTGGAATGCGGAATCTCCGGCGTGCAGGTGCACAGTGCCGTGCAGTTCCTTGCGACCGTTGCGCGAACAGGCAGGCCGAGGGGACGCCAGGAATACCCCGACGACAGCCCTCGCAAGCTCAATTTGCCATTAAACTGGCGTGAGCGAGCAGCCCTGTGCACGTTCCAGTCAAAAACAGTTCCGCACGTAAGCAGTGCAGCCAAACGGCTCGATAGCCAAGCTCCGCCGCGTACCTGTCTCGCGGCCGCCCAGTCGGGGCACACAGCCGACGCGAAATCCTTGCACCCACCGGTTGCGATGGCTCGTGTTCGTTGCTAAACAAGCTGTGTGTAATTCCGACACTGTAAGTGCGAAATGAGAAACAATATGTACCGGCACACTGAGCGCAATCCTGAGCTATACCTCCCTCCCCAATGAAACCCCGAACGGTCCTCCCTGGCGTGCTCGAAACTCGCAGGCCTGCGAATGGCAGTCCCGGGAACCGCACCTCGCACCGGACGCAAGATCGGACCGTTCCGAGTACTCTGTATGAGACAACATGAAACTGAAAGCGACCCCTCCCGGCATCCTGGGCACTCGGTCCGCGAGCGGGACAGACGGCCGATGTAATGACCGACACGGCAGTTTTCCGGGACCTGGAGCGGTGGACGGCCGGGCGAGCGGCATCCTAAGCGCGAAATGCGATGGCGACCGCTGCGCAATGCCCATGCCGCCGTCGAGTGTTCCGAGTTCCGAGTGCAAGGGACGGAGTACGCAGGCTGCCAGGACTTCCAGTGGCCGTGGCTTGAGGCCGTCGCACCGTCGCACCGGTGAACCGCACGCCTGGTGGTTCGGCTGCGTAGTGCACAATGCACGGCATGCCACGGCCCCCGAAAGGCCCAGTCGAGGACTTGGCACCTGCGGACGGCTGGCTGCCGGGTGCTGCAAGGGCAACGAGGTTAGCCGACATCGGAGATGATCCAGGCATAGTGACCGCCACCGCAGAAACATTGTGCGCACCACGCAAATCAGCCACTGGGATCAATATTGAGGTTCCCCCAGCCGTCCGGCCCTGGTTGCTCCTCGCTGGCAGGGGCTAGGAACAGGCGGGGCGCGAGGGGGCGGAGATCTGAAATCGACGAGGGCGGAGGGGTCCGGAAGGTGGCCCGTGCGCGAGGAGATGCGGGAAGCGGGGAGGGTTAAAGAGACGAGCGTGAGCGGGCAAAGACGAACATCGTCTCTCCGAGCCCCGTCGCGCACGCCGTCCTTTGCCACCCATGGCCACGCGGTCGCATGCTGCACGCCGACATCAGCTTTGCCTCACACGGCATGAGCACTCGGCGGTGGCCAGTACTCACCCGGACCGCCGTGGTTCGAGACCGGTGAACATGCGAATGAGGTACGTCAGATTGTCACGGTGGTCCGCTTCGGATGGCGCAAACTGAACTGCTGTGCTTGTCAGGATCGCGTCGAGGTGGCTCTCCGGCAGCTGATCTGGTGCCGGAGAGACAGGCGGAGAGCGGGCGGGGGATACGCAGGCAGAGAGACGTTGTGAGCGAGCAGGATTGCTCGCTCGGTCGGCTTACGGAGCCTGGGTGCGATTCGGGGGCACGGTGGATGGCGGATGTACGCGGAATGCACGGCATCGTGTGGCTGTCGAGCTAAAAAAGATGCTGGTCCAGTTGGATGTACGGCGGCAGAGAGGGAGGAACGTCGGGGGGCTTAGTTGTGCGGCGGCCCGGTGTTCCTTCCGTAATGCAGCTTGCTCGGGAGCGATTGTTGTGCGAGCCACAGGATGACGTGCCGCGAGTTGTGGGGCAGGACGGAAGAGAGCGGGACTGGAGGCGAGAGTGTCGAGGAAGCGGCTGGGGCGAGTTGACGGGGAAAGAGGCGAGAGGAGTTGCCGAGGTCGGCTTGATGTATGCGTGGTGATACGAGGCAGAATGGTCGTAGAAGCGAGAGGAAAGCGGGGAGAAGTGGGGGCGAAGGGCGCGCAGCAAGCGAGAACGAGGCTGCAAGGAGCCTGCAAAACGCGAGGAAAGCAGAGATGACGAGCGCTTATACGAGGCAGAAACGCGATCGAGAGTGTTGCACGAGCCAATCACAACTCGTGAATCGCGGTGAGATCGCGATCGGGCGCGGCGCGAGGATCCCGGGCCTCTCTGCACGGGCTCGACTCACACTCGGCGCGCACGCCTCTGGGAGGGCCTTGAACCATTTCGCAGGGGAGAGCGACATCCTTCATCTCAAGATCGTACCGACGGACTTGGTGTCTGGGGTGGCCCGTGTTGGAGGGCCAGCCTTTCGGGTGTCGTAGTAGATTTTAATGTGCGTATTTGACTTTCTATGTTCAATGCATGAGGCTTGAGGGGCATATATCGTTTCGAAGCCGGAGGTGTGAGTGGGGTGGAGCGGCGACGGTGCCTCCGGTGAGTTTGGTGTGCTGTTACCTCACATATGCTGTAGCTTTGGATAATTAGATGTTGTGAGGGCAGTCAGAGGTACGTCGTCTGCCCATTTTTCAGTCTACATCCTGTGACACGCCGAGAACGTAGACAGCATGTCCGCTTCCGCCTCGTACAACTTGCAAGCCTCCCTTCGAATGCCCCACCCTCACGACAACCAGGTGATCCACTTTTCCGACCTCCTGTGTATGACGTCCGAGATCGCTTTCGCCACCACTCGCTCCGCCTGAACGGACGGGTGCAGCTCGTCGAACCTGTCCCGCACACCAAAGCGTCAGCACACCGCACCCCTCATGGATCCCCCATCCCACATGGCGACGTACCAGAGGAAGCTATCCTGGTCGGTCCCCGTCGCGTCCGTGCATACCCCCGGGTCACCTGTGCTCTCATTCAGGTCGAAGACGCAAGAGTGCACGGCGCCCGTGACGTTGAGAGGCGCGGTGCCGTTCAGGTACAGCTGTGGGCGCGCGCGACCATGTCCGCGAAGAGGGAGTGCGAGTCGAAGAAGCCTGCAGCGCATGTAGTGAGTAACCACTCTGCTCGCTCCCTTCTGTCTCAGCTCACCGATGTGCGCGCCGTGTAGGGTCGGGGCGAGGAGCTGGAGCTCGAGGCGGGCGATGGCGTTGCCAGACGTGGTGAGCTCCTTCATGAAGACGCTCCACTCGGTCGTGTTGCGCTGCGCGGTCCAGTAGCGGTTCGGGTACGAGTCCGCCGAGTACAGCGGGGTGGCCTCGAGCGGGATCATCTGTGGCGTTTGTGTTGCGTTTTTGTTCGCCGTGTCATTCCGGTGAGCATCGCGCATTTCTCCTGCCAGTGCCATACAGTGCATTCAGACAGGATGACACTCACGTTCTGGAAGATGAAGTTCCGCGCGCCGCTGTCGTACATCGTCCGCACCCATTCCACCGCGCACGTCACCGTGTCTACGACCGTCACGCCCGGGGTCTGGCTCCCCGTCAGCAGCGCCCCAACCCCGACGTCGTTCGTGCCGATCCAGAGCGTGTAGATCGTGTCCTCGGGCTTGAGCGCGGCGAGCGACCCGTTGGCCTTCTCGGCGAAGAAGGCCGGGAGCTGGGACTCAAACACAGACGGGAAGGGGCGGTCGGTGAGGTTGTTGGAGCACGTCGCGCCGGACTTGGCGAAGGGGAACAGCCCGAAGTTGCCGTCCTCGGACGCGAAGACGGGCCACATGATCCCGCCGTCTGCGTGCCCATCCTGGTGGATGCCGACACGGTGAAGGTGAGTATTGCTAAATGTGGTGCGCGCATGAACTCACAACGTCGGTGTAGGAGTCGCCAAAGGTGACAAGGTTTTTGATCTGGCCTGGGGCGGGCCCAGCGGCGAAGGCTGAGAGCGCTACAGCATTTGTGACGACAGCGATGGCGAGGAGATGGGGCAACATGCTGGGCGAGTTGTGCAGCTTTCGGCCTTACGGTATCCACTCCATTCCATTCCAGCTATTATATCCCCCGACGCCCGTCCTATTTTCCGTCAACAGAAGCACGCGGGATCCCGAGGCAGCTGCCACCTGACGAACCCATCCATCAACGTGTGCGGACGGGTGGCCGCGTAATGCAAGCGGAGGCACGAGTAGCAATAGGTCCCGGTATGCGTTTCCATCGTTGGCCTGACTGGGTTCTATTGATGGCATGAACGATGCAAGGACCATCTGGATAGGGTCCGGGGCGAGAACGGTAGCGCATGACCGCTGCTCTGCGGTCCGCCATGAGGGCGTCGGCATCTCCGTCTCTCACGAGCATCTTCTTGCGGCGGTCATGGGCCCGAGGATTCGCCAAGACGTCGACGCGTCCGTCACGCAACATATGCCGCGACGTCACGCGACTGTGACGATCTCTCGTTCTGCCCCGAAAGGAGGAAAGGAGGGGGAGGGAGGGATAATTCGAGTCCCGCGCGACCTGCCGCCCCCTCGCGCGGAGGTGCGCTGGGGTTGGGCTACTTGTCTTGGCGCAAGGCGACTCCTTCGAGAAGACGACCAAGCTCTAGCGAGCAATGAGCATCGAGCATCTCGTTGCTCATGACACGGCGCTCAGGGTGGCCGCAATCCATGACGGCGTTCGAGCGCAGAGCGACTCTGCAACGCCCTCGCCATCATCAGCGTCATTGGCGGAGCACTGGCAGAGACAACGGGTGACATGCACTCTTTGACTGACGGTCGGCGAGCTGAAGCATATAGTACTCGCAGGGTACTCGGCCTCTTTCGCGGGGGGGGGGCTTCTGGAAGCCACAATGTAAGCAAGCTGCGAGGCTCAACCCTGGGTCCGGTGAACACGCTGCAGCAGTCAGTGCTCCTCGGACGTACAGTCTTCTAAACTGCGTTTATGCCCAATTATTGATCATGGGTGATACGGCGATGCACGTGGACGAAGGCATTCACAGGGGACCGAGAGCGTGTGTAATGAATCGAGTCACATCCGGATGTTCAAATAATGATGCTTCTGTCGTCGCCCTCTCCTGCACACCTTCCCTTCCCCCAATGACGGTGGGCGTTTTCCCTCAACATCCATCCTTTAGCCCTCCATCAGGGCCTGTCCATCACCTCACCGCGCTATGCCTACAACCCTCCCCATTGAAATAGTAGAACATACTATCGACTTCCTCCACGATGATGTCCATGCCCTCGCATCTTGTGCACTCGCTTCTCGCGCCCTACTCCCCATAGCTTGCTTCCACATCTGGCGCGAGATCACTGTGCCTGTTCGCACTCACCCCCCAGATTCCCGAATGCAGGAGCTCATAGAAATCCTGGACACCAATACCGAGATCGCGCCTATTGTGCAGTCCTTGACCCTGAAGGGCGTCCCAACGCCCCAAGCTTGGGACCGCAAGGAGTATTGCTGGGACGATGCGTCGGGGACTATGAGTCTCTGGGAGAGATTCCCGAACCTCCGGATCCTCACATTCCAATTCCTCAGGTTCGACAAGGGCCTCCACCAGCTGCTGCCCCTTGCCTATTCGCTGCCCCGTCTCGAGGACATCGCCGTGGTCAACTCGCAGGCGTTCCTCCCTCGGAGATACCCCGCCCGCCCGCCATTTCGCGACTCTGTTGTCGCGCTCGATGCGCCGCCGAAGCTTAGGAGCCTCCGTGTCATGGGCCGCCCGATATCGTGGGCCTTCCTAGAGGACCTGGCGAAGCTGCTGCTCGAGCCGGGTATGCTTGCGCCCCTGGACACACTCGACCTGTCGTGCATCTCGCACAGCAGCAACTTCATGCGGGCGACTCGGGATCGCACCGACACGCTACCCTCGCAAGCGTGGGCCCCGGTCATCGCATCGCTCGGGCAGACGCTCCGGCACTGCACCCTCGGGCTGCTCGCGGCCGAGTGTTCTCGTACGTTCTATTTTTCTGTTCGTGCAATGGGCATGCTCGAGCTTACCTGCACTTCGGACGCGGTTGACCGCTTACTTGTCAGCGGCGAACCTCGCGAACCTCTACGAGAGCCTCAAACAGTGCACCCGCCTCCACTCCCTCGGCATCCAGTGCAGCGTCCTGACACCGAGGGACAATAACACCGGTCACTTCCCGTTCGTCTTCCTCGACATGCTCGCAGACGTGCTGTGGCCCCCTAGCGGAGGCCCGCACTCAGGTTCCTCAGCTACAGCTACAGCTACAGTGCCGTTTCCCGAGCTCGACATGCTCTCGGTCGGGTGGCGCCGCGCTCGGGAGCCTGTGCCGCCTGGCTGCGCGGACACGTGCAGGAAGCTCGCGCGCGCCCTCGAGAGCCGCTCAAGCAACGGCTTCAACTTGAAGCGCTTGGACGTCACAGTGCAGACGGACTGGAAGAGGGGCACGAAACGTGGTGTGCAGCAGAGGAAGGTGGCAGAGCAGGAGCCAGTGGTACGGTCGTACTTCGACCAGGTTGTTGCGCCGGCGGGCACGGTGCAGCTCCGGGTCGAAATGACGGTGGATTTCTTGTGCCTGTAGTGATGCAGGGCCCTGCCACCGGAGTGTAAGATACTCGGAGGCGGGAGGAAGACTCGGTTGTGTCAAGAGCCTGTTGGAGCCTACTCGAAGCTAGGAGGAAATAGCGGACCTCGACGGAGGCACTCGAGATTCGTCAGGTGCAAATGTTGGCCTGTCAAATTTGGACGCTGTACGTCAACTGCATTTGGCTGATTGTGTTTCGTCAACGAGCTGGACGGTCGTCGACTGGACAAGGATAGGTAAGGGAGTCTAGATAGCCTCATCTTGGCAAACATGTCGTGCCACGGGCAATGCTGAGTGCGAGTTGAGCATTCGGGAGCCTGCCCGAGGTGACTTCTTGTATAGGAGAAGTTAGCTGTGGTAGCAAAACAAAAAGCAGCCAACTCCACCGGCCTGTGAGCGCAATGAGTAGTTGACATACTTAGAACCGTTGGCTGCGGTCCTCGATATCCTCTTGTTCAAGACTCAGCATCAGAGGAGGGATTCGGAGAAATTCGGAAAGTAGTCATCATGTCGACGTGTTCAACACCTTCAACTTCAACTCGGTACAATTCGGCGGGTCTGAGAACCTGAAGTGAAGATTCAATTATGCTGGGAGCCCCAGAATATGTGTGGAGAGGAATATAAAACCAGAGCCATGCGGATGGAGGATGATCAAGGTGGGACCTGAAGCATTATTAAAATGCCGGCGACTTCGGGATTCGAACCCACCTCTGACAGGACTCGCTATTAGCTCCCAAGTGCCGTGGGACCGGCGTGGGTTACTACGACTGATGAGGAACGTCGAGGATGTCCTCAACACCGACCATCCCTTCCATCTCCTCCTCCTCTCCCGTATCCTGTTGTAGTCACCTTGGCTGACTCTATGTCTGTGGCCGACATTGTTGGATAGGCAATTTTACCAGGTTCGTTGTTCATGAGGTTGAAAGAGTCTCGCGCTGCTGATCATCCGTCAGGAATTACAACCTATGGCCATGTCCATTCCCCTAGAGCTAGCGGAGTATGCAATTGACTTCCTCCATGACGATGTCCACGCCCTCGCAGCATGCGCTCTCGCTTCTCGCGCCCTCCTCCCGAGAGTTCGCTTTCACATCTGGCGCGAGATCACCGTACCCGTTGAAGTTGACCCCCTGCCGCATATCCGAATGCAACAACTATTGGAACTCCTACATAGGAACGCAAATATCGTCCTGATTGTTCAGTCTTTGACCCTGAAGGGTGTTCTGTCACTGCAACCCCGGAACCGAATACGGCAACACTGGGACGACCCTGCCGGCACCATACGTCTCTGGGAGAAATTCCCGAACCTCCGGATCCTCAAATTCCAATTTCTCAGGTTCGACAAGGGGTTACACCAGTTGCTTCCCGTTGCTTACTCGCTGCCCAATCTCGAGGAGATCGCGGTGGAGACTTCGCATGCGATACTCCCCCGGGAATGCGAGGCACGCCCCCCATATCGCGACTCTGTCGTTGCGCTCTACGCACCGCCCAAGCTTAGACGGCTCAGTCTCGTGGGACCATCGATATCATGGTCTTTCCTGGAGGGTCTGGCGAACCTCCTTCTCGAGCCTGGGATGCACGCACCTCTCGACACGCTCGACCTCTCGTGCATCTCCCACAGCAGCAACTTCAAATTCACGACCTGGGACCGCACCGACACGCTTCTCTCACAGGCGTGGGCCCCAGTTATCGCATCGTTGGCGCAGACGCTTCACCATTGCACTCTCGGGCTGCTCTCAGAGGAGTGCTACCGTACGCCGTCTTTTCGTGTCAATGTATATGCACATGCACTTACCTAGGCTCCGTACCAGCCGCGAACCTCGTGAACCTCTACGAAACAGTGCACCCGTCTCCGGTCGCTCGGGATCGAGTGCTGGGTCGCGACGCCCCCAGAGGACAGCCGTGCCATCGGCCACCCCCGCTTCCTCTTCCTCGACATGCTCGCGGACATGCTGGGGCCGTCCGGGATCCCCCCGATGTCGGACACGGGCACGCGCTCGCCCGTGCCGTTTCTGGAGCTCGACACGCTCTCGGTCGCATGGCGTGGGGCCCCGAAGCCCATCCCTCCAGGCTGCACGGACGCGTGCGAGAAGCTCGCGAGTGTCCTCGCAGACCGGTCGCGGTACCTGGCTCTGAAGCGGCTGAAGGTCACTGGTCGGACAGCCCGGCCGCAAGTTCCGTCCATGGGGGGGGGTGGGCAACGGGCGCGGGCGGCAGCGCACGAGCCCATGTTGCGGCCATGCTTCGAACGGGTTGAGGCGGCCGGAGTGCAGCTTCGGCTTCAGCTGTCCTTGGACTGATTGAGCAATGATTCATGAGGGGTGAGCAGCTTCGAAGAGTGACCATGTGTTCGATGGTGAATGTCCTTCGTTTCATATCGCTCACTCTGTTTTATGCCGCTCTAACACTCTTACTTATTGTATACGCGTGTAAGGCTCTGTGTGGCGGAAAATCGTAGTATTCATGTTGTCACTGACTAGTTGCCAGTCCGAGGCCATGACTATAGCCGACGCTCGCACGACGGTTTACTGACGGAGAGACGGGTCCGTGCAGTGGGGTATTGGTGGCGATGCATAACGTCGAGGGCCTCCTGCTGCTGCTACCTGTCGCGTTCGCGTTGCCCCATCTCGACGAGATCGCCTCGGAGGTGACACCCCCTGTGGAATTCCCTTGGTGCCGGTTCAGATCATGCAGCTTGTCGGCCATCGCCCTCGCCGTGCCCGACATACTCAAGCGGCTCATCGTCACTGAAGGCTCGATCTCGTTGCCTTTCCTCGAGGCCATGGAAATGCTGCTTCGCGATCAGTGGATGAACGCGCCGTTCTGATTCGCGAGGGCTCCGAATTCGAATATTAATGTTCAAATGCGGCGAGGCCCGCGTGTGCCGAGTGCAGTGGCCAGGCTGAGGCCAGGCTGAGGTTGTCACCTTGAAGGTTCACATGGACATACAAAGCACTGTATAGGTTGTGTGTTCTTGTCAGCGTATTTCTGAGGAAGGAGTGAAGACATAGTAGTAAGTAGGAAGTACGTGCAACCTGCGGAAGCTAGCCTCTCACTCTGCATCGCGAACTTGAGTTAAAGCTCAAATTTGTGCTTGTCCTGTGCTGCCCTCTCGAGCGGCTATTGTCGGCGCATACTTTGCTCGAGACCACCATCACCTCCTCCTCGTCTTCCTCGTCTCTCATGCTCTCACTTATTCTCCCTGTGTATTGACGATATTGAACAAAAGGAGATTTTGGGAGGCATTTCAGCACGAGAGGTATTATGCTCAGTTGGTTCAGTTGAGTCGTGTTCAGCTTTTCATGTTCGTCGTGGTCACCGTCAGCAACACGAGAAGAGTCCCGATTTGTACGCCTCTATCCTGCAATCACACATGTATTTGCTTATACCCCTCGAACTCGCTGAGTATCCATCGACTCTCCACGACGACGTCCACACCATCGCGGCTTGCGCATTCTCTTCTCGCGTCCTCCTCCCAAGAGCTCGCTTTTGGGACTGGGGCGATGGTCCTTATGCTCATCGACGGCGACCTTTTACACGCAGGGCTGCAAGGATTCTTGGAAATCCTAGGTACCAGCGCCGATGTCTCACTTACCATGACCCGGGCTTCGAAGCCTGCAAGACTGCTACTATTCGCCTGTACTGAACACTGGCACTGGCAGGCGTATACCTGATTATTCTATCTCGAGACCAACATTATCTACTTCCCCTTGCGCACCTTCACCTCAAAAGGGCTCATGGCAGCGGGACACTATTCCTCTCACCCCTCTCGCTCACCCCCAGCTTTGGCCCGCGCCATCTGCTCCGCAAACCGCTTCAATGCCGCATCAGGCGCGTCAGGCCCCACGCACACGGCCAAGTTCCCATTCGCCTCCTCCGCGACGCGTCCCGCCATCGCACACATCCCCTCCTCAAACGCCGCGACCTTCTGCGCCACTGCGCCCGCGTCCCCAAGCTTCCCCTCCTCGTGCAAGCCCGCAAGCGCTAGCCCGAGCTCGAGCCCGTCGAGTAGCGCGAGGTTCGCGCCTGCGCCCGCGAATGGGCTCATGAGGTGCGCCGCATCGCCCAGCAGCGTGACTCCAGGGACGTGGGCCCACCTGTGTCCGACAGGGAGTGTGTACAATGGACGAGGATAGATCGCGCTCTCGTCGCAGTAGTCGATGAGCTTCATCATCCACCCGGCCCACCCCGCGAACTGCTCCTTCAGGACCGCCTTGGCTGCGGCGGGGTCTGCGACGGGGACAGCCCACGATTCGGGCGCGCGGAGCCAGGCGTACGTGCGGATCCGGCCGTCGCCGTTCACCTGCGCGCCGATCATGCGCGAGTCCTCCATCGCGAACATGCTGCCGCGCCCGATGTACGCCAGCGTGTCTGCGAGCGCGGGGAGCTGCGCCGTCTCTGGCGTGAGCGAGATCTCGACGCCGTTCACGCCCAGGTACTCGGGCGTCGCGGGCGAGACGAGCGCGCGCACCCGCGAGTTCGCTCCGTCTGCCCCGACGAGGAAGTCGGCGGTCGTCGTGGTGCCGTTGGTGAAGGTGAGCTCGTGCTGGCCAGCGCCGAGGGGGCGCACGGAAGCGAGGCCGTGGTCCCAGTTGATGAGGTGAGGGGGGATGGCGTCGAGGAGGATCTGGCGGAGGACGGTGCGGTCGATCTCGGGGCGCAGCTCTTCGCGGCTCCGTGGGGGCGCGCCGTCGCCACCGCGCTCCACGCGGATCGTCCCAGAGGCGTCGCAGATCCGCCCCTCGTCGCCCTCGGGACGCGAGTGCTTGTCGAACTCGGCCTGGAGCCCGTTCTCGCGCAGCGCGCGCTGGCCGCTCTTCCACCCGAGATCGAGCGTCCCGCCGAGGTGGGCGCGGCTGCCGACATTTGTGTCGCGTTCGTAGAGGGTCGCGGGGATGCCGCGGCGGTGGAGGGTCAGAAGGATGGCAAGCCCTGCGAGGCCGCCGCCGATGATGGCGATGCGGGGCTGGCCGGAAGTGGAATTGGAGGACATGTTTGGAAAATCGACTGTGGTGTGTTGTGAGTTGGGCTTGTTCGTTGCAGCGAATACGAGTGCCTGCCGGATGAAGAAGTGGCGGTTTGTGTTGTTCGACGACGACAGTTGACTCTAATGGTCCCTTATATGTGTCCTTCAACTCTGATATGCCCGGCAGCAGTGCGTGGATGAGGCTTCATGTCGGCACACTCGATTATCGAGGAGCGGTCTGTGTACGTATGCCGTAGTCGCCATCGAGCGAACTTTCTAGCTCTTTACTTCGTCGGGGTTCCAGTGAGAGGTTATGGAGCTCCTGCGCAGCATATTACGTGTTTCGGGAGCCCGGCCGACTACGTTCGTCATGGTCCACGCCGCGGGCGAGTACACCAACCAACTAGTGTTTCTGCCTCAGAAATTGCAATTAAGTCATACGGAAACCCACGGACAGCTGTGGACAAAGATGGTTTAGGATGACTTCGACGTTGACCAGCTTCGCCACGTCTGTTTAGCCTGACTCCCTGCCGGGAGAACGCGCAAGGCCGGCAGCGCCTGCGGCCACGTCCTGACGGAGAGGTGGGTAGATGTTGGACATTCGTGCTCGTGTAGAAGTATGAATGGAGCACGGAGTCACTCTGTGCGTGTGAGTGGTCAGTTTCTACTGTGTAGGCTTCCTGCGTTTCTTCGTTCCGGCGGCGGATACCTCGAGTGCGGACCAGCTGCGTCGCTCGCTGCCTTCTTAACACCCCTCTTCCCTTCTTTCATGCCGTCAATTGCACAGTCGCTCGCGCTATGCTCCTCATCTCAATCGCAGTCCCACAAACTATCACATTTCCGTCTGTGTCGCAGTTCGCCGCACAATCACGGCAGCACTACATACCGACTTTGCGAGCACCGTTGGCAGTCAACGCACACCAAGGATCGGAAACAAACTCAAGACTGCACAGGGTCGTTCTCCGCAAAGTACTCATGGTTGTCCGCGTTCATCATCATCGCTTCGCCCGGCTTGCTCCTTGCGAGCTCCTCCGCACCATCCTGTCCATAGGCGTAGTCTTCCGTACCGCCGTTCGCCGTGAAGTGGGACGCCTGAATGCGACCTCGCCATCAGACTGCAAGATCTCACGAAGACACGCAAGCCTAACCCGAACTCACAAACGCACCTCGTGGATGAGCGTCACCGCCTTAAAGTCCGTCCCCATCCTCCGTGCCGCATGCCAGAACGCCCCGCAGAAGTACACCTTGTCGAGCTCCCCAGGGTTGACCATCGCGTACGTCCCCGGGTCGATGCATGAGCAGTCCTACGTGAAATTGTGCGCGGCGATGTGCGCAAAGTGGTCCTGCACGATGGCGTGTTGTGCATGTGTGTACATCCCAAACCACGTTTCATAAAGCGCAGAAGACGCGTTCACTGGCAGCGGACTCACAGGGAATGGACTGCAATAATAACTGGCAGGCGTATATTGATTATTGTAAGTGGGGGCATCTAGTATTATCCACCTTCCCCGCGCAACTTCCCTTCAAGGGACCCATAGCTATACAACATTCTGTTCACCCCTCACGCTCGCCGCCCTCCGCCGCACCCATCTGTTCTGCAAACCGCTTCAGGGCCTCCTCAGGCGTGTTAGGCCCTACGCACGCAGCCAAGTTCCCGTTCGCCCCCTCCGCAATGCGCCCCGCCATCGCGCACATCCCCTCCTCGAACGCCGCCACCTTCTCCGCCACCGCCACCGCGTCTCCAAGCTTCCCCTCCTCCTGCAGAGCCGCGAGGGACAGCCCCAGCTCCAGCGCGTCAAGCAGCGCAAGGTTCGCCCCCGCGCCCGCGAACGGGCTCATAAGGTGCGCCGCGTCCCCGAGGAGGGTGACCCCAGGGACGTGCATCCACTTGTGCCCAACAGGGAGGGTATAGAGAGCTCGGGGGTAGATTGCACGCTCGTCGCAGTACTCGATGAGCTTCAACATCCAGTCGGCCCACCCGACGAACTGCTCCTTGATGGCCGCCTTGGTCGCAGCGGGATCGGCCAAGGGGACGGCCCACGACTCGGGGCCGCGGTGCCAGGCGTACGTGCGGATACGGCCGTCGCCGTTCACCTGGGCGCCGAGCATGCGCGAGTCCTGCATCGCGAACGTCGTGCCGCGCCCGACATTGGCAACCGTGTCCGCAAGCTCGGACAGCTTCGTCGTCTCCGGCGCGAGCGAGATCTCAACGCCGTTCACCCCGAGGTACTCGGGCGTCGCGGGAGAGACGAGGGGGCGCACGCGTGAGTTCGCCCCGTCCGCCCCGACGAGGAAGTCGGCGGTCGTCGTGGTGCCGTTGGTGAAGGTGAGCTCGTGCTGGCCGGAAGTGCCGAGGGGGCGCACGGAGGTGAGGCCGTGGTCCCACTTGATGAGGTGAGGGGGGATGGCGTCGAGGAGGATCTGGCGGAGGACGGTGCGGTCGATCTCGGGGCGGAGGACTTCGCGGGTGCGTGGGGGACCGCCGTCCTCGCCCTCGCCCTCGCCTTCGCCCTCGCCGCCGTGCTTCATGTGGAGCTTTCCGGAGGCGTCGTAGACACGCATCTCGTCGCCTTCAGGGCGCGAGTTTTTGTCGAACTCGGCCTGCAGCCCGTTCTCCCGGAGTGCGCGCTGGCCGCTCTTCCACCCGAGGTCGAGGGTGCCGCCGAGGTGCGCGCGGGTTTCGACGCTGGCGTCGCGTTCGTAGACGGTCGCGGGAACGCCGCGACGGTAGAGCGTCAGGAGGAGAGCAAGCCCTGCGAGGCCGCCGCCGATGATGGCGATGCGGGGCTGGTTGGAAGTGGAGTCGGAGGACATGTTTGGGAATTCAACTGTGATATGTGGTGAGTGAGAGCTGTTCGTGGCAGAGAATATGAGTGCGTACCAGATGAAGAGGTTTGGAGGTTGCTGTTGCTCGACGACGACAGCAGACCTATGGTATATATGCGACTTCTCGGAGTCTAGTATGGCCCGCGGCGGCATTGCACGAAGTGTACTCCATCACTGCAAACTCGATTGTCGTGAAGCGGATGGGGTACGTATGTCGTAGCCGGCACCAGGCGAGCTTCTAGCTCTTGACTCTCGTGGTTCCAGTGAGAGGTTAGGGAGCACTTGCACAGCATCTTACGTGTCCTGCGGCGCGAAGACGCGCAGACTACTTGGGCCGGCCAGGTTCGTCACGCATCATGGTCTATGCCGGCGGGTACGTACACCGCGGAACTCCCAATTGGGACATACAAGAAATCAAGAAGTTAACGGCCGCGGATCAGCATGGTTTGGCGCATGATCTCGACAAACTTCGCTGGCACTACGGCTGCTGCGCCAGTGATCGATTGTCGTTCAAGTTCCTTCCACCCGGGACTGCTAGCTCTGAGCTCGTCCAGCGACATACCGTCGCTGGCACCGGTGCTACGGTGGCACCGGGAGATCAGATAGATGCGGACTCCGTGCTCGTGGACGATGGGTTGATGGTATGGGCAAACCAGCGGCGGGGTGAGTGGCCGTTCGGCTTGTGCGATGTGCAGCATTACAGCCAGGCTGGCTCGTGGGCACCGGGCGAGCCGCGTCTTCTTTGCTGTTCGTGTTCAGGCGGAGGTGATGGGGCGCGTGCTTCGCAGATGCTAGATGATGCGGGATTGTCAGTGCTCTGGCTGGTGCTGGGCTGGTGTAGTACTCGAGTGCGTCACGGTCGGCGCGGGGGTTACGTATCCTTTTGTGGATATGGGTCGGTCGCCCTCATCTGGATAGCTGCAGTCGGTCTAGACCTTTGGGGCGCTGAAAGCTTCAGTAGTGAGTAGGTAGGTTGACGGTAGAATCGAAATGCGATCAAGCGCACCTCTAGTAACTGCGCTCGGACGTCGACTCG
The DNA here is from genome assembly GCA_002900995.3 of Ganoderma boninense. Lineage (NCBI taxonomy): Eukaryota > Fungi > Basidiomycota > Agaricomycetes > Polyporales > Polyporaceae > Ganoderma > Ganoderma boninense. The sequence goes on from CM035311.1 coordinate 3,371,894, forward strand.
GCAGATGAAGGATTTTTGTTGGCCATTCCTCACTACCGCCGCCATGGATGGCCTTCCTTCTCGAGGTGCGCGGCCTCCCGGCAGGTCGGAATCATAGGATTCGTTGTAGCCTATTGTAGCTCAGCGGCCCCAGGCCGAGCATCTGCGCATGCCCGCCTTGCGTCTCTTGTCCGAAGATTCGCCGGGCCTGCGAGGCTCGCTGAGACCGCTGGCTAGCCCCCATCGGCACTAATACGGCTGCGTCCTCCCCACTACATATTTACCTCAAGCTGGCATAAAGCAAGGAATCAAGGACCCGAGGTGCAAGATCAGATTTTCATTGAGTTCAACAGGGCCGGCCGGCAGTCCCCAGCGGGAGGGAGAAGGGGGATTAAGATTGCTGTTGTTCGAGTGGTTGGACTGTCTTGAGCCGAGATGTGCTCTAGTATTGAGCATTCCGCCTGGATACGCAGAGGTACTGGCCGGCGTGAACAGCCTGGGAGAGCCCTGGTACCAAAGCTGGTAGTATCTCCGGCCGTTAGCCTTTGCTTGCGGACCCGTCATTCTGAAGATGACGGGCGGGCATGCCTGGGTATCTAAGTGACGTATTAGCTTCTGAACCCAGGCACGAGCTCCTTGACGGTAGTCACCAACTCGTCGAGCATCTCCCTGGGTGATGGACGTCGGAGAATGCATGCCATAGATCGAGGAACAGTGCACGAACGACAGGCATTCCGCGATGTGTATCCTGCAAGCCGACAGCCCGTCAATCGACTCTGGTGCGCAGTGAAGAACACTAACTTGTGCCGCAATTGTGCGCAAAGACCTGAGCTAGCAGGCGTAGTAATAATCGGAATACGCCCTGTACAGTGCCCTTCGGGTTGTTTTTGATCGCTTTCGGCGGCCGACTACTTCATGACGTGGAGTCACAACTATGTAAGATTTTAAAAACTCACAAATTTTATAGCAGTTATTTGAACAGTGGTTGTCCTTATCGTATGCAGCAAGAGCCCTAGTAGGCTACGGACGTCAGACGAAGAGGAGAAGACTCAGAGAGATAATTAAATTATGTACCTTCTAATACCTTGCTTGACAAGAAGGAGGAGGAGGAAGAGTAGGCCCTAGGGCATCATTTTTCGCTGTTTCCCCCGTCCCTCCGTGTAATGTTACGTAATATCCCCAGCAAAGAACAGGCGCCTAGAGTCAGAGTGTCTTCGACCTCGACGACCACCATCTCCTCTTCCTCCTTCTCTTCACCTCGTCCTCTCTGATAGTATCTACCATGTCGGGTGACATTGGGCTGTAGGGAGAACCTTTCAGAGTGTCTAACAATGGACAGGTGCGTTCTCTCATTTAGCTGAGTCGAGTTCAGCTATTCACAGTGTGCATAGGTATTAGGCGTTGATTGTGGGGAGTGGGGACCCTCAACCGCAAGAGAAGAGTTCTTTGTCGTACGTCTCAATTCAGCAATTATAAATGCCCCTGCCTGTCCTCCCTGAGGTCGCGTGACACGCTCGACGACGATACCCATTCCCTCTCGCTCTCCTGCAAAGCTTTGGAGTCCTGGACGCCAACGCCGATATCGCATTGGCCGTTCATTCGTTGCCCCTGGATGGTGTCGTGTCACTCAAATCGCGGACTCGAACCGCATACAGCTCCTGGTCCTGAGGCTCGTCAACCTCAAGTCCAGCAACAGCATACCCCGCTACTACGCATTCCTTTCCATCGGCGCAATTGCGTAACCCCTGTAGTCTGGTACGAGCTCACCGTTTGCTCCATGCAAAGCGCTCTCCCTTGAGTAGCACGAGTAGCGGATGGTCTAGGGCTGCGCGGACGTGTGCACGACGCTCGTGAGGGCTCGAGCACAGGACGCGATGCCACCATTTCCTGCGTCTCGTTGTTAATGAGAAGATGAAGGCGAACCCGGGCATAGGCACCATTGGCCGTTGTATTTCGATCTCGAAGGAAGACTAGGTGGGCGGCGCAGGACACAATTCTGTGGTCGCGCATATCGAATGGAAATTGTGAGTCGATCTCCCTTTGCTTCATGTCTCCTCGTATTATTTCCCTGATGGTCGCGAGAGATAGAATCTGTCCTTCAGAGAAGTCGATTGTATCATACGTCTGTGTAGTAACTCTACTAGTACAGGATCCTAAGCTATGAAGATTGTCGCGCTCAACCCAAACAAATACAGTCTGCATACCACCGATCTTGAAACAACGCCGTCATGCCATGCTTTCCATCCTGAGAAACGATTAGACATAAGCTTGCACTTTTAGCCACGATGGTCTCCGAGAGATGTCTCTCCACCATCTAGTCAATGCGTCTAGGTTAGTGCTCTATATTCATTCGCACGGCCAGGTTTCCTGACCTGGCGATGTTTGGATACTCTTTGGTCCTGAGGTAGTTGAATCCCGCATCGTCAACCAAGGAGCCGTAAAAGAGGTGGAATATATCAACAAGCGAAAACTCCTACAAGTTGCAAAAGTGAGTCCGGCGCAGCCGAGCGTCTCATGGTCGCGACTTACATTGCCCGCCATATATTTCTGCTTGGACAGGATCGCTTCGTACCCTTCAAGCTTGGCTTCCAGGGCTGCGCGATAGTGATCCAGGATCTCCTCGCTGACCACTCCCTCGTCGCCCCATAGGCTAATGCGCGCGCTACTAGTAAGCACAGCACTCCCCCTTCACGCCCGATGCCAGGAGAGAGTGCTTACTTTTTGAAGTGCTCCTCATGCACGAGCCCGTACGCCGCGCGGTCAAAGTTGTGCTCTTCGACGCTCGCCGCCTGCTCGAAGAGCGCCGTCTTGCGCACGTCCGCGGGGTCCGGGATCAGCTTCCCGATGCCGCCGTACTGGAGCGCGAGGTAGCGGCAGATCGCGCGGGACTCGTAGAGGACGAAGCCGTCGTCATCGATGTAGGGGACGAGCCCGAACGGCTGCTTCGCCTTGTAGGCGCGCGTTTTGTGCTCGCCGCGGAAGATGTCGACGACGATCACCTCGTACGGGACGCTGAGCTCCTCCAGCACGCACTGGACGGTCTTCGTGCACGTGAGAGAGGGGAACCCGTAGAGTTTGAGGACCATGGCTCCGGGGTCGGGGTCAGGGTCAGGCGACGCGACGCGAGCGGGGACTGAGTGCGGTCGGAGGTCGGAAGAGGAGGTCGTGAGTGGCGGCCTGCACTGGCTGTTTTATCCCTGTGTGCTGACGAACCGCACGCGAAGAACAGACCTTACGTGTGCGGGTATCTGGACCCTCAGAAGGCGGCTGCCTTCCCATCGCGCTTCTCTGCCTGGACGCGCTGTCAAGAATAGGGAATCCGTGCACGGATCTGGGGCGCAGAGCACCCATTTCGAGCCGAGAGTTGGGTGAGACGGTCACATGGAAGCCAGATCGTAGAGCATATCTGATACGCCAATGCATTGTTTTAGACGAGACGGCCTTGGCCGGGATGCGGTGATTTCGTTGAGTGCCACCCATCCGTTCGTCCGTAACTCTGCCCTTACCATGCAACTGCCCTACCGTGGTAGCATGCCCCGACCACGCCGAAGTATCGACAAGCACTTACGGTACAGACGGGGACAGCTTCGGACCCGGTCTCGCGCCCAGGATGCTAGCGCGATGGGGACCGCAGTGCATGAAAGCCTGCGGAGGGGCATCCAATGGAATCCGCACACATGCTGTGGCTGAGACGCGCGTGCGCGTCGAATGTCGGATGATGACGATACCGATCCCGGGGCCAAGGTGAGTAGGATGCCGGTATCATCTAACGTTCTGACAATCTTCGACTTCCCAGATCAACGGTGACGTTATAAGGCAATTTCTCAGCGCTCAGCGCTCGCCGGCCACAGCGCCTTCTGCAGATGAATGCAGATTGCCCGTCGACATGGCCGCGGCGCACCGTTTGGCGTGTATAGCCTTGCAGCGCATGATGGATCGGCGCACTGGACAGACGTAAGCCGGCAGGGTCAAGGTACGTGCTCCATGTGTATCGACATAGAATTGAATGTTTGGGAAATCAAAGAATGTCCAACCTCTGCTCTGCATTCCGCTACTATCAAATGCCACTGCAAGCTCGCTCGCAACCATCAGGACAGGCCGAACGTGAGTAATGTTCCTCGGACGTGCGCCGAACCGAAGTTGAACCCGTGGCATTTTGATTGTTCGTGGCACCGAAGTCGGTCAAGTAAACTTGAATATGACCCCTGTTCCAACATATCGTTCATACATTTTCCCGACAATACGTCCACAAGTTCACACACCGGAGCCGCCCCACGCAGGACTCTATGCGGAAAGAGCCCGGTCTTCTAGTCCCAACCGTCCACCGTCGCAGTCCGGTCGATAGCCCGGTCTCCCACGTCTATTGTGGCCAGCTTGCTTCGCAAATACCACCCGCCCTCGAGTCGCGCAGGCCATCATGTTCGAAGACCGGAGATGAGCATTTTCACAGCCGGGAGCGCATCGCCCTTCCATGCACCCTGTCGTGTTCTATCGCGGGACGCCCGGCCGGAGTACCCTGGCAATTGAGTTGCCATCCAGGTGCTACGGATGCCGGTTTGGACCCTCGAGCTCCAAGATTTACACCGAGATGAGAGGGAGGGATCTGCGAGGTGGAGCGGTCGCCGACTCGCCACCTTCCGAGTACCTTGCTCTCGCGGAGGCGTGCGGTGCGATTCCGGGTCGTGCTCTTCCCGTCTTCGTCCGGACTGCAGCCCGCTGTACTTCCACGCGCTTGCGAACGCCGTTCATGGCCGAAAACCATCCGGGAACGATCGAGAGGACCCTGCGATAAAGGTCACATGCCAGCTTCCATCCGGGATGAGGCTGCCCAGTTTCTATTTCGTGTTTCCTCTGACAGACTTCTTCGGGATATTGGGCCTTGCCGGCCCCCCCCCTGTCGGTACTCGTCACGGTACTGCTCCGCAATTAACTCGCCGTGTGCATTTTGGAAACCTATAAGTGACGGTTCGTATCCAGCCGGTTAAAGAGGGTGATTCTATCCTGGTGCATTTACATGTTCTGCAGGCCCTCCAGCTTCATAGAGCTACCGTCAAGTGTATGGCTGATACCCGCTTTGGAGCTGTGAAATGCGCAGAACGACCAAACATGGTGAGCCGCCAGAGACAACCACCAGTATATTCGCCTATTTCACGCTCAAAGTAGAAAGCCCTGCAGTACTGGCAAAGTCTCGTTGGTGCCGATGTCGGGAAGCAAACGAGTATATCGAACATGGATGGCGGAATAAAGTTCAGCACTGCCTCTATGTACCTCCTTCGCGTGGACCCACCCCAAGTTCAACTTTTCAATTTGATCTCGAACGCCAGCGAACACCCTGCCGCCGTGGGCATTGCCTTGGGCCAAGCACTAGTATATTTACAGCAGGGCTCTCGGTCAAGGTGCCGATTTCGGGGAGTTGAGCGTAAGAGCTGATGAGTCATGCAGCGCTTCGGGAGCGCAGTCGACTTGGACTTCGACGTGTCCGCTCGAGTTTGCCTCTTCTGTCGCTGACACGTCGTTTTTTACTAGGGATCCGGAAATCTCGCCATCCGAGTGCAAGTGGCCTGGTATAAGTATTCAATATCATGTCATCGGAAGAAGAAGAGAGCGCCATCCCTGCCTTCAAGAAGCGCAAACTTCAGCGCGCATGCGACTATTGTCGACGCAAAAAGGGTAAGCACTGGTCAAGTTCATGCCGTTGCAGACCCTAACCAAACATCTTCAGTCAAATGTAAGTTTCATTCCCCGAACTGGCAGAAGCTTGGTCGTCTTATGGAGACATACAAGGCGATGGATCGCAGATGCCCAACAACCGCTGCTCAAGATGCACGGCGCGTCGCACCGAGTGTACATATGTTGAGGGTGACGTACGCAATTTTTATTACGTCTTACCAGGGTGATTCTTAACGGCCCATCGTCCAGAACGTTCGGAATTACCACCGAAGGTTGGTGTCGTTCTACTTTGTCCCCTCCCGTATACGTGGTGGCGCTCTCCATGCCCACAGTAAACGAAGCCCACAGCTGAGGCGTGCGTGTGGATGCCGAGAGACGCCTCGGCCTTCACACGGGGATAGTCCATCGCCGCCGTCCATTGCATGTGAGACGGAACAATATTGTTTATTTCACCTGAGGAAGTACGCATGCCTTCAGCGTGATTGACGACACAAGTTACAGGTACGTCGAAGAACTCGAAAGTCGCCTCGAGCGCATGGAGACGCTCATGAGCAAGGTAAAGGGCATTCACATACCTAACCTCGATATAGCTCAATACAATGAGCTTCTAGATTTGTCCTGACGCGGACGTCGCCCATCGGCTCGATGTTCGCGAATCCGACAAAGATGCCGCTTCCGCTCCGGGTCTGTCGCCGGCATTCGAAGGCTCGCATGGCGGCGCGTCTCGCGTATCGGCCTTGATTCCCCCCTCGACGCTCGCCGTCACGCCCGCGACACTATTCCCGGCCTCTCCTGACCATCATCACCAAAGCGAGGAAGAGGATGGAGACATAGACAGGGAGATCGCTGAAGGGATCGGCAAGCTCTCTCTTGGCGCACATCCGTTCCGATATCATGGGAGGTCGAGCGGTATGGTATTCATACGGTCTACCATTGCCTTGAAAAATGAATTTACCGGATCAACACCTAAGCCCCCAGGAGACAGACAGCACCCAGTGAGTCTAGCCAATCACCTTTGTGATCCCGGGTATTGTGTCTTAATGACACTTTCTCTCAGTGGGTGACAGCCTTGGTGGAAGACGCCTTGCCAGTGTTCGAAGAGAGCAGTTTCCCACCTCGCGATCTGATGGGTACGCTCGTGGACTTGTACTTCCGCCACGAAAACTGCCACTACCCGCTCCTGCACGAGCCCACGTTCAAGAAATCCGTCGCGGCCGGGCAGCATCTGCGCAACGGCGGTTTCGGGGCGACCGTGCTGCTGGTGTGCGCGATCGGCTCGCGGTTCAGTCGCGACCCTCGCGTGCTTCTGCAGGGCTCGATCCATCACCACTCCGCTGGGTGGAAGTGGTTTACGCTTGTCGAGAGGGCGCGGAGGCTGTCGTTTGGACCTGCGAAGTTACACGACCTCCAAGTATACGCAGTACGTATTTCCAATAGATTGTCCTCGTGCACAGCGGCTCAAATGTCTGCGCTTGCTTTCGGTATAGCTCATGGCTATGTTCCTTGATGCAACCACCGTGCCCCAGGCGACCTGGTCGGTCATTGGCACAGGCGTCAGGGCTGCGCTTGAAGTCGGCGCGCACCGCAAGAAGATGTATGCTCCAACACCCAACGTCGAGGAGGAATTGTGGAGGCGCGCTTTCTGGTACGTCCTTCCACGCTTCTCCCCTCTTCGCTATAAATTCCATTTTGATCTTCGATTCCTGTAGGACGTTGGTGCTGCTGGAATGGATTTCGAGCCACGCCTTCGGTCGCCCATGCTCCATTCATGACGAAGAGTGAATCACACGTCTCCGAAATATCCTCCATCGCTGACAGTCGTCACAGTTTCGACGTTTCGCTGCCAACTGAGTGCGACGACGAGTATTGGTTAACTTTGGACGGAGAACCGTTGTTTAAGCAACCACCTGGCAAGCCGTCCAAGGTGTCCAGCTTCGTCTGCATGCTCCGACTGTGCCAGGGACTGGCCTTAGCAAACCGAACGATTGTGAGGATAATCTCGCGAGCACTTGATTTCAGAGTTAATTCTTCTTCAGTTCACCACGAACAAGTCGAGGGCGCAACAAGGGGACTCCGACGAGCAATGGGTACAACGAATGGTAATCGAGCTTGATTCAGTGCTTAACAAATGGGCAGATTCGCTCCCTCATCATCGTAAGCCTCGCTTGTCTGTTTTCACCGCATTCGTCGCTCATTACGGCGCACATGTGGATATTCCCCTCACAGTGCGATGGAATCCGGAAGAGGAGAATGAGGTGTTCCTGACACAGGCTGCGACGCTCGCCACATGGCACCAGGGGCACCAAATCGCGGTCCATCGCTCCTTCATGTCTTCCCCAGGGAGTCGCGAGTCGCCCATCTCGCTCCCTTCGACTATCATCTGCGCGAACGCCGCTCGAGCCTCTATCCAGATCGCAGAGGTTTTGCACAAGCGAAGAGGAAGCCTCACGCACAGAAACACTGTGAGTGTGGTGCCGCACGATGATGTTTTGCTGACGCATTAACTCCCGATTATCATGCGGGAAGGGCATCGTATTCATGGCCGCGACGGTCTTGATGGCGAACATGCTCGGCCTGAAACGGTCCGGTCGGACGGTTCATATGGAGAAGGATATTACGCTGGTGCGACGGACGGCTGAAATGCTCAGGTCGTCGCGATACGAGTGGGTCCCTCCCTGTGTTACAGGGCGAGTGGCTCCTAAACTCTCGATTGCCATTCAGAACACACTATGCAGACTCCCTAGCGTTTGTGGATTGTCTGATTTCACCTATCTATATCGTCTCTAACGGACTGTCTAGAGATATTCTGTGCGATCTGATATCCGGCGTGACTCGGGCTGGGGCTATTTCTCGAGGGGCGAGGGTACAAGAGAATATTCCCAGCGCACCGATGAACGAGGAAGGTGCAGCCCAGCCGTCGTCTCCGGTTGCGATTTCGTTCGAACGGCGGCCACATGGACGGCGCTCGGAGTCGGACGGTCCCCGCATCAGTGGACAACACACCGCCGTCGGCCTGAACAATGCCAGGGCTGGGCCCTCTCGCGCGCATCCAGGGGTGACCCAGGGCAGACCTCTCATTCTTGACTCGTCGTTGTCCGACACCTCCTCTTTCACCATGTCTTTCCCGTCAACTGGACAGAAGCCTCCCACACCGGACTTCTCGTCCGTCGTTCAGTCGACGTCCCGCGGCCCCCAGGAGCACCTGGCTCCTTCCGCGTTCCCGCGTACCGGTGTCTACGATTTCTTCCCCATCCTCGAGCACGATCCTCTACAGCCTCGGTCCTCCAGCTCAACGTCGGCCAATACCAACCAGGGGACTGGAACGAGCCCAGGGGACGCTGGAGAGTGGATGTTCGGTCTAAAACCGCCTGGCCACCAGCCGTCAATGCCGGGGCCGTCCTTCCTCCCGCCCGCCTCTCAATCTGAGGGATCGGCCATTGACAACTTCCAGGCTAACGGCGGCTTCGGGGACGCGGCAATCATGCAGCTAGCGGTGCAGGGAGGAGACCAAGGCGACAACAGTGTTCCAGATTTCACGCTCATGGACGACACGCTGACGATGTGGTCGAGCATGCCTCCGACCTTCGGGTGAGTTGATCAATATTCAGTCCGAGAGTTGGATTCAGACTTGCTCACTACCGCCATACCTCGGAAGGTGGAATGAGTGGGGCACGTCTTTTGCGAGTGCGAACGGCAACTCGGGAATGTAGATACTACCCCTCTGGGTCTAGGAGCTTGAGTTTTTTTGGTTGTGCTCGTCACTACCGTACTGGTCAACTCCTGGGTCAACCTTAACGACAGGGAAAGATTATTTGTGCTTACAACAAAGCTATGAGGAAATGGCGCGGCTCATGGAAGACGCAAGCTCAGCTATTTGACAAGGCTGGACGGGTTGGTTTCGCCACATGGCGCAGCCGAGCTGGTTTGGTTTCGGCGGCAACGCTCTTTCCGCGAGCTGCACCGCCGCAGTGACTCGGAGTTTGGCCGAGAGTCGGTCCATTTCCCGCTGTCGAGCCGGCTTCCTCGGATTCGAACCAATGCTACACGCCAGGACAGCATACTGAGTGACTCCATGGGCCTCTTCAGTGCTCCACTGTGGCATACAGCCTACGGCTGCGCCGTTTGCGTTATCAACCGTGATCAATAAATCATTGAAGGCTATGCCGACAACCAATCTCAGCTCGGCCGTGGTCAAGCCACTGCAACACTGCTTTCCTCGCGGCCTGCCGTCTCGCACTCCTGGCTACTCCTGGCTTCTAACCCGCACGCCTGACTTGACATTGCACCCAATCTCGGTTTTGGAATCCATATCCTCCGCAGTCTCCACCTTGTACTTCCTACTGCGGCTGACTGCGCTCTTTGGAGAGGCTGTGAATTGACGGGTTCGAACCTGAACGTTCGAACTTCGAGCTTGGTGCCATCCTTTCCTTAAAACCAGTAGCTGATGCTTGCATCGATTCTTTCGACAGACAGACTCTGACGACCTCGATCCAAAACGTTGGCTTGTATAAGCCATGTTATCTCCCGAAGAGACCTCTGCTCCCTCACTCAAGAAGCGCAAACTGCAGCGGGCATGCGACTATTGCCGGGGCAAGAAAAGTACGTCTTATTTCATATCTACTACCAGAGAAACATGAGTTAACTAAATCTTCTCAGTCAAATGTAGGTCTCGATCACTATCGTGACGAAATCTGATGCGGATGCTTGATACCACACGGCCAGGTGATGGCGCTGATATGCTGCACAATCGCTGCTCAAAATGTACCTCGCGACGGATGGAATGCACATATCTTTTGGGAGAAGTGAGTAATTGCTCCAGATCAATTTTAAATTGAAGCAAACACTCACACTTTTGCAGAAGAACTATCCAAGAAGGTTAGTTCTTGTTTCGTGAAGACTTTGCACTCACTGGGGATGACGGCCAGTGTCCTGGCTGGCTGATAAGCTGTAACACTATGGCACGAAGCGTTTTCGCCTTTTACTCGACTCCTCCCACCATTCTCTCTATTTTTCGTCCCTGTTCGTGCTTCGATCATTGATGACACCACCAACAGCTATGTCGAAGATCTTGAAAGTCGTTTGGAGCGCATGGAAAAGCTCATGAGCAAGGTGAGGCCATTCACACACTAATTCGAAAATTTACTGGCCGTAACGACCCTTCAGTTCTTCCCAGACAAGGATATAAATACGGAGCTCGAAGGCCACGCCTCTGACAAGGAACCTATCAACACCCTAACACCAGCCTTTGAGCAGTCGCATGCCAGCAGCTCCCGTGCCGAGATACCTCGTACACCCTCCACTCTCTCTGTCGTGCCTCAGACACCTGCCTCAGCGGCCGATGACCAACAAGCCGTGCAGAACGAAGAAGAGGGGGACGAGGAGGCGTCTGAGCTCGACAAGGAGCTCGCAGAGGGCATGCGTAAGCTCTCGATGCACTCCCCGCCACTCCGGTACCACGGTAGGTCAAGTGGGCTGGTGTTCATCCGCTCCGCGATGGCGCTCAAGAACGAGTACGCCCCGGAGATCCCGCCGCGGCAGAAGCGTGACGGCCAGCACTCGGTACGCCTTCCATCTCCTCCTTTCCTCTCTCCTCCTACCCCATCCCAGATGCTTCCTGCCTCTTTCATTTATTTTCTGCCGTCTCCTGACCCTGACATGCGAATGTGGAGCGACAGTGGCTCAAGGCATTCGTGGAGAACGACTTCCCTCTGCCCTCCGCTCACTCCTTCCCCCCTCCCGACCTGCTCTACACGCTCGTCGACCTCTTCTTCGTCCATATGAACTCTCACTACCCCGTCCTGCACCGGCCGACGTTCTCCGGGTCCATCGCAGTGGGCGAGCACCTGCGCAACGGGGGCTTTGGCGCGACAGTGCTGCTGGTATGCGCGATCGGCTCGCGCTTCACGCGAGACCCGCGCGTGCTCCTCGACGGGGAGACGCACCACCATTCCGCCGGGTGGAGGTGGTTCCTTGTCGTTTCGGGGCTGAGGAGGATGACGTTTGCCCCAGCGAAGCTATACGACTTGCAGATCTATGCGGTGAGTGTCTTTGTTGTAGTTCCCGGGGATATTCGCAATCTGACATGCAACGCGATGCAGCTCATGGCTCTGTTCCTCCAAGGTACCACTGCGCCACAGTCGACCTGGCCTGTCATTGGCGCGGGTATCCGAATGGCGCTGGACGTCGGGGCGCACCGCAAGAAGATGTACTCCTCCACGCCGACGGTCGAGGAGGAGCTGTAGCGGCGCTCTTTCTGGTGAGGTCCCTTTACTCCTTCTGCGCGTCCATTTCCTCCCCTCCTGCGTTCTGACATGAAGAATCGTAAGGCTGCTGGTGCTCCTGGAGTGGATGATAGGATACGGACTGGGGCGACCGAGCTCCATCCATGACGAGGAGTAAGTTGTCATGCCCCCTCCCCCCAATGACGACTAGTGAGGGACACTTGAACATCGCTCACGGCTGTTCAGTTTCGATATCGCGCTGCCGACTGAATGCGACGACGAGTATTGGCTGACGCCAGAGGGGAAGCCGCTGTTCAAACAACCCTCCGGGAAGCTGTCTGAGGTGACCGCGTTCGTCTGTATGCTACGACTGGGTCAGATCCTCGCCTTCGCGACGCGAACGATCGTGAGCGAAGCCACCTGTGAAATTTGACATGACGCTGATATTTGGCTCTGCCAGTACGCGACCAACAAGTCAAGAGCGCAGCTCGGACATGGCGATCATCGGTGGGAGCAGCGCATCGTCGCCGATCTCGACTCCGCGCTCAACAAATGGTCAGACTCACTGCCCGCGCACCGTAAGACTCTCTACTCTCTCTCGCTCTCTAACTTCAGAGAAAGCGCTGATGACCCCGTGCAGTGCGCTGGAACCCCGAAGAGGAGAACGCGACATCCCTCACTCAAGCGGGGTCCCTCCGCGCGTACTATCACTACACCCAATTCGCCGTGCATCGTTCGTTCGTGGCGGCGGCCCGGCGCGACTCAGAGTCGCCGCTGGCGTTCCCCTCTGCCATCATCTGCGCGAACGCCGCCCGGGCGTCGATCCAGACACTCGAGACGATCTACAAGAGGACCGGGACACCATGCCATAGGAATATGGTATGCAGAGGGTCGTCGGAGGAGAGAGCAGAAGCTTGCTAACGTGTACTTCTACTTTGCGGCAGGGCATCCTCGTAGTGGCTGGGGTCGGCCTGATGACCAACATATTCGCCCTGAAACGAGCGGGCCGGGCGGTCAACGCCGGGAAGGATTTGGTGCTGGTGAGGAAAGCGAGCGAGATGCTCAAGTCGCTGCGCTACGAGTGAGTCCCCGTTGCTAGTAAACACCACAGATGAGCCATCGCTCAACGACTGCCGTGCACCCAGAGTCCATGTTGCCGACTACCTCGGGTATGTGAAGCTGTCACTTGGCACGCATGCGTTCTCTCACGTGCGACCTCCAGAGAAATGCTCAACGAGCTTGTATGCGCTGTTGAGGACCCCGTTCCCGGACCCCTGGCGGCATCCATCTCATCGGCTGCCAAGGCATCCCTCACTGAGAGACCAGAGACGGGCCACCCGTTCTCCTCGGGACGACCGGTTCGCCAGCAGCGGACAGGCGGTCCTACCACAAGCATTGCCCAGCAACCAGCCTCCGGCGATGCCGCCAATTTCGACGCCGGGCTCTCTTTCACCGCGCCTACTACGTCTGTACATTCGGGCGGCCGGGCGGCGTTCGACATTGCTTCCGGTCTCGACTTCTTGCAGCCCAACAATCCCCTCTTCTCCCTCCCTTTTGAATCCGCCTGCCTCGCGCCCTTCGCCCAAGGCTTCTTGGACGCAGAACCCCACTCAACGGTCGCTCAGGCTGGCGCCGCGAGACAGTCCGTATTCGCGTCGACCCTCCAGCTCGAGGACTGGCCCGAATTCAGCCTCGGCGCTCTACACGACCTTCCAGTACCATCACAATCTGCCGGCGATCCTCCTGAAGCTGGTACGAGCCAGGGGCCCGAGGTGCCGGTGCAAGGCGAACCTTTGGCCCACACAGAGTTCGACATAACGGCCAGTGGCGGGGACGCGCAGGCGTTCCACGGCCTCGAACAGCTGCCCGGCGGGCCAGTTGGCTACTACGAGTCGTCGATGCCCTTCCTCACACCCGGGACGATCGACTTCGACTTGCAGCACCATCTGCCCGCGGACACGAGTGCAGCTGGCACTGACGTGGGGTCGGGAGATCAGCCTGAGATGGATGCCGCGGACTTCGCGCTCATGGACGATGGATTGATGGCGTGGGCGGACCTTCCGCCGGCGGTAGGGTGAGTGGCCGTTCGGCTTGTGCGTCTGGGCTCCTTACTTCCCGCTGGGCTGACTCGTGTGCGTCTCACGTCTCCTTTGTCGTTCACTGTTCAGTTGGGAGGAATGGGGCACGCACTACGGAGATGCGAGAAGTGGGGGAACGTAGGTCGTCGTGAATCGTAGCTGGTGTACTTCGAGTCACGGTGTGTGGGTACGTGGGTTGCGTATCTCTTTGTACCGTTCAGTCACTCCTATCCCACTGCGTCCAGGACGAAGTGATCCAGTGGGTCTAGGGCCACTAAATATTTGTAAAGTTGAAGAGTGTAGGTCACGACGGCGACGGTGGAGTCGAGACACGATCAAGCGCATGTCTAGTTACTGAGCTCAGACGCCGAATTGCTAGGCTAAGTATATTTATTGCCTACTCCTGGCGATGACCGTCGCTTCCGGCCTTCTCCACGTGCGCGTCACTCCGGCAAGGAGTCAGTGTCCGAGTCATAGGACTAGCCGCAGTCGCAAACTTGAAGCTTGTCGAAGTCATGTTCCAAAGTTGTTATGATCCACAGGCGTTCTCGGTCTTCTGAATATGAACATGATAAAGACTGGGTCTCTTTTTTATGTACAAACCCCAGTCGCGTCGTGTACCCGCCAGCACGACCATGACGAACGTGGTCGGCTGGCGAAGCCGAGCGCCTTCGTGTGGCGAAATATATTGAAGCCATTTGCGCGCTAAGATTTCCAAATGTAGGATGTCGGAGCTTCAATACAAGTCGGCGGAGCTTTAAGTTATCCCGCCACCGCAACGGCGCGTGGCTTCAAGTTTCAAATTTCAAAGCTAACCCCCCCCCACACACACGCACAATTCTCTCAGAGCTTCGCGGAGACATACATGCTCACGGCTCATCTTGGAAACTACAGGTAAATTCAAGTCCTTCAGTGTGTCCGCAAGCATTGGATTTTGATGTGAGCGCAACTTCTGGTTCAAGCTGATGACGTACTTAGTTCAATGCACTGTTGCGGCGAGGCCCACCGAACGGTTGCGTTGAACTGCATCGCAGACATGATGCTATAAGAGCAGAGTATGCCAGCGCTTTAAGACGATCGATCCCTTCAATCCTGGTCCTGGTCAGTCGACCGCCAGCCTTCGGGTTCCATGGGGTCAGCCACCGTGACGGTGACCATCTGCTACATAAATGGTCTCGTTGATCCAGTTTCTCCTCCACCGGACATCGTCAATATGGTCGCTTCCTCCCTTCGATCTGCCCTTGTTGTCCTCGTGGTATCAGTGACTGCCGCCTCCGCCGCGCCTGGCCTCGCTCTCGAGGTCGCCGGGCCCGACGCTGTCGATGGTGTCGATAACTTGAGGGTCATCACAAGGGTCATCAACACAGGTGACCAGACCCTTAAGCTCCTCAACGACCCCCGTGGCGCCTTACATGCCTTTCCTACTAATGCCTTCGCCATCACTGCCGACGACGGCGCCTGTCCCAGCTTCACCGGCATGAAGGTCAAATACTCTCCCGGACATGCAGCGAAATTGACGGACCCATCTGTTTTCACCGTTCTTGCACCCGGCGAGTCCAAGTCGCTCACTCATGATCGTAAGTAGTCTCATTACCGTTTTCATCTATCCGTTTCCCAAGATGTAATGATCGCCCTTCCAGTCTCGTCCGCGTACAACTTCACCAGCACCGGTCACCGCACCTATCACATAGCAGCCTCCAACCTCTTCCACTTCGTCGGCACCAACAACGCAGTATCTGAGATCCGCGCGGACGCCCAAGGACACGATTTCACCCTCACCGGCGGCAAGCTCGCAGTCGTGCGCCCGGTCCTCGCCAGGAACGCCGAGTACAACCACTGCTCCTCCTCCCAGCAGTCCGCGCTGGCCAACGCCGCGCCCTCCGCAAACGCCTACGCCGCCTCCGCGCTCGCGTACCTCCAGCACCACCCCTCCCCCGTCGCCACCGCGCGTTACAGGAAGTGGTTCGGGACGTACACGCACGCGCGCCACGCCCTCGTGCAGGACCACTTCGCGCACATCGCCGCGAACGACTTCACGCGCTTCACGTACGACTGCTCGTGCACGGACCCGGGCACGTACGCGATGGTCAACCCTTGGGAGCTCGACACGGTGTACCTGTGCGGCGCGTTCTGGGACGCGCCTCGGACGGGGACGGACTCGCAGGCGGGGACGCTCATCCACGAGGTGCGTCTCTCAGGCTGAGTTCGAGCTTGCGTGTCGTTGTGATTCTGCAGGCTGATGGCGAGGTTGGATTCAGGCATCCCATTTCACGGCGAACGGCGGTACGGAGGACTATGTCTATGGACAGGACGGTGCGGAGGAGCTCGCGAGGAGCCACCCGGACGAGGCGGTGATGAACGCGGACAACCATGAGTACTTTGCGGAGAACAGCCCTGTGCAGTCTTGACTTTGCTTCCGAATCCTTGGTATTGGCTCACCGTGGACGCAGAGCGTGGTGGGGCTCGGTGTGTGGTGTTGCCTGTGATCGTACGAACTGTGACACGGGCGAACACATGATATTTTATAGGTTTGCGATTTAGACGACGATCGTAACCCAGTCCAGGGGCAATGAAGTGAGGAGTTCTCCAGGAACGAGTGAGAAGGAGAAGCGGCGAAGAGAGGGACCATGCTCAATACGACGCGACCGCACGAAGTGCAGCAAGAATCAGGAAGGAATATGAAACCCAACATTGACTGCTTGCAGACACAGTTCCATGCTGTGGTATCATTTCTAAACGAGAGAAACCCACTTCCATATCTGGTAAGTACTCGAGCGTCGATTCGCGCGACAACGCCTAGAGTCCGGCCTTCACGGTCTCGCAAGCAGACCGGATACAATGATGAGCAGTGGTAGAAGGAAATGAGCCATACTGTATTCGGCACTGTCTGCAGTGGCCAGAAGAGCTCGCCCCAGGTAAAATACAAGACGGAGCTAGTAGGCTTGTCAACGTCATGGTCGAGGGACGCTAGGATGCCCGCCTCATTGCGTTCTTCTGCGGATGACATTGATCGTGACCGCAAGGCCAACAAGCCACGTGACCAAATCACTGCCAATGGTGTGCGGAAGTAAGTACCTGCATCTTCACGGGTCGTTCGTCTCGCTCGTCTTCGATGGTCGACCTACACTACTCAATTTTTCAATACTTATCCTATCCGTCTAGACCTGCAACACTGCGGCCTCGACCTGAGACTGCGGCTAGCCGGACGGGGGCGACGGACTCGTTCCTCCGGAAGGATACGTAACCCGCGATACACTCGTAGTCTCGTATACACCAGCCAGACGCATCGCTCGCATCTGCGAAGTACGCGTCCCATCATCCCGCCTGAACACGAACAGCAAAGGAGACGCGGCACGCCCAGTGCCCACGAGCCAGCCCCGCAGTAATGATGCACAGTACTTACACAAGCCGTCGTTGAAGCCGAACGGCCACTCATCCTGCCGCCGGTTCGCCCACACCATCAACCCGTCATCCACGAGCGCGAAGCCCGCATCTATCTGATCTCCAAGTGCCACTGTAGCATCGGTGCTGCGAGGACATGTCGCTGTTGGGCAATCTCAGAGCTGACTGTCCTGGGCTGTCCTGGGTGGAAGGAACTTAAACGACACTGGCAATCGATCATTGGCGCAGCAACCGCAGCAGCGAAGCTCATCGAAATCATGCGCCAAGCCATGCTGATCCGTGGACGTTCCTGAATTCTTGTATGTCCTGATTGCAAGTTGCGCGGTGTACGTACCCCGCGTCGCCGGCACAGACCATGATGCGTGACGAACCTGTTCGGCCAAGGAGACCAGGCGTTCGCGCCGCGGGACACGTAAGATGCTGTGCAGATCCTGCCTAACCTCTCATTGGAACCACGAGAGTCAAGAGCTAGAAGCTCGCCTGGTGCCGGCTACGACATACGTACCCCATCCGCTTCACGACAATCGAGTTTGCAGTGATGGAGTACACTTCGTGCAATGCCGCCGCGGGCCATACTAGACTCCGAGAAGTCGCATATATACCATGGGTCTGCTGTCGTCGTCGAGCAACAGCAACCTCCAAACCTCTTCATCTGGTACGCACTCATATTCTCTGCCACGAACAGCTCTCACTCACCACATATCACAGTTGAATTCCCAAACATGTCCTCCGACTCCACTTCCAACCAGCCCCGCATCGCCATCATCGGCGGCGGCCTCGCAGGGCTTGCTCTCCTCCTGACGCTCTACCGTCGCGGCGTTCCCGCGACCGTCTACGAACGCGACGCCAGCGTCGAAACCCGCGCGCACCTCGGCGGCACCCTCGACCTTGGGTGGAAGAGCGGCCAGCGCGCGCTGCGGGAGAACGGGCTGCAGGCCGAGTTCGACAAGAACTCGCGCCCCGAGGGCGACGAGATGCGTGTCTACGACGCCTCCGGGAAGCTCCACATGAAGCACGGCGGCGAAGACGAGGGCGAGGGCGAGGGCGAGGGCGAGGACGGGGGCCCCCCACGCACCCGCGAAGTCCTCCGCCCCGAGATCGACCGCACCGTCCTCCGCCAGATCCTCCTCGACGCTATCCCCCCTCACCTCATCAAGTGGGACCACGGTCTCGCTTCCGTGCGCCCCCTCGGCACTGGCGGGCAGCACGAGCTCACCTTCACCAACGGCACCACGACGACCGCCGACTTCCTCGTCGCGGCGGACGGGGCGAACTCACGCGTGCGCGCGCTCGTCTCGCCTGCGACGCCCGAGTACCTCGGCGTGAACGGCGTCGAGATCTCGCTCGCGCCGGAGACGACGAAGCTGCCCGAGCTCGCGGACGCGGTTGCCAATGTCGGGCGCGGCACGACGTTCGCGATGCAGGACTCGCGCATGCTGGGGGCGCAGGTGAACGGCGACGGCCGCATCCGCACGTACGCCTGGCACCGCGGCCCCGAGTCGTGGGCCGTCCCCTTGGCGGACCCCGCTGCGAGCAAGGCGGCCATCAAGGAGCAGTTCGTCGGGTGGGCCGAGTGGATGTTGAAGCTCATCGACTACTGCGACGAGAGCGCGATTTACCCCCGCGCGCTGTATACCCTCCCTGTTGGGCATAAGTGGACGCACGTCCCTGGGGTCACCCTCCTCGGGGACGCGGCGCACCTTATGAGCCCGTTCGCGGGGGCGGGGGCGAACCTTGCGCTGCTTGACGCGCTGGAGCTGGGGCTGGCTCTCGCGGCTCTGCACGAGGAGGGGAAGCTCGGGGACGCGGGCGCGGTGGCGGAGAAGGTCGCGGCGTTCGAGGAGGGGATGTGCGCGATGGCGGGGCGCATTGCGGAGGGGGCGAACGGGAACTTGGCTGCGTGCGTGGGGCCTAACACGCCTGAGGAGGCCCTGAAGCGGTTTGCAGAGCAGATGGGGGCTGCGGAGGGTGGCGAGCGTGAGGGGTGAACAGAATGTCGTATAGCTATGGGTCGTTTGGGGTGAAGTTGCGCGGGGAAGGTGGATAATACTAGATGCCCCCACTTACAACAATCAATATACGCCTGCCAGTTCTTATTGCAGTCCATTCCCTGTGAGTCCGCTGCCAGTGAATGCGTCTTCCGAGAGTTGGCGGTCAGTGGTGCCTCTTCATCATACAGCCAGTAAAGATATTGGAGTAGATATTGCACCGTGTTTCTACCGTGAGCCTTGCCTGTTTATTAGCACATTGTATGGGATGTACTATGTACTCAGTACTCTACTACATCTCAACGGTCGCGGATTCAAATTTGCGCGCTCAGGCTATGACTTCCAAATGTAGGACGTCCGATACTCCTTATAACGTAGCACACTCTATTCAGCACTATCAGCGGCGATCCGAAGAGCTCGCCCTAGTTCAACTGGAGGGCGGAGCTCCAGTCAACACTGTGGTTCGATGGATATTAAGATGCCCCCCTCATCCCCTTCTTCTGTGGAGGCTCGCGATTGTGAGTACAACCAGCTGCATCACTAGACCGCGAAAACGCCATTGGCAGTGGCGTACGTACTTTGAGGGGTGATGGTTCATCTGGATCTCCATCCCCAGGGGAATGCTTCGGGCTCTCCCGTGGCAGTGGTGGCCCCATCCTCGACGTCGGCGACAGCTGGTCTCCAGCGGGTACTATACCTAACTGCAATCGTTTCGGCCGTGAGCCAGACGATGGAGATCCAATATTGGTCTCATCGCCGGGTGTATCTTGGACTTCTGCGGCTCGTTTGGAGGCAGTCGGCGTCGGCGAGGTTCCTTCACGCTTCCTCTTCTTCGGGAGGGCCAAGTTGTCCTGTGTCGATGGTCGATGCATGCGTGTCTGTGAGCGTACAGCACTTCATTAGCAACAGGGTCGACCCACCCTGTGTGTTCCAGTGCCGACTAGGCCAGGATTTGAAGTCACTGCCTCCCCTATAGGCTGCAGCGGCGAAACACTGGCAGCAGGGGCGGAGAAACATGCCAGAGGAGCTGGAGATTTACTGGATCGAGATCCTGACCGATGTCGAGCCAAGGAAGAACGCGACCGTGAACGGCGCTGTACCAATGGTCGTACGAGGGTTGCGTCGCGGCCGCGGCTTGGAGACGGATACGGAGTGGGGACGGGCATGTCGTGCCATGACAACATTCCGACTAGAACCCTATGAATGGGCCGTGTATGTAGAACGGATACAGTGGGTACTCACTTCCATCTATGACTGACAGACTTGGTCGTACCTCGTCGAGGAGCTGGGAAATATTTTCCGGTATATCATAGTCTTCAAGTTCGACGAACTGATCACCCTGGAGGCCCGGTGATTCTTTGCCAAACTGCGGAGTAAACAGTCATATTGAAGCGAAGTGGAGTAAGTAGGGCGATCGACTGTTGACCAAGTGCCACACAACATACCGATAAGAGGTCCATGTCGGAGGCAATTGCGCAGTTTGCATCCGTTTTCTGGACGGATTGTTCAGGGATGAACTAGGCGTGTGGGAGAGAAAGGTAACACACGTCGAGGATATAATCTAATATGAACTCGACCGACTTGCTGCCCTAAAGAGGGAATTAGCTTGCCACGAAGGAGTCAGCCTGCAGAAAGGGCGACGCTCTCTTACCTCGTCAGAGTCAGACCGCACACCGGGAACCATTTCGACTTCAGCCTGTGGGGACTCTGCGGCACATTCTTCGTCTATGGACGAAGACACTAAACCCGGCTCTCCCCCAGCAGGGCTTCCGCCATCACTCAGCTCCTGGTATCCGGCTTGCGCCTTCATGACCTTCGGCCCTAGAAACCTGCGATGCCTGACCATGTAGTAGTGTAGGAAGAGACACTGATCGAGTGATGGTGGGCTTGCTTCCTCATCTGCCTTCTCCTTCTCCTTCTGCGCCCTGCCAGCGGTCGCATAGTCGGCTGCTTTGGGCCCAAATCGGTGCTCCCACAGCATCGAAGCATCTTGCGTGGCAGACACACTGAGCGACATCTTGGAGAACGGCCCCAAAACGCCGCCAAACGAGATCTCGACATCTCGAGCGTGGTGCGTCGCAGCCGCCAGCGCCCATCGGGCGGTCTTCACCCAGCCTGTGACGAAGACGATGCGATCGGCGCCGATGTCGAGTCTGAAGACATTTTGCGCGAACTCGTGTCAGGACGCGTGGTGACGCACGATGTACTGTGTGAGGTCCTTGCACGGGTGCAGCACCTCGCGGTCGGCAGGGTGCTCGAGGACGAGGATGGCGCCTTGCTCGTCCATCAACTTGAACCGGAGGTTGCTGCGCACGCCGACATTCCCTGCACTAGCGTCTCTGTTTTGACTCTCAGGTCATGCACATGGTGGACGATGCTCCTGAGGACTCACAGCTCGCCCTCGACATTCAGCACAGTCACGTTCTTGCTACAGATCGGTCCAGCCTCTAGGGCCTGCTTCCGACGGTGACGCAAGGTGTCCGGGATGGCGAAGGCTTCGAAGCCGTCGGGTACACCATACCGCCTGTTGACTGGATCTTCCGAAGATAGCGCTGCGTTGAAGAGGCGATAGAATCCGCCATCTAGGATGTACCCGACATCGCCGATGAGGACCTCCCCTGCTTCAGTTGGCTCAGGTTCCCAGAGTGGGTGTCCGAAACCTCGAGGAAAGAGCAGCCTAGTGTAGACATCGCAAGCGATGCTCATAGCAGCAATGTGAGGAGGGATGTGCAGCTCGAGGAGGAGAGACGGGGAGCGCAGAGGGCATTACTATTCGCACGAGATACGTTGCGAAGTCATTTGTCTCTCGGCAACATGATAGACGGCGTCAGGAAGTCAATGGAAGCGGGCAGGATTTGGGCAGAAGTGAAAGCACAGCCCGATAAGTCTGAAGAAGGCGGCATAATTTAGAATCAGCTGACGAAGATGCGGATACAATGCGGTGTAACCCCCACTAAACAGGGACTTACGAATGTCCACGCGTTCTCGAGAGTCTGCAGCTATGATTAACATCTTCTCTTGTACCCATCTTATGATGGAACCGTGATAGACCCATGATCACATGCGGCAGAAGGACCTCGGTGTCAAAGCTAGTGTTCCTCAAACCTGGGACTAACAGCGCCATCCTTTGGGTTCATAACCGCATCAGAAGGAGGTGGTCCAGGAAGGAAAGGATCACGATGACATTATGGCGCGGTGATACGAAGTGGAAGAGTACGAGAAGACGAGACGAAATACAGTAGATCAAGCAGAGACTGCTCACCAACTAACAAGTTACAAGTTGTAACACGCTCAAGACGTCACGCGTCGGGCCACCAATACCTCGACCTGCACCCCTACCGCCTCCAGTCGTTCGAAGCAAGACCGAAAAATGTTCTCTTGCTCTGTTATCGTTATCTGCCCATGCGCCGAGACGTAGCGCGCATCCTTCGCCTTCTTCGGACGAATGCGTAAATGTTTCAGGTGAGGAAATCGCGCTCGGTCCTCGATGGCACTTGCGAGGTTCGTGCACGCTTCCGCGCAGCCATCCAGCATAAGTTTCTGAGACTGGAGCAGCTCGACGGAGAGCGTCTCAAGGCGGGGGAAAGGTGACGGAGAGTCCGCGAGAGCGCCGAGGAAGAGGAACGGGCGGTAGTCGACGGTGTTATTCGGATGGACGTCGCACACGAGGCTGAGCGATTGCAGGACTTCGCATTCCTTGAGGCTGCCATATAGTTGTGCAAGGTTCGCGGCTGGCAATGAAAGGTAAGCAGAACGCAGACGCGATGGTAGAGACGACGCACGATAACACTCTTCCGCGAGCAATCCGAGTGTGCAGTGACGGAGGGTCTGGGAGAACGACGCGATAACAGGAGCCCACGCCTGCGAGGGGAGTGTGTCCGTCATATGGTGTGGCAGAAGCCTAGTGTTCATGCTCTTGACTACGCAGCTGAGATCGAGGGCTTCCAGTGGGGCGTGCATGCCAGGCTCGAGAAGCAGCTTCGCCAAGTCCTCCAGAAACAACCACAGCGCCCAACCCCCCCAATGCCCGGAGAGGGTGAGCCGCCTGAGCTTGCGTGGGGTGTGGAGTTGAACAATAGATTCGCGATATGGCGGGGAAGTGGAGTGTCCCCTCTGCGGAACCGCGTCAAAGTCGGCGAGGGCGAGCTCCTCGAGGTTGGGGAGTGAGTAGGCGAAAGGGATCAACTGGTGCAGCCCGTTGCTGAAGTTGAGCTGGACGAACTTGAGTACGTGGAGGTTGGGCAGCCTCTCCCAAAGAAGCATCGTCCCGTCCGGGTCGTCCCAGTACTCCTGGATGCGGTTGCGCAGTTGGGGCGCCAGGACTCCTTCCAAGGTCAAGGAGTGGACGAGAGGCGCGATATCTGGATTAGCATCCAGGATCTCCAAAAGCCCTTCCATTCGGAAATGGAGAGGGTCTGCTTCAACGGGCACAGTGACCTCGCGCCAGATGTGAAAGCGAGCCCTTGGGAGGAGGACACGAGAAGAGAGAGCGCAAGCCGCGAGGGTATGGACGTCGTCATGGAGAGAGTCGATAGCATATTCAACGAGCTCGATGGGGATGGGCAGAAACACGTATGATTGCAGGATGGAGGATTCTTCTCGGATTGCTGACGGAGACGACGACGAACATGAAAAACTGAACTCGATTCAACTGAACCAGCGGAACATAGTACCTCTTGCCATAATATCCAGAGATATCCTTTCTTTCAATATCGCCGGTAGATAGGGAAAAACAAGTGAGAGTATGGGAGACGAGGAGGATGAGGAGAGAGAGAGAGAGTATATTCGACCGGCCGCAGGCGCCTGTGATGGTGGTCTCGAGTGAGGAAGGAACCGATTATAGCCGCCCCGCGAGACGCCAGTTCGAATCCCGCACCGTGTGTTTTCTAATGCCATCTACATATTCCCTCCACATGTACTTTCGCCTCAACTCACATTCCTCTCCCTATCTCGAAACATGTTGCAAGGTTAATTATGGACATTTACCTTGTCTACTAGACACAGAGAACATCCAACCCTCAATACTTACTACTTCATAGTACTTGTTACCTTGGGTACCAAGGTTACTGGCGAGCAAAATTCAAAGCGCCCGTTACACCCGGTTCTCCCCGCTCAAGACACGGTGTGCTCCGGATCTCCTTCGCACCTGCTCAGCAGTTCGCCCATCCCGTGTTGTTTTGTCTATGTACCACCACCTTCTCCTCTTCACCGCCATATACCTCGCTCTTCATTTACCGTATATATACGGCTACATCGGCATCTATAGTGTTTCCAATTCAAGTCTTACGCTCTATTTCGACCACTTTGTATCCGACAGCCCGCGCAGTGAGTCCAACGCTGACCCCTCAAAATGCATTGACCCTTCAGTTTCCAACCTCTTTCCTCGACTCTCAACCTCGCCTTTCATCTCAACCTTTAAATTTGACCTTGGAATCCGTATTTAATATTTGACCATCACTCTGCAACTCACATCGCCATCGGGCACGTACACGACTGGATCTAGTTCGCTATCTACCACCACGCGAGCTCCTTGTTCGCACTACTCATCCAATTATTTTTTGTTGAAGCTGTAGTAGTCACAAAGTACAGACTTCAAGTTCAATCCGGTACCCAACCTTCTTGCGCAAGCGGCATGCATGTCATCCATAGGTCAACGTCATCTATGTCGCGTAACGTTACAGCGTATGAGTTTCTGTGCCTCTTTGGCAATCCATTTCGACCTTGATCGCACTGCCCGTACAACTCCAGCAGCAATCCTTTGACCGGCGATCTCTCTCAATTTTGGATCTTGTCCTCCAATCGTTGACCTCGCCTTTTATCTCACTGTTCAGTGTTCTTCCCCCACCTCCCTATTCATATTCTTTATTCTCCACAGCTAGATCCAGTGCGTCTCTACGCATCACTACACTCCTATTGAATCCAATCCCCATCTCAGCTACTTAGTCCCATCTTCCTCGCGGTCTCAGATACAACGTGGACTCTGGATCGCTGTCATTTAAACTCAATTTCTCAGGTCTACTATAGCCACATCTTATGCAATTCCGTACCCAAGGTTCCTGCCGCGCGCGCACGCGGCATATCTCTAGTTCAATTCAAATTCAGAATTAAATTCATGGTCCACTCTTGCTGACGTGATACAGCACAGCACACTCCCTGGGGAAGTACCCGAGAGTCGCGGCTTGACCTTAATCCTCCACGCACGCACCTCCCGACGACATAGTAGAGGCCACAACATTCAAGCCCAGAGTCATTCCGAGAGCATGTCTTCTGCAGACGAGACCCCGATCCCCGCCTTCAAGAAGCGCAAGTTTCAGCGTGCGTGCGACTCCTGCAGACGCAAAAAGAGTGAGCCCTCTCCGACAACGTTTCCAAAACCTTTGCGGCTTAATCACCACCTTCACAGTCAAATGTAGGCCGTGGCTGCCAGGTCGACGAAACCATGCTGATCTTAGGGGCATCCTCTATGCAGGCGATGGCTTTGAGATGATCGACAGTCGCTGCTCAGATTGCACGGCGCATCGTGCTGAATGCACTTACCTGCAGGCACCCGTGGTGCGTACTGAATTCTCTAGTGTTGTCACTCGATGTTCAACATTTCATCACAACACAGAAAAATAGCCGATATACAAAAAGGTTGGTTTCTCTCCGTCGCCAGTCTCGTGCTTCAGCCCACCACGTTCCGAATTCAATACACGACGGGCCAGGTAGGCGTTTGGAGCGTTTGGAAACAGTGTAGAAACTTGCGCAGAAATTTCAAGTTTCTTTGAGTTTCCGGGCCGGGGTGTTTCAGTGTCCTGAACCAGTGATGATGGCGGATACTTGGCGGATACTGCCAAAAATACGGGTCCCTCCGAAAATCTGTACCGCTCGTGCTAACTT